>VXBQ01015153.1:138596-176276 GCA_013400175.1 Phainopepla nitens | reverse complement strand
GGGGCGGCTGCCTCGCAGCGGTGTGGCGGGACGCGAAGGGGAGCGAGATCCACCCTCGCCCGGCGACGCTCAGCACTCGGACCGGCACGGGGACCCCTCCGGAGCACCGGAGCAGAGGAACCCCTCCGGGACAGGGCGGCCCCCGCGCGCTCGCTTCGTCTCGCTCTCGGCCTGACGGGAGCCCCTGCGGGCAGTGGGCGAACAGGGGTGAAGGCGCTAAGCGGGGGCAGCCCGTGGCGCGGTCCGCTGGCGGGTGCCGAGTGTGGGCGTGGGTCAGACTCTGCCGGGCACCGGCAGCACCCGCTGCGAGCCTGGAAAACCGTCTTGTCCCCGTTCAAATGCACCGCAGAACCGCCCGGCTAAACAACACCTCCGTCAACCAATCCTGATGCCACCATGAGCAGGAAGGTTGAGGGGTCAGAGATCCCTGGTTAGATCTTGATCTTGCCTGAGGTAGAACAAAGGTTCTCGGCATTCTCTCGGCTCTTGCAGAGCACACAAAAAACATGTCCCTTTTGAGCTGTGCTGCTGAGAGATGGACGCCCATCCAACGCCCGCTGGGGACAGGACGGGCCGCGTTGGATGGCGCAACTGATGTATTTCATTTCCCACTCTGTCACTGCTGGCTGAGGTTCAACACAATGTGAAGTATAGATTGCATGCTGAGCTTACAGTAAATTATCGTTTTGCTGAATTTTGAATTAAAAATGAAAAGCAGCAAAGATGCCTTAAAGTGTTCTCTTTTGAGTGCCTCTGGAAACTCTGGGTGAGGATGGGTGCCTTACTGAGAGGAGGATGCAGTGTTCAAAACCACAAAGTCATCTGACCGTCCATTGACATTGCTTTTGTCTTGAAGTAGCTTGATAGCAGGAAAAAATGGGACAGTAAAAATTAGAACAAAAGTAACCTCTGTATGAATCAGTCAAGTGCAACATTTTCAAGTAGAAAGTGCAACAAAGTTAACAAATTTTGATTATCTTCTCCATTGCAGTGCCTAGCAGCGGTAACTGCGAGAATTGATGTTGCTCTGGTCAGCAAAAATATTCAATAATTTTGCAGTAAAAAGTGTCTAGGACAAATATTCCTATGAAATCCAGAGCTCTCAACAGCCCATCTGCTTATCTCTTGTATAATGACTCCAAAACGCATCCAAAATCTGCAAAATGTAGCAGAGGATGTGGAAGAGAATCCTTGCACAATTTTTCTTCTTGCCAGATGCAAGGAGATGCTCTATGTGCTAACACTGCCTGCAGCTACCCGTGGAGGACTGAACTTCTAGTCAACATGTAGGCAAAGTAAATCTTCTTGCCCATATCATCAATTCAAGTTATGTATGAAATGTCATTTATACATCTTTGCAAAGGAGGCTGAACGTGTCATTCTGGAGTGCATTACACACTACCTTGCCTTCTAGTTTATTTTCAGTTCAAATATAAAACTGTCAGTCATCTTTCTCTTGCTCTAAACTGATGAGGTTAAACAGCAAAGTATATCAGCATCCTAACTGCAAGACATCTCTTATTCTGACCACAGAACATGTCCAGCAACAGGTCGTCTTCTGCAAACATCCCTCCTCTTGCAAAATCACCGAGCTCTGCAGATACTGCAGACCCCTGTTTCTCAGGCTTTAGAATAAGCTTTTCTCGTGTTTAGAATAAGCCACATGTACTTCACTGAATGACTGTTTTTTTAAATGAGTGAGGCCAGGCTTGTTCTAGTCTTAGAGAACAGCAACCACTCCGAGGCCTGCAGACTTCTCTGATGGCCAAAACTGCCAAAAAGCAGTGTTCTACTTCAATTTTTGTCCTGGGACGACTGAACTGCATACGATGGCTATCATGTGAGAACAGTCCAGCTGTGTGGGCTAGCAGGTTCTACCATAATGGGATAGGATAGGATAGGATAGGATAGGATAGGATAGGATAGGAGGTTATATCCCTCCTGTCCCAAGAGCAACCATCAGAGCACAGTTCTGCAGACTGTTCCCTGCCTGTCACTTTTCTATTTCTGATTTTTCCTCTCTCTTTCCAGTGCAGCAGTAGCTTGGACCAGAGCCTCATCTTGCAACATTTAGTTCTGCATATGCTTCTGAGAACCAGCTTTGCAGAGAGTTAGTGCATGGAGTTTTGCTCATGAGTGACCCAATTCTTGAAGCGGCAAAGTAGTCCCAATTCCTTTCAAAGCCCTTGAAGTAACTAGGAGTTTCTATCTTCAACACATTCTTTTAGAGATACCTATCTGGATACTGGAAAAGTTTAGCTTCTACTGGTGTTATGGAAATAGAAAGGGTGGCTACAGGTTTATTTTTTACTGCTTCAGAGTGTAATATTTTTTGTTAATACAGCAGACCAGAAAACAGCATAATCAGTTCATGACTGAACTGATTCCAGCATGAACTGATGTTCCTGTTGGAACTAGATGATCGTCCAAGATACCTTCCAACCCAAACTATTCTATGATACTTCTATAAAATCTAAGTAGACAATGGCAAATAATTTTACTGTATTCCCTTGACTGTCAGTTCCTTAATTCGTGTTTTTATCCTGTTGTTGTACTTTATTTTTTGTTGTTGTGTTTTATTTTTCAGGCACTGAAGGGAGGGCAAACAAGGTAGTCTGCCTGTTAATGTTAGACTTTACAAAGCACTGCTGTCTAACTCTGGCACCTCAACCAAAATTTATAAAAAAGCCAGGGAAGCAAATTGAGCTTCCTTTGCTATCCTAAGCAACATCTATGTATTTCAGCATGTCTTGTTAGATCTGAAGTTAGAATTTGAATCACACCAGGACTTGTTTCTACATCTACAATTTAAAGAGCTCTCATTTAGTTCTTCAACACTGTTAGGCAGAACACATCCTAAATTAACTTAAGATTGCTTTTCCACTACAGTTCATGCTTCCCTCCTCCTTATTTCTCATCTGCGTGCCAAATTTCTCTGAATTTATGAATCCACAGACAATCTTACAAAATATTACTAGTAAATGAGATTTATTTTTTATGCTTAATTTATGTAGCTTCATTTTGATATTTCCCCTGTTTTGAAGTTTTAAGATCACTTAAGGTTTTATTTATTTTATTTATTAAATCCATGTGGTTACCTTAGCTTAGTTTGAAATGGGTTTTTTTTGCAAAGGGTAAATAACCTTTTGTTTATAAAGTAATAATAGGTAGCATTAATGATAACAGGCATTTTATCCTTGGTGTAATACTTGAAATAACTGTTTTTCTCATTATATAGTTAAGAAAATTTTCTACTGCAACTGCATGTTGATAAAATAGAAAGGAAATTCTGGGCAGTTTTTCAAAAAGCTTTTTTGAGGACTCCTTTCCTGACACCTTCCAATGAGCACTGAAACTGGGTTTGCAGATTTGGATTTTAGTTCTGCTTTTCAGTTTTGTTTCTTTTTGTTTAGATTTTTTTTTCTTTGGTTTAGATTTTTGTTCAATCTGAAAGTTGCTGACCATTTTGCATTTTTTGTTGGTCTTCACAATGAGGAAATGGCAGATTCAAGAACAGGACTATGCTGTTATAACTCTTTGGGGATCTGTATGGGATGCTATCAGCTGCAGCTGGCAGTGATATGTCCATGGGCTCCAGGGAAAATGTTGCTTTGCTGGAGTCCCACTAATGCATCTGATCCACTTACCCAGGGAGATGCTCCTGTGTGAGGAAATGCTGGAGCTACATCCAGCTCCTGGGCACCTCTGACATAGCAAACTGCTCAAGAGGCTGGTTAATGCTTCCCTTCATGGGACCAGTGTGTTATAACTGTACCGGGTTTATGTGGCTGGGTTTTGGTAGTGGTGAGGTGGGGGGTAGATGGGCTACAGGGGTGGCTTCTGTGAGAAGCTGCCAGCAGCTTCCTCCATGTCCAGCAGAGCCAATGCCAGCTGGCTCCAGAATGGATCTGCTGCTGGCCAAGGCTGAGCCCATCAGGAATGATACTAACACCTCTCTGACAACATATTTAAGAAGTAAAGAAACCTTATTGCACAGATGTAATTTTGCTCAGAGCAAAGCAGAGTGAGAATATGTGAGAGGAACAACTCTGCAGACACCAAGATCAGTGCAGAAGGAGGGGCAGGAGGTGCTCCAGGCACCGGAGCAGAGGTTTTCCTGCAGCTGGTGATGCACAGTGGTGGAGCAGCTGTGCCCCTGCAGCCCATGGAGGGCCACAGGGATGCAGAGGTTCAGCTGCAGCCTTGGATGAGCTTTTAGGTTACTTATAAAAGTAATCCAAGCTCTTGACCTGTTTGTGTTCAGTCAGAGATAATAATCATGCAGTGGGGGGCCTAAGACCTAAAGCAAGGTGTAAAGCAATAGCAATTGATGTGGCCCTTCCTGTATAAGCCAAAATACAAACCAGAAACTTTTGTATCAAGTCAGTTCCTCAACCTTGGAGAAATTTAATCTGCAGCATCTGTCTGTGCCAGTAGATAAGGAAAATTGTCAAGGACCTGTTTCTAAACTCCTCTTTGTTTTTCCCCTTTGCACATTTACACTTGCAGAGGAGATACTCATATGAAGGTTTAATAAACCATTAGTTGGCCAGCATTTTTTCTATTTAAGATGTCTAAACCAGCCCATCCAATTTGAATGAGTCAGCTGTAGGAGAGCTTGTGTAGGTTTTCCTACTGGCAGATCTGAAGGGATGCTAAATTAAGCAGAGGGTTGTGGTTTTAAGCTGGGCATGGGCCAAGAACTGGCAAAGGAAATGGTGGATGAGTCTGGGTATATCTCTGTTAAGGTGTTTTTGATGTGAACTGAGGCTGTGAGATGCATAAATCCTTTTCACAGATGCTTTGAGTGTTTCTTAGTTGGCCTGTTTATTAAAAACACATCATCTCTTTTAGCACAAAAACTCCATAGTAGTGGTTTGCATCAGCTTAGCCATTTGCAGAGTCACCATCTATCTAAATACTTGATGTTTTCCTATCTCTGACACCTTTCTCTTATTTAGTTTTGTCCTCATCCTATTAATTTGTGTTCTGATTCTGACCAGGACAGGGTCAATTTTTTGCAGTAGTCAGGAGGGGGAATGGCTATGACCCAGACTTTATTCTATACAACCTCATGGCCTTGCTGGGGAGAGGGGAAGGGAGTCTGTTCCAGGGACAAGGGATTCCTTTGGGTTGAGTAAATACAGTGAAGGGAGGCATCCTGTATTGTTGGGGTGGTTTTTCACGTGAATCATTGCACTTTTTGTACCCTCTGTCATTGGTATTGTTGCAGCTACTGTTCCTTTTCTCATCTCATTGCTGTTTCCAGTAACTCATTCTTATCTCAACCCATGATCTTTGCCTTTTGAGCCACCAGTTCTCCCCTCCAGCCCAATGCAGGGGAAGAGAAAACACCATGTGGTTTGGAGAGTCTCAGTGGGGGCACTGAGTTGGGGAGTACTATTCCTATACCACAATAGTTTCTAACAAACACAGCATTTAATGACTATATCAAAAATTTTTAATGCAGAAGTGTAGCAAGAACTTTTAAAAAATTTTGCACATAAATTCAACAAACTTTCACCTAGTACGATTTGAAAAGTCTGTGCCATTCCTCTAAGAACTTTCAAGTCACAGAAAAGTTAAAATGCATCCTAAAATATATTCATGAATTTTATTTCAAATTAAACTTGGAATACTCATTCAAAATTGAAAAAAACCCCAAGTGCTCAAAGTTGGGGAATAAGATGCTGTAATCTTCCTGAAGGATAAACAAAATGACTATGCTAAAGAATAATCATCTTCACTTTAATTACAGAACTGGTGCAAGAGCCATCCACTGTAGCATTATCACATATTGATATGCTCCAGGACTAGAATAGGTTCTGAACGGATCAATTACTATTTATTTCCAGCATTCTTTTCTCTAATTTCCCCAAATGGTGCCAATTTAGTGCAAGCCCACTGCAGATGTGAGTAAACACACTTACTGTTATTTATAACTCTGCCTTTTGGCTGTGGTTTTTAGTCTGGTCACAGCCAGAGTTCCATAACCTGAAGCAAAATTATTACCTGGGAATTGAATCAGATCACAGATAAATGCCACTGCAGCAGATGGATGGGGGTGTTTGTTAACTTTAAGAGAAGGGTACTAAAGGTTATTAAGAACAAAGGAAGAAGTCATAATTATATATATGTTCCAAAGTATTAAAATACCCTTCCACTAATCCAGATAGTCACTTATAATATCAAGTCTTATTTTTGCTTGCCATTCGGCCCACTAACATCAGCTGGATATAAAGTCAGCAAGTATTCTAAGTCCACCCTTCAACACTGTAACACTGATGTCACATCTTTTATTTACTAGTATGTTGACTACAAGATAACAGCTTACCAATCCTCCTTCCCCAGGGCAGTTTGTGAGAAGGATCTTCCACAGTTTCTTGTGTGCCAGAAATTTGAGTTCCCTCCATGTGTCTTTTGTCTTAGAGCCCAGAAGCTAACAGTGGGAGAGCTCCCATCTGAAGCAAGGACCATGACATTCCATTGTTACCAAGTGTACATGTCTCCACATATCCATATCAACAAATTAAAACACTTGCCTACATTAGACAAAGGTCAAACATATCTGCATAAAAGCATCTTGGATTTTTCTTTTGTAAGCAAAGACAGAAACAAAAGCTTGGTGCTACATAGGTTAACACAGAGTGATTCATGGAATTAAAATTAATTTTGAAGCAGAAAACAAAATGTTTTTCCAAATGCATATTAATTTAAGGAACTGTGTAACTAAGGACCTATTTACATATATATTTACTTCTGCTTGCCTACTGACTACTATATTTTGGAATCCTGTTGGTTTGTTTCCCCAAAGTTAAAGATCTATGCAAATATGCTGTGAAATGAATGGTTTATCAGAGAAAAATAACTTTGCAATTAGCTGTGTTTAGGAAGGCAATTAAAGAGGTTAGTTCCACTCAGGGGGTAACCTGAAAGCTATTCTGGTGCTCAGACTAGGTTTGATCTCTCACTGCTGGAGCTTGACCTTCCCTCCCTGACTCCATGGCTGCTTTCCACAAGCAAGTCTTCAAGGAAAGGTAAAAGCCGACCCAAATTTAACTCCTTATTTGTTATTCTGGCAATGTTTTTTTGTGCATCTCTGTCTCACTTCCCCTTTTTTTTTTGTCCTGAAGAGATGTTTGCTTGGAAACAGGATGTTAGAGACAGAGAAATTAGCTCAAGCTGCAGGATATTGAGTGCCTGCAGTCCGTGGTCTGCCAGCTGATAAGGTTTTTCTTTTAAAGTCATCTAAGAAGAGTCAGAAAGGCAACAGAATGAAAGACAAGCTTGGTACATAAAACACCTCAGTTTCTATAGAGAACATTTTTCAAAGTTGTCTGGGTAGGGACTATCTTTTAATGAGCATTTTTTAAAAAACATTATCAACACATGAGCAGTACTTGGTTTCTTTTTTGTTTGTTTTAATGAAAATCTTATTAATTGAGTTGGCCAAATTAATTAAGCTAATTAAATTAATCAAGAGAACTTTCAGTTTTGTGTCCAGAGGCTACAAAGACATTTTTTGTCAAATAATCTTAGTGTTCCCACTCTGAGTTAATAGAAAGACCCAAGATATAAACTACCTTCGCCACCAGAGAGTAGTGGAATTAAGTATTTTAATTACAACTGAAATTGTTCTTAATTAGTAACATGTACTGTAATGCAGGAGCTTGCCTTCCCTTTGAATGCTGTTGAATAATAGTGTCTCTGAGAGAAGCAGGGACAAACTGCTTGATATGATAGGAATTTGCTTGATGTTGTTTCTTTTTTTCCTAACATTTCCCTTCACTGTGTTAACTCTGAGAAGGATCTAATTGAATTGTCATTGTCTCTGATGATTTGCCAACAAATTTGTTCAGAAGAGCCTGTTAGTGGATGGTTGTACCCCAACCATAATTGTATGTTCTTATATGCTCAACCATTGTTGTACATCAATCTGGAATACTATTTGGAAAGCCTGTCTTCAATCTTTCCATTGTTGCACTCTTGTGATGAAAAGTCCAACAGACAGGTTGCTCTGCCTCTTTCTTTTTCTTTCTTTCTTGCTTTCTCTCTCTCTTTCTCTCTTTGTTCTCTCTTTCTCTCTTCTTCTTCTTTTTTTTTTCCTTTCTTTTTGTCCTTCGTTCTCTATTTCAATTTATCCTGTTATTTTTCCCTTTTTAACCACCCCATATTTCAGGCATGTTTATCTTCATGTTTATAAAAATGCTCCATGCTCCCTGCAAATCCCCTCTCTCGTGGGAGATGTTTATAGCCCGTTATATGACCATGTTCCCACAGATTCCCCCATTCCTCTCCTTTCAGTGCATTGTTCAGTGCAAATAAACCTGTGCTGCATGCCCTATTTGCCCTCTTTTTCAAATGAAGTCCACACGGTGAATGTGAAGCCAGAGGATTCTGGATTGTCAGAGGAAAGCAGGGATGGTGGATTGTATACCTGAATGAAGGTCAGAGGAAGCAAGACTCCTCTATGTATGTGAGATCAGTCAGCTTCCCAATTCCAAATGTCATTGAGCTTATTTATTGTCTGCAAAAAGGTCTCGCATCTCTTCTCTCTTGTTACAAATAACTGTGGCTTTTCTCACAATCTACAAATGCATCCAGGATCCTTTATGTTCCCCATATCCTCTAACTTCAGTAATTCACCAAATAATCTGCCAGAAGATCTCCTATCCAAATAGCCCTCTAGATATTATAATGTCACCACTTATATGAAATGAAATGTTTACTGGACAGTCTGAAACTGAAATAGAGCTTAAATTGAAGCACCCCATGCTTTAAAACCTTTCGTTACTTAATCTACATGGAAAGGACACCAGATGTTGTAAATTTTTTCTTGTCGTTTTTCTTTTTTTTTTTGGTCAAAAGTATATTGCTTTTAATATTCTTGCTGAAATATACCATACGTAAGACCTCAGCTGGTATGAAATAAAATGTCACAAGTCTGCTATGGTCAATGAAGCAATAGCAGTTTATCCCAAAGGAGGATCTGAAACAAAAGAGGATATTTAGTCTGAATTGATGGAAAAATAAAATCATAATTTGTTTATCTGCAAAATCAATGCCTGAAAGGTGATGGCATTCTCCATATCTTCTTATTTCCATAATCTCTATAAACTTCTAATTTTATCTCATAATCTCTATATTCTTTAATTTACCAAATAATCTATTGTGAGAGTTCCCATCCAAACAATTCTCCAGATAACGTGGCACTAAAACAAATATACATTTAATAAAATGCCACTCTGTGAAAGTATAACTTAAGTGATAATGACCCAGAATCTAAGAGCTCATCCTGATCCAAAATGCATACCAGTGAGAGCTAGTTTTCTGCATAAGCATTTCTGTGACTATTCAACAGGAACAAAAATCCTTTGAATCATTGTCTTAAAAATTAAATAGATAAAATATAGTTAGGCCAGGATTCAAAAAGACGATTCAAAAATACATCTTGTTACAGAAGAATGTGGGAGTCAAACAGTAGCTCAAAAAGCAAAACAAGAAGCTTGTTTTTTATACAGGGAAGAGCTGCAAAAAATACAATCTTTGCAGGACTGCCTGCATTAACGTTGCTTGCCAGCCCATATGTCACTTCCTCTAGAAGAGTAGCAGTAATGAAGTCTCTCTCTAGTCAAGGCACTTAGAATCTCTCAATCCAGGCTACAGGAAACACTTTTCAAAATTGACTCAGAGGTGAAAGCAAAAAGTCAGCTTTTAACAGCCGTGTGCAAAAGTCTCCTGGGGTCACTGTTTGCCATTTTCAAGGGTAGGATTATAATTCGAAATGAACTTTAAAAAGTGGAGAAGTAGCTTGGGGGAAATAGAACAAAATTTAATACAGGAAAAGGAAAACACATTAATTTCTTTGGTTGTAAAATCCATGGCTAGAGAAATGATGCATGTTCCTTGAAATTAGAGGATTCCACATGCCACTGAAACAACTAGTGTTGCAGGCAAAAGCTTGGGAGAAAGATGGTAATCCACAGTTTCATAGCAAATGATCCATAGGGTAGCCTATCACAAGCTGCAATAAGAGTCAACAGCATCACACTTGTGGAATATCACTTAGAGATAAAAATTCAGTGTAAGCAGAAGTAGTGCCTACAAGAGCATTCAACAGTGGCAAGGCAGTAGCTGATGTGTTGCCTCAGTTTTTGAGCTTCTCCTCTTTGAGGAAGGAGAAGAACCAGTCAAAAATCAGAATAATTCTTTGAAGAAAACACTGAATTAATTAGAATTGGTTCGAATTTGTTTTTCTCCAGAAAGAGAAAAGGATAAACTAAGGAGGGTTGCAATTATCTTCAACTATGCAACAGAAAAGGAAACTGTTTGTTCCCCTTGTCTGCGGTTGATTGCATGACAGGAAAACTACAGTGGGTAAGGTTCAGCTTTGACATTGGGAAATGTCAGGAAAAGTGAAGTCTCAAAGGTTCAATCGCTATCCCTAGGCAGTATTTAAGAATGTAAACCTTGGTCAGGAATGGCAGGCAGAATTTGTCTTGCCTGGGTGGTCCCACAGTGTCCCACCAAATTTGCAATTGGTGTTCTGACTCAATCTTGATGAAAATAATTGGGCCTGAGAGAGGCACAAATAACGCATAAGAGGAAGAGGGATGACAGCATTTATTGGGCAAGATGTGTTATGCCTTCCTGTTTCATATCTTTGTCACAAACTCCAGCCACTAGCATTCTATATGATGATAGGATGGCATTTTCTTTTGTCTCATTCTTTATTAGTCCCCTGCGTTAATCATTCCTTCTCCCCATTCAAACTGTTGTTTTGGTTTTTTTGCAGGGTGGGGAAGTGAGGAAAGGGATTCTCACTCTCTCAGCCTCTTGGGACTTCCTGTATTTTACAGAGATTAGGAAGAGGTTCTTGAAAGTCCACCTGGGAGTGCTGGCCTCTCTATAACCACTGTGAGAAAAGGGAAGGTTCCCTCATGCTGTGACAGCTGCAGAGACCACTAAGCTTGAGCAAGGCAAAAAAAGGTCAAGGTTTTGGAGGCAGCAAATACTTTTTGCAAAGTATTGCCTTGGAAAACTGAGGAGAAAATATTTCACTAATACATGTTTGTTAAAGGTAGAAGAATTATCTCAAATATGAAAGACAGCAAATACTGAAACATGAAAAGGGGACGTGAATCTTCATTAAAGTACAATTTTAAAAGCAATACAAACTTTATATGTTAATCAGTACTTTTTGAATTATCTTTAACTAATCAGCAAATATTTTTCTGCATTTAATGGACTTAGAATAAAACCTGACATTTGCTAGCAAGAAATAGCACTGTTCTTGGGATACTGGAGGATTTTTTGTTCTTTTTTTGATTGAGATTGTAATCAGTGTAGAACGTCCCTACATGTCAGTCAGAGAACTTTAGAGACTGAAAATTTCAGTCACAATTAGAAATCATAGCAAATAGGGCTGCAGAGTACCTTGAGAGGTCTAGTCCATCATCTCTCTCATAATGGAGGAAGGAAGAGCTACAAGTAAATAATTCTCAAGAGATTTTTATCTCTCCTGTTTGTAAGAGTTATCAGTGGTGAAGAATCTTCTGCCTCCCAAAATGAGCTGCTTCTGTGCTACATGAATCATACAGGCAGAGCCTGAATGCTTGAGCTGAACTTTGTCTTCTCTGGCTACTTAGGAAACTGTCCCTGTAAGTTTCCGGTTCTTTTAGGGTCTGCCCAGCAGTAGAAGACTGAAAATGGAGAATCAAGCTCATGATCCAGCCTGTGAAAGTATCCATGAAGATGGGTGCCTGGTATGAATTTGCTTTTGCTGTGTGAGGAGGAAACCCTGGAAAAGCGGTGGCAGTTACAGATGTTTGCTTCTTCCCGACTCAAACAGCCTCCACTTAAGAAGTGAATGTTTTTACGGCAGGGTGTTCTCTCAGCCAGTGCTTTCCAGAGGAGGAACAACTCACTGAAGTGAGAATTGCATCTGTAACTATTTTGAGTGGTAGGTGTGTTTCTCTCATCTTCTCGGATGCTAAAGTCTGGTGTGGTAGGAAGGAGACTTACAGCTGAGAGGAACAACTGAACAGAAGCCACTTTGGAAACTTTTCTGACAGGCATTTTTCTTGGTGCACAAGGAACAGAACAACATGGCACTTGCTGGGGTACCTTTTTAAGGCTCTTTATGGTGAGAGTGCTTGACAGCTTTCCCTTGAGCTTCACAAATGAGTCTGAGAAGGCAGCAGTGATCTGTCATCTGTCCTTACGACCACAAGCCAGCAGGTGAGGTCAGGGCTGAGCTCTCAGACAGTGCTCACTCTCACTTCTTCTCACATCAGCCAGGTTTTCCAGTTTTTGAACATTCCATGGCACTTTCTGCTGCTGCTTCCCAGCTTTCCACACACAAAGTTATTGCTTTGAACTACCACAGCTGGCCATAGATGAGTAACCACCTGTACCTTACACCACCTGTGTTTATTGTCTCCTGTGAAGGATGTGTTGGCAGTTTTCATTTTAATACTGATTTTACGCTACCTTGAAAATATTATTTTACTTTTATGTAGTGCACTAAGAGCTTCAACTGAGAATATACAAATACATAATTATTACAGCAAGAGATTTCCAGCTGCTACTGTCAGAGTAGTTGTCCTTCTATGGACAAGCACCCCAAGGTTCAGCCCTGAAGGTTCCTGAAAAGGTCTTGGGGCTCAGTCCCCTGGCTCAAGGCCATGCAGTAAAAGCCCATGTCTTCGGGAAGTCCGTGAGACTTTTGCTGACAGCAGAGATTATATGGCAGCAGAAGCTTTCCTACACACACTTAAGGGATAGTAGCACCCTTCCAGTTAACCTAAGTCACAGCCACTGTCACTGCAGCTCTGCTGCTTCTGTTACCCAGACCTGGGACATGAAACCTGCAGTGGAGAGGAGCATCAGCTGCCTACATGGCTGTGTAGGATGGATGCTTTCAGGGGGCCAAGATTGCAGCCCCAGTGTATCTTCCACAAACATGAAAATACGTGTCTGATTTGTGAGGTGCTGACACTGTGCAACCTTATGGCAGCTTTTAAATTGTGAGCAATGTGAACCAGCAGATAGTGGACCTTTCGTATCGATATTCTTGGTCTGCCTATTTGTTTTCCTACAAAATACATGTGCAAACACACACACATGAGCACACATTGCTATATATAACATGTATATATAAAATGATATGCAAGGTGCACTTAGAAGTGAAAACAGAAATTTATGTAGCGTCAAAGGCAGAGGATATTATAGTGTGCTATAGCATAGACAATATATAGGAAATCATTGAAGATATTTTGCTTCCTGTGAGGATCATATCCCTTCCCACAAATCATTATATAATACTCCCATGGCAACTGCAGCATTTGCACAAGGAAATGTTAGGAAAATATATATATTTAGCTGTTTCAGTGCAAGAGAGCATATTCAAAGGGTATACCTCAACATCTAACTCTTTTAATACTCATGAAAGAGGCTGGAAACAGTTTTCCCTTGCTTGCAGCTCCCTGAATTTAGCTGGAAGCTTTTTATCGGGCAGACACGAGCACAACGGAGTTGGGAAATTTTGGGGCTAGTAAGTTTTGCAATCAGAACTTTAGCCACTGGGTGCCGCTACCAAATCACTTGTCAAAAACAGTTTCTCCAAATACAGGATTGCAATTTTAACAGCATGCCTTGATTTTCCTTAGCCTGTGACACTAGGTTTGGTGGGGCTGCCTCTTCATACAATAACCCTTGTCTCAGAGCTGCCAGTGTGCTTCAGTCAGCTGCAGTCAAGATATTTCCTCACAAAAGAATCATGGTACAGCTTTTTATTAAAGTGCACATGTGAAAGGTGAGTAGGATTAATAACAAAAAGATCTAAAAGAAAACTTTAAGAAGTATTTCATAAACATAAAATATTTATAGAGGGCTGATTCTTATGATTGAGAAGAATTTGCTGAAAATAAACTCTGCATCTCTGTTGTTACATGGACTCATAAAAAGTATTAGTGAAACAAGATGATTGATTAATCCTGTTCCAAATTGCGAACATGCCCTCCACCATCATTAGAAAAGTGTTGTTTCAGGTATACTTTTAATCAACTGCAGATTTTTTCCAACTGATTCTTCACATTATCCTCACTATTTTAAGTGAGCACTGTTCTGTTTGGAACTCCTGAATATAAATGCAATACTGTCACAGTAGGTTAGTAATATATTTAGACCTGAGAACATTTATTTGCAGTCCTCAGTGGTTATGAAAATGCATTTGGAAAGCACATATCTCAATAGATGCAACTACTTACTAAAAAGCCCATCTGCATTTTGCAGTATCTTCAGATAAAAGAAGAAAATACGATACTGTCAAGTCATCTCTCCAACAACACCTGTACAGATGCCAGCTGAAAACCACTGACAAAGCACTCACCTGGTTCTCCTCTGAGAGACAAGGACAAAAGGAAGGGAGGACATGGTGGGAGTCCTGTGTTGGATGGCCAGAGAAGAGGGGAGTGGTGATAACAGCAGCACAAAGGACAAGTGACAGGAGGAAAAGCAGCGGGGTTTTGGGGATTGAGGGAAAGGCATATAATACTACCCATTTTCTGCAGTGAGCCTCTCCTACAAAACACTGAGAGCCAATAACCTACAATTCATGGTTCTACAGGTGGTAGAGACCATGTCCTCATCCTGGAAATCATAATTTTTTCTTGGAAATCATAATCTCTTTTATGTTGCTGGCAGCTGGCCAAGTCAGATATAATTTCACTGATTCTCTGCCTGAAATCAATTTGTTATAGTGCAGCATGGTGAGGGCCTGACAAATAACCTCAGAGAGCTGTTCTTGATTGTGGAGGGAATTTCATCCTTGAAATAGAAATCTACCTCTATTCATAGCCAGTTGCTTTCATTTGCCTGATATTAGCTCATGCAAGAATGAGTTTCAGGCATGCATTTCAATGTCAAGACTTTGAGAAGAATTTCACATTTTTCTTTTAGTTGTATATCACCTTGTTTCACTTCCTCTGTATTCTCCAACATCCTGGACTTAAGAAACTAAAGAAAACGAACTAAGGGTGACTTCATGTCATTTTGTTGTGAGGTACAGATCTGGTGTTCCCACAGGAAAATGGTCTGCTCAATTCCCTAAATGTGAGCTCAATAAAAATCCCCAGATTCTCATTAAATGGCTGGAATGTGTCAGACTGCAGAACTCAAAACACTGCTGAAATCGTTCAGAGAAAGCTCTAGCAGTCTCCTGCATAATGTGTGTGTGAATATGTACATGTATATAGGCACAATCCTTCTCAAGCCCTACTCCATGGCAGCTCAGCTGCTGATTGCCTTTGGTTTTGGATCAGAGCAGTCCATGGTAGTTACCTCTTTGAAAGGACACAAAGCACTTTCATATCTGCTCCCCAACAGGAGGAAAACACCCTCCAAAACACTAAAATTTTCTTCTTAACACATTCATGTTGCTTTACCAAGTCAAATCACCATCTTATTTTTTTCCCCTAGAGACGTGTTAGAATGAAGTTTTATTTGGATGAGCTATTTATTCACAAGTTAACCAATACCATGAGAAGTCATTATTTCTATCCCTGAAGTTGTGTCCTGAGGGAGGAGATAGTCCCCTCCAGATACCATATGTTGGGGCAAGCAGCAGCTATTGAAGCTGTTATGGCTGCTCCAGGCCTCTGCATCCTCTTGCTTCTCCCTTGTGAGGAACTTGGTGCTGGGGACTGGTTTCACTGGCAGCTAGACAGGCACTGGGAGAGTACTGGCCA
This sequence comes from Phainopepla nitens, assembly GCA_013400175.1. Classification (NCBI taxonomy): domain Eukaryota; kingdom Metazoa; phylum Chordata; class Aves; order Passeriformes; family Bombycillidae; genus Phainopepla; species Phainopepla nitens. The sequence goes on along the minus strand of VXBQ01015153.1, from coordinate 160,527 downwards.
TTACTGGAAAAGAAGAACAAGTTCTCAGTTCCATTTTTAAGTGTAATGGGTGTTGTGTTTTCCCAGACTGATAACAATGTTCCCTTTATTTTTTAATAAAAATCTCTTTGCTTGCATCATTTCTCACCTGCCTGCTTGCAGCAGGTGTAAAAGCAGGCTGGATCAGTACCTTTAGCTTTTGCAGGTCTTAGGATGTGGGCTCTAGTTGCTAGGCACTTGGCAGATGATTGACAATTGCATCCACAATGGTGGGAAAGAACAATACTCATTTAAAGTATTAAGCTAATGAAGAAAATGTGGGGGACAGAAGGATGTGGGACAAGGGAGTTACACAGCCCAACTGCCAAAGGACCTGCCAGACCAGAGCTGTAGATAAACCATAGATACATGTGCTAAACAAAGACAACAACTGCTGTCCTTGCGAGTTTTTCTGGTTAGAGCACTGGTCAAACACAACTGTGCATTTTTTTAGAAGATCTGACAGGACCAAAAGTGCAAATGCATGGAAGGAGGCCTGACTCACTCAGTTGCTTTTTATTGATGCCCCATGCAGGCAAATTGGCAGGAACTGAAATGTAGGATTTCCTGAAAAAAAAAAAGCTGCATGGTCTTCTGTAGAGAAGACTGGAGAATAAAACAGTGAGAGATCTACTAAACTCCTCAGCAGGGGAAGAGCCTGCCCACCTTCACATGCACAGCTGAACAAATAGTTTGCCTTCACTGTGATCCAAAGATACAGTGTCTGAGCCTCTTTCCCACTATTCTGAACACGGCACAACAACAGCAGGCTTCAGCTCTCTTCAACTCTTGCAAAAAATGAGTGCTGTTGCGCCTTGGCTAAAGCTTAGATATTCCTGAAATGCATTGCAGTAATCATAGTCTGACTGCTTCTAGAGATATTTTCTGACTCAAAACCAACAAAAACTGGAGTTTCAGGATAATCCCTATGCTGCAAACAGTCTCACTTACTCCATGTGGATGGTCCCAAAACTGGGGCCCAAAAGTAACTGCCATTGCAATTAGTGGCTTCAAGGAAAGAAAGAAGGGGCTCTTTTTACTACAGTGAAACTGGTAAGATGATCTCTTTTCCAGACCTAAGCTCCCACTGGTCCAATAATAACCAATAACTGTGATTTCCATCACTTGCATCCTCTGGGAGACACTTATGTATCACTGATTCATATTGCAAGTTTCCTTGTTATGTGACTGCCATATGCCTGGCAAATCAAAGAGCGCTGACAGCTTACTGAAGGAGGAGACACTGAGCAGAGACAGACAGGAATTTTTCAACAAAACAACATGTCAACACCAAAACATTTAAAGGAAACAATAGAAGTGGCAGTGAAAGTTTAATGAGGAAGGTATTTTGGAGAGAGGTACATCCACACACCATTGATGGGCAGGTACCCTCTGGGGAGGGATGTTATATGGCAAGCAGGAAACTACCACTGATTGAATCTCTGCCTGGGTGTCTCTCACTGTTCTGACCTTCAAGAGCTGCTGCCTGCAGTATAAAATGTGGGCCTACTTTCTTCAAAGCTGATATGCCAGATGGATCATCCCTTACCAAATTAAAAGATGAAGTGTGTTGGCAGAAACTCCTTGGGAAGCAGGAAATGCCTGCATGACGCTTCCCACTCCCTTTCCAGCGGATCTCACTGCCTCAATGCTGCCTCAATCGGAGGCTCCCAGCTCCCACTGGCATCAGAACCCAAAGCTCCTTAGTTTCCTGAAATTACAGAAACAGCTCTGTATAGCTGAGCCCTCCGTTCCCACCAGTCTATTTCAACTGCTTCCAGGCTCTCTTTGATTACCTGCTACAAAGGCAGCAGTACATATGGAGGTTTACTTTGATATGATATAGTTGAATTCTTAAAAGTAAATTGTATGATAATACCTAAACGCAAAAATCACCACCTCTTAAAATATTCATTCCATAAACAAGTTTCTAAATTTTGAATTACTTGCAGGAAGTTTCTACAATGAGATATTTGGGACCAAAATTTGCATTTGACAAAAAATAGGAGCTAAATTATATGTAGCATTTTGGTCATGTGGCACTGGTATTATAATCACGCTTCCAGCCCAGAAGTGTTCACCTGATTTCCACAGGCACCACTGGAGAGGAACAGCCAGTCTATTCCCTTGTGGAAAGACCAACTTCCATGTATTAACTAACGCACTCGCAACAGGTGTAAACAACTTTCCATTAGATGTAAAGTTCCTGGTACATTAGACAACATCACACTTTAACCTTCCAAGATCTAATTTAATTCCTAGGATCAAGAGCTCATGTTACTAATACATTTTGCCAAAACCCTGGGATCATGTCCTACATATTACAGTAATTCTTTCCAGAAGAATTTAAATTTGTAAATAATGAAGAGCTCGTACAACTCCTTCTGTTAGCAGTGCTGCTGGGCCTTTTGCCAGTTTGTAAGCTGAAGAATTTTGGTGTTTAGTGCTCCCATCTGTTCGGAAAGCCTGAGGGTGAGTAGTTATCAAAAGCAATATGTGGGCTTTTTTATTCCATGTCTGAGATTTTATGACATACTTTTTCACAAAACAGGCCACTGAGGAGAAGAGATTTCCCTCCACCCGAGTCTCTCTGCCTGGGGAACCCCTGAAGTCCCACATACTTGATTTTTGCCCAGTCTTGATCTAAACAGACCAAAATTCACACAAATATATAATTCTCATCCTGATACCTCAGATAGAAATATGACCAAGTGTTTCTCAGTTATGAAAGAATTAAAATCTCAGGCATGTATATACTCAGTGCAGAGGAATTCAATAAACACAGCTCTGTTTGAATGAGGGTTTTGAAGGCAGCCTTGCTGTCAAGGTATAAGGAATCTTTGGTTCCCCAAATAAACACTTCAAATGTGCCCTTCTGCTGCATCAAGGTTTGGAAGGTGAGGGCTTTTCTCCCCACTGGGATAGCCAAGTGCACAGGGGGATATGGGGCTGCAGGCAACCTGTCTGCTCCAGGGCACTGGAGTCTGCTTGCAACAAACCTGCCTGACTGCCCCTGTGAGACGGCATTCTCACTGAACGGGATGGGCATTCTCACTTCAGCCCTCCTGGCTTGAATGCACTCCAACAAAAAGGTTATTTTCCACAAGTAACCATTTCATTAGAAGCCTCTCAGGACAGCTAAGGGCAGGTATTTTGGCAGCTAACAGCTCTCTGTGAGCTGTATTCAATGGGCAGTTTGCTGCCTGGCCTCTGTCACACAGTGAAGACGCCCTGCTCTGCTCCTGTAGGTGATCTCGGCCTGTTCCCCAGGGTCCAGCGAGTCAAATGGGAGTGGCATTCACAGGGTGTCTCCTGCAAGCTCTGTCCCTGGATTAATCACAAGACTAAAGATTAATCACAAGACTAAAGGTTGTCAACAACTTCTTAGGCAAGACATGAGCTGACACAGATGTGGATGGCTCCAGGGCTGGTGGAGCCATCCTGCAGAAAGCAGAGGTGGGAAATGGCAGTCTTTGTAGAAGCCTCTTCCTGATTCATCAAAACCAGTTACTGCACCAAATAAACTCCAGTGAGATGCCAGGGTACTGATGGAGCAATTCCTCCCTCTGCTTTCTATTTCTTCAGGAAGGTTTAACTTTACATGTTTAGAAACTGAACTCAAAAATTGGAGAAAACAAAGGGAAAACTCTGAGGGACTTTAGATTACAAATAGATTTTTAATTGTCATTTAAAGTCTACAGTATATGGACATCGCCCTCTTTGCCTTGGCCTGCTTTAACTCAGAAGACTCACTGTCAAGATAATAAAGAGCAGGATCCTAAATGTTTACTGACATCCCTGCTCTGTTTGTTGTAAATGCTAAGTGTTGTAAGTGTTGTAAATGTTGATAGTTTTTGTTAGGTTCTTCCACTAGAAAACTGGTGGTTTCCTGTAGCTGTGTTTTAGCACAGCAGAATCCAGGAAAAATCCAAATGAATTCTATTACTAAAATTAAAACCAATACTAAGAAAACTCAGAATTCAAACAGGCTTCATGTTTGGAGAAGCCTGGCATGGCAGGCGCAAGGTGATAAAGAAGAAGTGTAAAATCACAAGCCTGAGAAGGAGCTCCAAGGTACCTTTTTAAACTTTTTATTTCCAAATCAACCAATTTCCATATTCATTAAATATAGTCTGTGAGTATAACTCCATGGTTAACTCAGAGTACCACATTTGACTGGTTCCACATAACTTAGTCTGCACTTATTTTGCAATATCATTACAATTATGAAGCCATTTTCATTCAATCCAGCAGAAGTCCATTGAACACTTTGAAAGTCAGGCCAGCTAGTCTCATTAAAAAAGCTCTCATCAGTTAAAAGTGTTAGAGCTGCTTTTATTTTTCTTAGTCAAAATGCATTCCAGTCCTAACAAACCCAGCACACAAGGAGGTTTATTACCATTTTGCTTGGTTAAGAAACAGCAGGAGTCTTCCATGTCAGTGCAGATCATCTAAAACCCCTTCTGCTTTGTCTTTGTTATCAGATTTTCTAACACACCACAGCTAATTAGGCCTTTGCCTTCCAGACCCCATTTTTTCTACTGCTGCCCTTCAGTTCCAGTTTTACTTGGCTTATGTGCGTGGAATCGAATAAGCCTGCTTTTGTTAAATTTCCTGGCTTAAGAAGAATTGTTTGGAAAGTGACGAGAAGAATCCAAAACCAGTACCTGAGAGAGATTTAGGCATTCATTCTTTTTCAGGTAAATGAGAGGCCCACATTTGAAATATAGTTTAAATTCAAGGCCTTTAGGGCAGGAAATTGCACATTTAGGGTTTTATTCTCAAGCTGGTAGAAATCATTGTAACTCCAGCCATGCATCCGGCTGGAATAAAGAGTAACACCGCAGCCGACCACTCGAGAGGCTGCGGCTGCTGTTCCCTGCTCCAAGGGCAACGCCTGGCACTGCAGGGGAGCCTGAGCTCTGTCCATTCTAGCACTGTGGCAGGTTAGAGAAGCTCAGCAAAGGTGGGGTGGGTGCAGGAGAGGTTACCATCCGTTGGGAGGTTCTGCAGCGCCTGGAGCCCACCGGCTGAGGATGGTGGGGAGGGCACCCATGTGATGTCCTCTGGGAAATGGCAATTTTGCCATCCACTGGGGTTGTGGAGGGCAGGGTCCAAGAGATAAGGCGCAGGCTTTGGCTCCCTGCCACTGCTGGGAAGGCTGGTAGGAAAGCACTCAGTTCAGCTCACTGCAGGGCTGGTTTAGCTGACTCAGCTATGGCGCTGCCAGCGGGCTGCCCATGGGAGTAAACACACACAGCGCTGGCACGGGGAGGTGTCAAAAGCCATTTCATTTGCTTGCTTGTTTTTGTGCTTGTTTTCAAAGGGAACCACCTTTCCCCCTTTCTCCACGGGATCTCAGCGCAGGCAGAAAGCACGCCTGTAAAGCAGCGTGGCGTGCTGTGAAAGGCCTTGCAGAAAGGTCCATTCTGTGATCGCAGCCATCAGGGATGGGGGCACGGCGCGTCCCGTGGGAAAGGGGAGCTCTCTGCCCGTGCAGCTAAGCCAAGTGAAAGGGTCTCTTTCAGCAGCCAAGAAAGCATATCAGTATTGACTGGAAACATTAAGCTTGTATCAATAGTTGTATAGTTTAGAAAGTTTGACTTCCTGGAAATTAATTGAACATTTCTTTTCCAAGTATGAGCACAGTACCCCCTCACGGAGGATTCAGTGGATGAATTTGTACTTTTGCATGCTTTACAACGTGGTGCTTACCATCTGTGACACTTGGAAACACATTCTCTCGGAGACTCTCTGGGAGCATTTTAAAAATAAAGGTTTTGGTGTGGTTTTTCCCATCTGAAGATGCTCTACAGGAACTATAATTTTATTTTGTTGGATAATAAATTAAATGCACATGATCTGTTTGTCATTGGTGCCTAATATGTCAGCTTTAAACTTTACAATTAACAGCTGCAAGGAGGCACGAAATTGGAGCTTTTCTTTCCAATCCACTGTCCAGACAGCTGCAAACTCAAGATCTGGGTTCTTTGTTTTCAATAGTTTCTTCCAGATCTTGAGTTCTAGCTTGTTCCTTTCATCTTAAGTGAATGCTGAGCCATGGTGGAGGATGCAAGAGGCACAGGGAGCTTCCACATGGAGTGATTAAGTTCCCAGGAGTCACTCCATCCAGAGATGTGAGTTGTATGTGCTAAGGTGAGTGTGGAGCACAGAAATCATACTTAAGTCAAAGTTTTATCTTCAAGGCTCTTGGAAAGCTCCAGATTAAAACCCAAAGGCAACAAATTTCTATGCAAGGTGCTACTATTTGACACAAAATTTTGCTTTTAAAGCCCCCTAAAGAACTCTACACACGGACACAAGTTAGTGACATCATTTTAGAACAGATTTTTAAAGTAGCTATTAAAGGGTTACAGGCAATTAGAAAACTACTAGTGATTTATTAGAAAACTAGAATAATGTCTTAAAACTGTGTTTAGATTTTACTCTTCTACACCTTATCACATTTTGCAGTGGAAGCATCATGTTTCTCATTGTTTTACTAGGTAGTTCCCTGAGCAGAAGATTCCAATGAGCCCTGATTACTCGAGCTTTAGTGACTATTGACATCCTGCACCTCATACAGTGCAAGTTCTGATGGAAGCATTTCCCATGGCTGGATCATTTAAACTTCCCCTCTCCTGGGTATCTTCCTTTAATATCTTGTAGTAGTTCTCAGAGCTCGTAGCAAAACTACTATCTTAGGTCTCTCCTCTCCACCCAGTCCCAAAAGATCATAAAACCTGTAGGAATGTAATTAATTTAAGGATTCTACAACTCCCTTTTGATATGGCTGCAACTGGACAGAAATCACTGAGTAGGACAAGGAGAAAGACAAATGGATCTCTAGGCTCTGTAATCATGTCAACAGCCTGACATTTGTAGGAAATTTGACTAAAAATAGTTTCTCTGTAAGTTTTTTCTGTGGGACTGGCGTACCCTAGCCACAGGATGTCCTCATTAAAGGACTACTCTAGGAAATGGGAAAACTGACTTAAAAGTTCTGTCAAAGGTCCAAAACATACTATATAACGCTTGATTATTTTCTCCATTGTAGTCATCCTGAGCATTGTTTGTCAGAGCTCTAAGTTTGGAAGATTAACCTTGAAATTGCCATGTTATCTCCCACTCTGTTGTTCTGATAAAATTTCCTTTCTCCTCCCTTTTTTCATGGCTAATGCATCTATAAATTCTACTGGCTGTGTGAATGTCACATAGGTGCACATGCACTTATTAAAAATGTAAAATTCATACTAGAAAATTCTTGGTGTTAGGCTTCTATTTCCAGCACAGCTAATAGTATTTCACACTACATATATATGAGTATATATGTTAAATAATAATAACAATAATAACAATAATAATAGAAACCCCCATATATATGTACATATTTGTTAACTGTTCCTTTAAGGTGCCAGAAATGAGGCAGCCAGGGATCAGTTTAGGCAATGCTGTAGGCTGTGTCTAGGCAATGGGAACCCAGAATACGAATTGGAGCTCAGCTTTGATGTAATCTCCACTGAAGTCAGGGGAGTTGCTCTGGATTTACACATTTATGAGAATGGAGCCTGGCACAGAGCCCTGTGGCTCAGGTTTTATCATGCATACAAAATATCACGTAATTGTACTTTCTTCTACAAGATTAGCCCCGATGGTGAGATTCCTGCTTGTAAACAGCATGAAATACATTGTGTAATCCTCATGACTGATGTTTTTAAACACAATTTAGGTGGTACTGTGGTGGCTGTCTACTCCAGATTCCTTACCTACCAGAGGGCTGACAGTATCAGCACAAAGGCTGATTTGCAATGTCTCCTGTGCAGCCAAATCAAGCCAAAATGAACCACTTCAAAGCAAGGATGTATGGAAGGCAAAAATTTCTGATTCACTCTCCCCTGGAGGAGAAGGTGTAATGCTGACATGTATGCAGCTTTTGTCCTGCCTTCCTTTCCCCACCTTTCCATACAGATACATTAACAAACCTCTTGACACAGAGATAGGAATTTACATAAATACACAAGTTCAACAGCTCTCACTACTCGTCCTCAAGTGACCAAGAAGACTCTTTGTAACTCCCAGCTTCTTGCTGTGAACACGATTAAAGATTAGGTTGACACATGTGAAGATTTACGGCCAAGGCAAAGATCAGTGGTTTTAATGGGAGGGTTAACTGTGATCTTATCCTGTGCTTGTTTGTTCCCAGTTAATTTTGCATACAGACCCAGCTGCAACTCTCTCAGAGCTCCCAGCTTTGTGAACTCAGAAATCACAGCTGAAAAAAAGAGAAGTCACATAAGACTCTGCCCTTAGGTTACCCACCTTAAAAGGCACAAATTTGGCCTCTTTTACCTAGAAAACCCTAGAAAGCATGCATCAGATGCAAGCAGGAGCATGTGAGCCTGTAATGAAAGCTGGGTTTATGACAAAAGCCCAGCATCAGGTGAGCTCCATAACAAGCTTGGTTAGCATTTAAAAGTCTAATTAAGCAGCAGCCAAACAAAGGACAAATAGCTTTGTACTCATAGTGCTCTACTGAAAAAGAGTAAAGAATCCACCCAGCTCCTACCAAAATTAAAGACATATTTATAAACAGAATTGTTTCTAACAAGAAGACAAATCTCATCCTTGTGTAACTGTCCTGAGGTCAATGGAGAACCCTAAGGGATTAATTAAAATCAGAAAATTCATAAAACTCTTCTGTGATGTGCCAGCTGGTCTTAAACAGGGAAGTATACTAATGGTTTCTCAACAAACATGTTGCAAGATTAGCCTCTTTTATTCAGCAATTCTTGTGTTCAGAAAATGTCTCTTATTTTTTTTTTTCTTTGCAGAAACAATATTCCCCAGTACTGCTGAAAATAGAAAAAAAACCCAAACTAATAATCTTTGGATGGATCAGAAATGTTTAATTTGTGAAGGCATTGTTCTGGAAGATGTGGAATCGATTTTGTTTTTCTTTTTATTATCATTGGCAGAAAAAATTCTTGCTCTGTAGAAAATGATAAGGATGTTTTAAGTTGTTAATTAAAAAATTCATTGTTTTGGTGAACTTTGTCTTGTCAAAAAAATCAGAATAAAAATGTCATAGTCACAATCCACTCAGTCCTTTGAGCCAGATTTTCAATACAAGAGTTAATGTTTATACATCTAAAATTATTCTGAAAAATATTTTGTAATTTCAGTAAGAATTGCAGTGTTTCTTTAAAAAATTCTCTCCAACAAAATGATTTTTACAGTTTCTTTTACTTTAACAGAGAATATGCATAACATCTACAGAAATCCACTAAAATAAATCAAGTAAAGAAATTTAGTCATTAGGAATATTCTTACCGCTTCTCATATTGATTTCAGCAGCTTGAAGAAATAGCTCATTATATATTTACTGTATATCAATAATCCTATTCCATATGTAATTTTCCTTCCATTTTTATTTTTAAAGAAATTAGCTTTATATTAGGCCCTCTCAGTTCCCTGAGTTTCCAACAAAAACTGTTTTCTTTTAAAAAAATAAGAACCTATTCCCATTTCAATGTGTGACTTGCTATTTTTTTTAATACTGAGTGAATAATACTATATTAATATTTTCTAATAGCCTTTCCTTCCTAAATCTGAGATTATTTCTAACACAAAGTTGAATATGAAATAAAATAGAGTAAAGCTGTGTGTGCAGGAGCAAAAGGGCAGAATACAAGTAACAGAGAAACAAAAGCAGCAACAGTAGAGCCGAGATTTTACTTCTCTGAAAACTGAAAACTTCCATTTATTTTTCTATCTCTGCTCTCCATCTTTTTTGGAAGGCATGAAGGCATCATTGGGAAAGAGAATTATGGGAAGACACGCTCTTGTTGCATGAAACACCATTGTAATTTGCGGTTGAGAGATATACAGATTGCAGAAGAGGGAACACCCTGCTATACATTTGCAGACCTATTTTGTGGCACAACAAAAAATCTCTATAGAAACATTACATCCCACAGCACAGTTCCTGGAAGTTTAAGAATTGGCTGTTACTATCAGAACTATACTAAGAACTACAACCAGTTTATTACATAAAATCATCACGACTTATTACTAGCAATTAACTTGAAATTGTAAGAAGCTCTGTTTTAGGAACGTCTTGACTGGACATTCAGTGGCTTATTTGTACAGACAGAAAGCAAGCTTCTGAGCTTCAGCTAAATCCAGAACCATCTAAAGTTGTAAAGTACATTAATACTTAAGGACTTCTCAAAGCTGAACATTTGACACAAGAAACATTTTAAGTTAGTGGCCACATTTCTGCTGGCTCTGTGCAAACAGCAGTCTACTTTTCTCCAGGCCGGTCCCATCACATTTTTGCAGTAGTAGAATATGATAGACAGCAGCCAAAAAAGCCTTGATCCAATTGCCATGGATGTTCAATGGGAATCTTTTATGCCACCAGTTTTGGATTCGATGAGAAGCAAAAGGATTTTCATGAACATTTAAACTTGGCATAACTCAATCTTTTCCAGTACCTGTCCATGACTGCAACAAAAAAAATCTGTAAATGTGGGGTCACTTGAATGAATGCCCATGGGGAGGCATGGAAGGCAACATTAGGCAATACTCCTCACCTTCTGGAGCACATCTTGGGGTTTCTCAGGGCTTAACCTCTCTCCTCTTTCGTCTCCTTGCTCCTTACCTTTCCCATATTATCTATCCACGTCAAATCCTCTGTTTCCGTTGCTTCCACAGGCTCACACCACATGAGAAAAAAAATACAAGCAGGAAAAGAAGAATACAAAATGAAGCTAGACCTCACTTATCACGTCACAGTGCGTCTCCACACTTTGGAGCCAGACATGGTGCAGGACAGACCATGTCAAGATATCAATGGCCCCCTGCTCCTTATAAACCCTCAATCTGCAAATCTGAACTTGTAGATACATGTGAAAGGATTTATATGAGTCCATAAACCCAAAACAACTACTGAAAGTTATGTATCTAGCACAGTACTTCATCAGCAGGGCAGCACCAGTGAACTTTAATGATGAGTCTGAACTTCTGTTGACACTGCTTCTCAGTGTCCTTTCAAACTTCAATTTCCATTGATCTAACTCTTAATTTCTCCATCTTAATAGACACTGTCTCTGTATCTCTGTCTTGTATTTCAAGGTTAGTTGCAGGCCATGCTCTTTTACCTATTTCACCAATGTTTACCTTGTGCTTATTTAAGGGATACACAATAAGCAAGAAACAAGGGCTGCCTTGCATCCACTTTCCCCCCCTCCCAATCACTCAGTGAATTATATGGTAATTGTTTATTGGAAATCACAGTTTCCTAATTTTGTGGGATGATCTGAAGAACAATTCTATTACAACACATAAATGCCTTAGAAGTATTCATCTGGAACCTATAACTATAGATGATTTCTAAGTTGCTGGCAGCTAAAATGTAGCCCACATTTGTACAAGGCAAATTGTATGAAAATAATGATCTTTTCAGAGATAGATATCCCAGAACACATGATGCAAAGAGACAATAAAAATGATTGTGTAAGGATGATTTGGAGAAGCATTATTTATATGAAGCGTCTGTACATTCAAAAAAAACTCCCCAAATAAAACAGGATACTCCTGTGCTGACATTTTACAATCAGTTAATACATGACAAGTGTATTCTTTAAATTTTAGAAGTATATATAAATTTTGCCAGCACAAGGACCTCGTGCTGCCCTCTTCCTCTCAAGTCCCTAACTTTCTTATTGTATAGGTAGGTAGGTTTACACAATTTTGCTGTATCTGATATTGGTGCATGTAATATTTAAAAGACAAGCATTTTTAACAAAAGCAGCACAAGTAGGAAATAAATATATTAACAAAACCTCTCGAGAGTTATGACAAGCAATGGATGTTGAAATCACTACGAATAACAATGTAGTCTGTTTTGATGATCAGCTAAAGGTGAACTTAATGCTTCTACAGTTTCTGTTGAATATAATTGCAGTAGACCAGAAAGCATGAGTGCTGCAACTTTCATTAAATGTAACTGTTACCCTTCCCAGCATCAACCTCTTAAATCTTTGTAATGAGCAGCAGGCATTTCAGTAAAGTCAGAAATAACTATGATTTTGTAAAGTATTGCTGTTTCATGCATATATCCATTTTTCAGCAGTTAAAGACACCATCAACAGTCCTTTTTTCTACTTACTGCCTCTGATTTACTGGCTGACTTTGTTATTTCCTTTGTGCAGTTTATTGGACATAATTATCTAAAACGGAAAGGAGGGAACTTCTAATAGACATTTTTCTGTAGACAGTTTCTGCTTTATATTTATTTAGTTCACCAGCCTCTCACATTGAGGAAGATATGCTGGCTTGCAGAGGGAATAAAAAATGGCAGAACTGTGATGAAAGTAAGCAATAAATAGTGAAAGATATATTACCAAATCATTCATTATTTCACCCATGTAATTTTTTTACTATAAAATCAAAACAGAAATTAAGCCATCACTTGCAAAATGCATCAAAGTTCCTTGTGACTGTAGGGACCCAGCACAGGATTTATACTCCTTTCAAAGCAAACAGTCTCTTTCAGAAATGGTGAATCAACCATCCAGCTGCAAAAAGGAGTGCTTTGTCTCATTTTCAGGTTATTTAACCCCATTTTCAAGATGCTTCCATCAATTTCAAAATGAAAATAATTTTGAAATGAGGAGTCCAGACATGTTCTGTTGAAAATGTTTAAACTAGGCTACCACCACTACCAAAATTAGAATTGTCTTCTGTTTATGTCACGTGCATAGAAATACCATGCTGTACAAAGCCCAGTCTGCAAATTGAGTGAATCTCATTTATATATTGCATAGGCCCATCTTACAATTCAAGTGCACATTATTTCCCAACACTTAATTAGAAAAGGTGTGTGTCTGAACATGAGTTACTACATCTTGATTCTTCTCTTGATGAGGCAGTACAGTAGCAACATCAAAAGCAGAGTCAAGTGAATGAAAGGGAATTTGTCCCAGATTTTTATTTGGAAGATGAGCACCAGAGAGCAGCAGTTCCCAGGAGTTGAAGAGCTGTCAGCCAACAGACCAGCTTCCACTGTACTCTGTATTTGTTGTACAAAACAAAGCTGCAACTTGTGTTTAAAAAAGCTGCAATTTGTGTTCTTCTAACAAATTCTTTTACTTTAAAAATGAGATGTTGTGTTATTAAAAATGGCTGTGATTATTTTAAAGAATAATATTTTTCAGGTGTCGTAAACCCAGCCCATCACACTTTTCCCCTATTCCTTTTTCAGGGATTTCTATGCCTGTGAATTTTCGAAGTTTGAAAGGGCAAGTGCTAATCTATACACTAGATATGGTGCCGGAGAATCCCACAGTGTCTGGTGAGTGTGCCTGGACTTAGCTTTCAGTGCCATTAGAACTTCACAGCTCAGGCTTATATTACTCATTTTCCTCCCATCAATTACAGCATACTCTTGTTTTCTACCCAAACCTGCTACCTGTGCAACATTCTGGGTTGAGGGATTACTACCTTTTAATCTGACAGACTTCAGGCTCGGAGAATTATCAGCTATTTTGAGCTGTTATGAAGTGTGAGAGAATCTTGCTCTTTTCCTTCAAGCTTTTCTGTGCAACTGAGCTTCACCACAACTGAGCTTCATCAGGCCATCTCGCTCTTGCCTCAACACTGCCAGATAACAGATTGCTAAAGTGAACAAAAGCACACAGTACTTTTAAAGATGATATGCTGGGTCAGAGCAAGGGTCCATTAATCCCATCTGGCCACAGCAGCTGCAAGGAGAGTCCATGAGAAAGACGCTGATCATAATCCTTACATTGTTATATTTTCCCAGTTTCTAGAAATCAGGGATTAGGGACTTGCTGAGCAGGGTTGCTGTTTAACACTCAAAGACCTCACTCTGTAGCCACTTGATTTTATTTCAAAGCTCTTCTTATGCTAAACCTCCATGGCATCCTTCCACAATTTTATGTGTGCTATGTAGAAAATTATTTTTGTTTGGTTTAGGTGTGCAGTTAAAATTTTCTGCCAAATGATCCCAGTTCTTGTATTGGGAAAAGCAGAATTGTTTGGTCCTCCTGTTCTCCATATCATTCAAGAATTTTATACGTCTTATGTGCGTCCTGTTTGGACCTTTTTCCAGTGTTAACAGTCTTCATATATAAAGCTACACTTTGCACAGAAGCCTCTGCTCATTTTTGCTGCCTTTCTTTCTGAAGTTTTCTAATTTATACAATCTTTATGAGACAGAGGGTGAGACACAAGCCAACCCTTTCTCTAAGCTGGGACAGCATTATTAAAATAATGCTGTATTCTTATAGTCTGTTCCTAAAGTTATACAAATTTTTTACAATGAAAGGTTGTCAAGCAGATGTGTTTGGAGAACTGTCATGAGTTGTCCCTCATCTCCAAAACAAAGCCAGATAAATTTGGATCTGCTAATTGCCGCACAGTGCTTAGGATTGCATTCCTATGGGTGTATTACTTCGCGTTTTGAGGATTAATGTTATCTTCCATTTTATCACCCAGTCAGCATGATGCAAGCTTTTGAAATTCTTCAGTATGCTTTGGTTTCAATTGTTCTGACTATTTCTAAAAGACCAGCAAACTTTCCCCTCTCAATGTTCTTCAGCTTTTCTAGGTGATTTGTGGCCATTCCCAGCCAGATCCCCCTGGGATTCCCCAAGTTACTGCTCCAGGAAGAATAGCAACCATTTATTCCTGCCTGCTGCTCCATCTCCTTTGAGCAGTTATTAATGCACAGCAATCTCCCCTGACGTTAGGTTTCTGTAAGATTGTTTAGGAAGGGATATTTTAGAAAGGTTTAGGAATCCAAAGGTAATTTTTTTTCTCAAGTTGCCCTTGTCTACAAGGGCAATGATCCTTTCAAAGAACTGTACAGGATTTGTGGAGCATAATTTCTTTATTTATGAACCCTGTCTACTATCTCCAGTAAGCTGTATATATTCATGTCTACTAATTCTGCTCATTATTATAACTTCCATCAGTCAGCCTCAGCAGGAAGTCAAATTTACCATTCTCTGGTTTCCTGGCTCCCCTCCGGAGATTATTTTAAAAATTGAGGCCACATTTGCCACCTTCCATTACTCTGGAACCTGGGCCAATGTAAGCTATAGGTTACACACTACTGTGAAAAGTTCAGCAATTTTATATTTGAATTCCCTTGGATCCCTCGAGTGATTGTTACCTGTTCCTGGCAATGTGTTGCTACTCACTTTATTGATTTGCTCTAAAACCTCTCTACTGACACTTCAATTTGACATAACCCCTCAGCCTCACCCCTGTAAGTAAAGACTTGTTGTGCAAACTTCCTTAAGCCTCTCTGTGCTGAATTCTGACACAAAGAATCCTTTTTCTTTTCTTCTTTTTTCTTTTTCTTTTTCTTTTTCTTTTTCTTTTTCTTTTTCTTTTTCTTTTTCTTTTTTTTTTTTTTCTTTTTCTTTTTCTTTTTCTTTTTCTTTTTCTTTTTCTTTTTCTTTTTCTTTTTCTTTTTCTTTTTCTTTTTCTTTTTCTTTTTCTTTTTCTTTTTCTTTTTCTTTTTCTTTTTCTTTTTCTTTTTCTTTTTCTTTTTCTTTTTCTTTTTCTTTTTCTTTTTCTTTTTCTTTTTCTTTTTCTTTTTCTTTTTCTTTTTCTTTTTCTTTTTCTTTTTCTTTTTCTTTTTCTTTTTCTTTTTCTTTTTCTTTTTCTTTTTCTTTTTCTTTTTCTTTTTCTTTTTCTTTTTCTTTTTCTTTTTCTTTTTCTTTTTCTTTTTCTTTTTCTTTTTCTTTTTCTTTTTCTTTTTCTTTTTCTTTTTCTTTTTCTTTTTCTTTTTCTTTTTCTTTTTCTTTTTCTTTTTCTTTTTCTTTTTCTTTTTCTTTTTCTTTTTCTTTTTCTTTTTCTTTTTCTTTTTCTTTTTCTTTTTCTTTTTCTTTTTCTTTTTCTTTTTCTTTTTCTTTTTCTTTTTCTTTTTCTTTTTCTTTTTCTTTTTCTTTTTCTTTTTCTTTTTCTTTTTCTTTTTCTTTTTCTTTTTCTTTTTCTTTTTCTTTTTCTTTTTCTTTTTCTTTTTCTTTTTCTTTTTCTTTTTCTTTTTCTTTTTCTTTTTCTTTTTCTTTTTCTTTTTCTTTTTTTTTTTTTCTTTTTCTTTTTCTTTTCCTTCTTTTTTCTTCTTCTTTTTCTTCTTCCTAAAAGGTTCTCTGATTTTGTTAACCACCCTTCTTAAAGTGCTGTGATAATGTAATTGACTTTTTAACATTTTTCTCCTTTTAGAGCATTAAACTTTGGTAGTTTAGACACTACAGAGTATCTTTTCTATGATTCTAACTTGAACTGTATCTGGTACAATGCTTTTTTCCCTATCTATCTATCTATCTATCTATCTATCTATCTATCTATCTATCTATCTATCTATCTATCTATCTATCTATCTATCATCTATCTATCTATCTATCTATCTAGTATTCATCTAGACCACTTTGGAGACTTTTTCTTTTCTCTTTTCTTGAGAAAACACAGTCGCTTATGATGTCTTCAACTTCTTTCTCTGTGTGGTGCCTGCAACGACATTTCCCCATTGTCAGGGGGATAAGCAATAACTGAAATTTTCCATTACTGTTCTGTTTCGATCCTGGAGGCCGTGGTCACCACTGTGCCACACTGATGTTGCCCTAGTATTAACCTATAACCCACAATTTCAATCCAGACTGATACCGTAGGACTTGTCGATGTGGATAACTTAATCATATTATTTGACTGCCAAGGATTTCTTTAACACAGATACAGTTCCTCCACCAACAGACAGCTATGCTTTCTGTTATGATTTTTACCTTCGTGCTACACCAATTTTCTTTCCTTTCTGCTAGTTCACGTTACAGTGTCCTGTAACAATATCGTCATTTAGAGTCAAGTATTTCCGTTCATCTGTCTATTTTTCAACCATTACCTTTTGCCTACAGGCATTGTACATTTTTTATCCTATTCTCATTATATGTTCTGTTTGATTGCAGCTTTATTTATTTTTCAGTATTGCTCAATGGTTTTACAGAGTGCTTTTGCATATTTTTTTCCAGAAAAGAGAGATTTTATCTCTTCCTCTATGGAAGATGAATCATCCTAGATTGGGTGTGATTGTTGATTTTTCATCTTTCTTTCACTTCTGCACATGTATAACCTTTTCAAGTGAAGTCTATGAAACTTCCTTTCACTTGCAAAACAAAGTAAGAATCACATTAGGCTGATGCTAAGGACATTCTATTAATAAACTGTTCTGTTAAACTAAAGGTATAAATAGTCCTTTGTGATGAAGTATCTTTGCTCTTTTCTGATTTATTTAATTGCTGGCACTTATCTAGTAAAAATTCAAATGTTCTCCATGACCACTCTATGACCTTATTTAATAAAATCTGAACTGCCTATATAAGGCAACCCAATCAACAGTAATAGCAGAGCTGAACACCATTGGAAATGCATGATGCACCTTTAGAAATTTTCAGAAAAATCAATGGAAGTGGCCACATCACAGTGGCGCAAGTTAATGTAAATTATACCTGCTGCTGCTTTCATTTGGACACCACAGTCCCTTTCTTATCTTTTTTGCACCCTAGAGAAGCATGCTACCTAGTGGAACTTTTCTTTTAAAAGATTGCTTTGAGAGCTTCACTGGCTTCAGCAAATAAGTTTTTTTTCTGGCCTTGATCCTGTGAAGTGATCTGGTTCAGAGTAGGCAGAATCTGTGCCAGCATGGAGTCTTACTTGGCCCTGGGGTCCTGGGAGAAGGTGAGCTCCTTGCTGGAGCTGTGGTCATGGAGGGGTGCCAATAAGAGCTCATCTCAGTGCTGTTACTTTTTCCAATGGGAATAATCTTTCACGTTCTTATCAGAGCTGCTCAGTTCAGAAACAAACAAACAAACAAAAAAACATAATTACTATTTCACCATTTCACTGTTTACTTTCAATTGCAAGTATTTTTAATGCAAACTATATTTAAAAATCTGTGTGTATATACATTTATATACCCACACACATGCATTTGTGGATGTAAAGCATACAGGAACACACATATAATACATGTGCTGGCCTTCATGCACAGAAAACCACTAATTATACCTTTGAGAAGGAGAATAGAAAAAGAAATAAACTTTTTCCAGGCGCTTCATACTAAGTCTGAAGAAAAGTCTCCAGATGTCCATTTTCTTATAGCAATTTACTTAATCTGTTCCTGGATTTACCTCCAGGAGGAGGCTAATTTTTTGGCTAATCTTGCACAAATTGTGTATGTCTGTATGTACATATATATCTATTTTTGATAAATATCTAACTATATGTATGTTCATTTATCTATGTGTCTTTGGACTCCACACTTTTTCACAGGCAATATGTCTTTATAATGCAAAAGTAAATCAAACCTTGCATATATTTAGGGAGTTGAAAGACTGTTGTTCCCTTTTAAAGACAAAAGGTATTTTTCAGGGCAATACCTTACACTCAAGTGTTGAAGCTTGTGGAGTGTGAGACTAATTGTTGCATATGTGAGGAAAGAAAAAAATGCTCAAAAATTCTCCATGAAAGAAGATCAAGCATGGTAAGGAGGGGAAAAAGCAGTTAAAAAAACCCCAAAAAACAGCATAGGACTGAAAAGGGGAAGTGTAACTCCCTGAGTCAAGGAACTTAAACTCTTAGGTGCTTCGAAGTCAAAGCGATTCCCATCTTGCTAAACTTGCATTTGTTCAGTTGTCCTTACATGATCCAAGTGCAAAAGTGAGTCACAAGGTTGTGATGAGGCTGAGTAGTTTGTGTAGGATCATTTTCAGCAACAGACAGGCAAAAATCTTCTCAAGATCCTAAGGGTCTTTGAATATAACAACAGGTAGTTAGCTAAAAAAAGTCTACATAATAAAAAAAGAAGTTGTTATTTCCCTTAATAAAAATAGTTTTCATGCATTTAAACAATCATCATGACCAGTGATAACCCCTGATATAACACTATTAAAAAACTTTAGGGTATATAAAGAACACTATTTAGCCAGTATATATCTGCTTAAATGAAATCTATGTTAAAGTCAATTTACTCATGAAATCATTATCTGAACTCTGGAAATGGAATTTGCTAAAGCAGGAAATTTCTTTTTGGCCATCTGCTGTCTCTTCTGCTGGAAGGGTATTTTCTTCCTATCAGATATATTCAATCCAATAGCTACTTCAATAATGTAATGGAACTTGAGAAACCAGTAGAGATTTGAAAAAAGCCAAGTTTTCTTTTCCAATTTATAAAAATGAGGTGTGAGAGAGAGACATCTATTAGTTCTAAAATGCTGAAAACACACTGATCAGAAACCGTTAGTCTGATTAAATGTCAATGATTAATGCTTTTTTGTCTAAGGTATCATCTGTTATAAATGTGTAGCCTGTTCCAATTAAAACTTTTATTTTTTCCTTCAGCACAAGAATTGCATTTTTATGCTATGTATCTAGTGTACATATAGTGTATCATCTTGGCTACCAAAAAGGAAATATCAGTTATAGTTATGGGCTACTTTTAGTAACAAACCAACATACTTTAATAGCTACCAACCAGTGAGAATCAGTCTATGTGTAGGAAAATAAATCTAAAATCCAAATATGAGTAGAAAGTCAAAATCAAAGAAGAGTATTTTATTTATAGCTAAACCTAAGATATTTCAAATCATCTGGTGTTGTCCTGGCACAAGAGGTCTCTTGTTGGCCAAGAGGTCATCCCCAGGACAGGTTCAGAGAGAAACTGGTGCGCTCTGTAATGGGCTGAGCTAATGGAGAGACTGCCTAGGAGTGGGGTTTCCCTGCTTGACATGGTGGCCAGCTAAACTTCTGACTTTTTCTGTATAAGGTCTGCTGGTCCTGAAATAACCAGAAGATACAAGGTCAAGCCAAGAACTGAGTTAAAGATGCTGTAGCCTTCAAATACCATTAGGTATTAGAAAAGTCAGTTTGAGGCTTAATTTTACTACAAATATGAAGAAAAAAATTGTATTTTATGGGGTTATTGGATGATATATTGATTCCAAAAGAATGAGTTGATGAGTTTTATTATAGACAGCTAGCTTGGCCGGATCACAGAGCGATTTGAAAGTAGATGCCTAACTCTGTCCCCCAGTCCATCTCAAACACTTTCATTCTGGTCTGCCTATCAGTTTTTGGGAGTTTCTTCAGTGAGCACTTGATTAAAACATGCCTTCTGCAAAGCTTTCCACTTCTGATATGAAGACTTCAAGGGATGAGAAGTTCACCATGTCTGTGGTCTGCTGTTAAACAACCTCATTGATCAAAATCTAAATTTTATATCTCATATGAGTTTGTTTGGTTTTGGCTTCCAGCCACTGAATTTGTGACATCTCTCAGTTGAGCACAGAGCACTTTTGTAGCCAGTATTTCCATCTTCTGAAAGCATTTATATGCTACAATAAATTATTTACACATGCTTTCCTGCCTAATTGTTTCTTGATAATAAGATCTCTGTTACAGCAGTCAGGACAGACATCAGTATGTTCTTACCTTGGATGGCAATGCAAACCCTATGCTCACATATGTAGATATGCTCACATATGTAGAGATGCCAGAATGTTGTTCTTGATAAAAGATCAAGTCTTCAATGTATTAAAGAGCACAACTTTTTATTGTTGCTTTCTGTACTCAAATGGAAGTATAAATCAGTGAGAGGAGCCCAGGCACTACCAGGGAAGGTATAGCTCCCTGGACACACGTTGCTACTGCCTCAGCTCCAGACTTGCTGCTTTCCTTCTCTTTTCTAAAATAATAGATAAGAAACTTGTTCAAAGTGGATTGCCAGAGTTTATTTATTATACTTTACTAAATTTCCCCCTTTTAAGGTCTTTAAACAAAGAGGTACTTCATAGCAAACCTCCACTGGTTTGTCAGTCAAACACTTTGACCTTTTGCAGTTCCACCATGATTGAAGGGTATTTTTTGAGTTTGAAAGGCTCCTGTGGGATTTCAGTCATTACCCTGCATATTATAGGGAATAACCGAGGCAACCCTTGTTTCTCCAGTCTGCATGCTGGTTTAGTTTGAGGTGGTTTGGTTGCTCTGTTACCCAGAGTATAAATCTCTCAACAAAGCCACCTGAACTAGCTCCTTGAGATGTAGCTTTAGTATGAGATGAGTATAGATCAGAAGTTAATGTAAAACCTTCACACCCATGGCTTGGACGGCTGCACTCTTTGCTGGATTAAAAACTAGCTGGCTAGCCTGGTTGGCTAGCCTGGCCCAGAGGGTGGCAGTGAATGGAGCTACATCCAGTTGGTGAGCAGTCACCAGTGGTGTTCCCCAGGGCTTGGTATGGGGCTCAGCTCTGTTTAAGGTCTTTATCCATGATCTGGATGAGGGGATCGAAGGCACCCCCCTGTCAGTTTGCAAACAACACCAAGCTGGGTGGGAGCGTTGATCTGCTGGAGGGCAGGAAGGTTCTGCAAAGGGATTTGGACAGGCTGGATCCATGGGCCGAGGCAAACTGCACAAGGTTCAACAAGACCAAGTGCTGGGTCCTACACCTGGGTCACAACAATCCCCCACAGTGCTACAGGCTGGGGGCAGAGATGCTAGAAAGGTTCTCAGAACAAAAGGACTTGGAGGTGCTGGTCAACAACAGCTGAACATGAGCCAGAGTGGGCCTGGATGGCCAAGAAGGCCAAAGGCATCTTGGCCTGGATCACCAATAGCATGGTCAGCAGGACTTGGGAAGACATCAGCCCTGTGTACTCAGCACTGGTGAGGCCACACCTCAAGTTCTCTGTCCAGTTCTGGGCTCCTCATTGCAAGAAAGACTCTGAGGTGCTGGAGCGTGTCCAGAGAAGGGCAGTGGAGCTGGGGAAGGGCCTGGAGCACAAGCCTGATGAGGAGTGGCTGAGGGAGCTGGGGGTGTTTAGTCTGG
>VXBQ01015153.1:15339-136852 GCA_013400175.1 Phainopepla nitens | reverse complement strand
CAGAGATGCTAGAAAGGTTCTCAGAACAAAAGGACTTGGAGGTGCTGGTCAACAACAGCTGAACATGAGCCAGAGTGGGCCTGGATGGCCAAGAAGGCCAAAGGCATCTTGGCCTGGATCACCAATAGCATGGTCAGCAGGACTTGGGAAGACATCAGCCCTGTGTACTCAGCACTGGTGAGGCCACACCTCAAGTTCTCTGTCCAGTTCTGGGCTCCTCATTGCAAGAAAGACTCTGAGGTGCTGGAGCGTGTCCAGAGAAGGGCAGTGGAGCTGGGGAAGGGCCTGGAGCACAAGCCTGATGAGGAGTGGCTGAGGGAGCTGGGGGTGTTTAGTCTGGCTTATGGGTGACCTTATCACTCTCAAAAGTGACCTGACAGTTTTCTGGCGCTCTCTTTAAATGAGACCTCGGCCTTTTGCACATTCTACTCCATTATGCTTCTTTTATTACAGCCTCATTACATGGAAATCGAGCATTAAACTAGCACAAAACCGCTGGAGTGCAGTGAGGAATTGGGATCCTCCCATTTTTACGCATATAGTTATGCCACAAGCCAAAGTGGGGGTTTCAGATGCTGAAGCTCTTGGCCTTAGGCCTAATGTATGAATTGCTGCAACACAGCTGTAGGTTTGATGCTGTCTTACTAGGTGGTATACTGGCAAAACACAGCAAAATAATTTGATTCTGGGAAGAGATTATAGCATAAGTAGACAAAAAACCCCCAACCAAGCAGTGCTCCTGACAGCTCCTCTTGCTGCTGAAGGGGCTGTACCTTGTCTCACAGATGGCTGCCACCCCCTGTCCAAAGTAAGGGAAAGAGAGGAGAAAAAGAAAATATAAAAGCAAGGATGAGCGCAACAGTGCCAGGTATGGCCACAGCATTAGTACTTGGCATTGCACAGCCAGTCCCTGTGAGGACCAGAGATGTGGGTGATGAGGACTGACATTGCCTCTTGCTTTCTCAGAGCCTCCTGGAGCCCAAGCACCAGGAGCTTCTGCTCCTTACACATATGAGAGCAATTGCTCCTCCCTGAGCAGAAACAATTTGCAATTATGCAACACAAAATAGGCAGATGATGGCATGGGTGGTGGTGCAGAGATGTGCCCCTGAGGTGGCCTTGCAGCAATGAAGAGGGTGGTGGGAAGGGAAGGGTCAAGGGAAGCCGCGTGGTCTGCTGGTGCCCGAGACCATCCCTTGATACACAGACACCAAAGCAAGCCTCATGGACAAGCATTGTCAGAAATGTTTGGTGGTTTTGTTTCCTGAGGCAAGCAATGTCTTTTTCAGGATGTCCTGCCAGCTTCCAAGAATGGTGTGTTACATGTCACCATGATTGCCCTGGGACAGAAGAATATTTTGCTCTAGGTTAATTATAATTGACTTTTGAATAAAAAAATCCTCCTTTTGTCACTCCACCGATCCCTTTGCTATTTGATTCCAGTGTGCACATCTAAAATTAGGCTTTTGAAAGTACTTCATGGCAGGGACTGTAAATGGTATATTTTCATAAGCCTGCTGCTCTTGAGGCTTATGTTTTGCCATCTTATGACTTGGCTAACGGCCAGAAATGCATCTGCGTAAATGTGGGACTTGAAGGTTTGGTAACATGCTGTGACCTCAATAACAAAAGGGCTGAAAAAATTCCACTAAAGTGTATCAAGCTCACTTAAACAAAGAGCATTGTTATTTAGTCCTTATACTTGTACTAGTAAGAACATGGGAAATAAATCCGCAGCAGTCAATAATCTACCAGGGTTTCAGTGCGGCATTATTCCCCCCTGAGGTTTCCCTGGAACATCTCTGTGGACATTTTCACACACAGCACGTAATCTCAGTTCAACACTGCACAGATGTGGTGGGGCCTGCTGCCACTGTGTGCACTGGGCAGGAGGGAAATTGCCTTCTCCTTCACTGCTAGCAGCCCAAGCATTCCACTTTGACAGACTCTTCAGAACACGGCAGCTTATTTTTATACATTTTTTAACGATCATCTATTACATAAAAATAAAATAGTCATCAAATCATCTGCACAAATAAAACAAGTTTTATGTAGTCAAAGATTTGGCTTTGGATCACATTTCAGTGGGGTGTTCCCTAAAGAGTATCTCAAGATCACATTGCAGTGGGGTGTTCCCTAAAGACTATCTCAAAATAAAACAAGGCTATTAAAAGAAACACTGTTCTATTTTTGTAATGAGATGCTAATTTTAGTCCCCACTGCAGGTGCTCCAGGATTCTTCTGAGTTTTGGACCAGAGATGTGCTGACAATAGGGGTTGAGATTCCCCATGCATACTGCTTCCTCTGATGCAGAGCTTGCTTACTTGAAGAAGGTAGCAATGTGCATACTGTGGGTGAATGCAAAGGGCAGCTCCCGATCCTTTGGCATTCATCGTGTGTGTGTGTCTGTAACACATTCCATTGTGCAGTTTGTGTTGATATCTCTGGTAGCAGATTGCCACAAACTGTGAAAAAGCACTTGCAGCGAGGAATAAAGGTGAGGTACACTTGCTCTTGTTTTCTCACTCCCTCACATTCCTGCCTGTGCTCCATCCTGCTTTTCGTCTGACGTCAGGGTAGCACCACATTCGTTTAATCTCTCTGGTGTGTGGCATGCAACAATGTCCTCTGTGATGCTATATTAGTCTTCTCCAAACCTGCCTTTTTAGGGCTTCACTCTGCTCTCTGCATTTTAACAGCCCTTTACTGTGGCACTGTTCTCGTCATTCCTTCTGATATTTTTGTATTTGAGTTTCTCCACATCCCATCATTAAGTGATTTCTTGAAGCCGCACTACGTACCCCTGTTATTTTCTTTCCTTCTGAGTGCTTGTCTTTGTCCACCATCTCAGCTAAGATAACCAGGATAATGATTTGGTGTTTACAATTGCTAAGAAAAGTGAAAACCATAGAGGATTTAGGCATACCAGTGCTGTGATTTCACTACCAAATCATTGTTGGAAGCAGCATTGTTGGCCCAAAGGATGAGGGCTGGGCAGAAGGGCAGTACATTTACCCCCCAGTTCTGGTGAGACCCAGAACAGTCGCCTAACTCGCTCTCCTCTGGTTTCCCCAGCTGTCACATGAAACTGATGGAGTGCTACTAGGCTGTGCAAGAAAGAGGCACTGTAAGTGGCAGATAATTATTAGAATTGCTTGCTTGATTTCAGGCCATGACATTTTGTCTCTCTGGAGACAGAGGTCAGGGAGGGAGTTCATGAGAAGGAAATTCCACATTGCTTGAAAGCATAGATGGCATTTCCATTACTGATGGAGAAGTGTGTAATATAAATAAATCACACATGAATGGCATTATATATAATAATTTTCTCCCTTTCTATCCCAATGGTTTGAATTGTTCTCATGTGTTTACTTTGTTAGGTAGAAATCCCCTCAGATATGCTATTACAGCTTTTGGTTGTGAATAACTTGTATTGCTCTACTTCAAAGGAAGGCCGAGCTTTTGACTGTACTTCTTCACTAGCTTCAGCCCTGTTGATGTCCTTCCCTACAGCTTTGGAAGGCATCACCACACCAGATGGGCTCTGTGCATGTCCTAGGGTCTGGAGAAGACCTTGTGTCCCCCTAGGCACCCCAAGTCTGGGTTCCTACCAGTGCCTCTTGGTCTGACAAGGGTGAGCTAGCCCTGCTTTTGGGCTTTCCAGGTTTGCATTGTGGAGATTCCAGGTCCCTGCTCCCCTGAGGGTGAGTGCCACCATTATCCTGCCTGTCCCACCCACTGCACCAGCTCTCCACATCTCCCTGCACTTGTGGGTGGACAAATTCACACACGTGGAGAACCTCACCAGTGCTTCTGGCATGAAGGTAAGATCACGAATAAAGCACTAAAAGACTCTAAAAAGAGGAGGCCTGTTGTGATGGGGAAATTAGGGATCCTTTTAGCTGTCAGAGTACTGGTGTTCGGAAGTGCTGTTGTTGTTTTCCCATCCCCATGAAGCATGTCACTGCTGGTGGGCTGGTCCTATCCCAATGTCTCTGAGCTGACCCTGTCTGGGCTGGTGTACTGACAGCAAGATGCCCAAAACCAGCTCTTGTCTCTCCGTGCAGAGGGGCTGTGCCTCACTTCTGCAAAAGTGAGTGGCCACAGTCCCACTTCCAGCCCAGGGTCCACAGGCCAGATTGATCTTGGCCAAGTTTACCATCTAAGTGCTTGTGGTGCTGAGGACCCCAAGGCTTCTCCATGCTTCATGTTGAGGGATAGAAAAAGCTTTTGGGATTTTTTACCTTTCTTGGATACATCCAGCTTACTGCACGTGCACGGAGTGATGTTTCTGCTTGACTGAGCTACTTTATATTTGTCCAGATTTATCTTTTCCCATCTAGACAAGATTTTCATGCAGAAGAA
Source organism: Phainopepla nitens (assembly GCA_013400175.1). Classification (NCBI taxonomy): domain Eukaryota; kingdom Metazoa; phylum Chordata; class Aves; order Passeriformes; family Bombycillidae; genus Phainopepla; species Phainopepla nitens. Next base: position 132,486 of record VXBQ01015153.1, on the reverse strand, counting down.
AAGGATGTTTCTTAGAAACTCTTGATACAAAATCAGTATTGGGTGAGGGAATGGGTCATGTACCTCATGGGCCTCTGAGGAAAAGTGCCAGGAGGAGGTGAATGGATAAACACCATTGATGGGGGTGAGAAGGAAAAGAGCCTTTGCAGGAACCCTGCAGAGCCAAGAGCTCAAACACTGGATTTGGAAAGGAGAGTTGGAAGCTTGCACGACTGGGGAGGCTGCATCATTTCAGGAATCCTATGTAAGGGTCCTGCTTGTCCTGTGGTTCTGCATGTACAGATCCAGTACATTTCCCTGGGACTGGGGGAGAAGATTTCCCTTCAGGAAACTGTCTTTGCCTGGCTAGCTCTCATCCAAGCATCTGCATGGAGAGGAAGAGATCAGTCATTGCTGGAGACATCCTGCCGCAGGATACAGAAGTCTCTGCCTGCCAACCTGATGCATTCTTGCATCTGGGACTTGGCAGAGATGACCAAGGGTTGTCAGGTTTCAGATTGTTACCTTTGCTGCTCTTCCACATAGGCACAAATATTACTGACAGAGACTTCAAGCATATTTGGAGAGATTACATGGATTTTGGGGTGCTGGCTAAGGACATGGAGGCGCAGGTTATGTCTCCTCAGTATGGCTGGTGAAGAGGAATTGCATCACTATTGAGTAACTGGGACTTGTTGGGACAATTCACACAGCTGGAGTGCTGTGATGGGTGGATACCAGGTCCTCAGCGAAGACAGGCAATGAGACAAGGGGATGTGGATATGTAACAGAGCAGCTCTGATATAAGGAGTTCTTTGATGGACCAGACAGCAGGCCAGGGGAGAACTTGTGGTTTGGGACAAGTAATCAGTATTGGCTTCAGTCTCGTGGGAATTTGTTAATGGCCACTTAAATGGTGTGAGGAAGAAAGCAAAGCCTTTCTTGAAAACTTGAAGATATTTCTGGATCACATGTTCTGCTTCTTTTGGGAGATTTTAACTTCCCTGATGTATGCTGGAAGAGCACTAGAGAGGGATACAGGCAAGCCAGGAGATTTCCAGAAGATATCAGTGCCAACTGCTTCACACAAGTACTAGATAAGCCAAGCTGGGATTTTATACACCCTAGACCTGTATTAACAAAGCATTCACACTGGCTGAGGGGGATGATGATTGATATCAGGTTTGGCCATAGGGACACTGAAACAGTGGACATAAAGATACTGAAGGAGATGAAGAAGACAAGTAGCAGATTAAAGACCATGGACTTCAGGAGAGCCCAGACTTAAGTTTCTTCAAATCACTGAAGTCTGTATCATGTAGAAACCAGCTCTGAAGACAAAAACAGGCAAACTGGCAGGTCTTTACTGACAAACTCTTCTAAGCAGAAAATAATCCCTAGTGTGTGGAAAAACAAACAGGTATAACAGAAAACTGACTCAATTAATCAGAAACCTCACAACTGAGCTACAATGCAAAGACTATATGTAGGAAGAAATTTCTTCATGAGGACAGTCAAGAAGTGGCTGCCCAGAGACGCTGTGCAGTCTCCATCCATGAAAGTTTAAAGGTCCCAAGTGGCTGAATTTCTGAGCAAGATGATTCAATCTTAGACCAAACCCTGCTTTGAACAGAGGGTTAGACTGGAGGCCTTCTGAGGTCCTTTGCAGCCTGCATGGTTCTGTCATTATGTGAAAGAGTTTACTTGGTAAGAATACCTGGTTCTTTATCATCTGTGTCATTACAATCATTGAAGCCAAGTGAATTTTCATCACAACACGCTGAGTAAGTGTGAGTCTAAGGCTCTCTTTTTAGCCTTTTTATGTGCATATTCAGGAAGGCAGCAGCTTTAGAAAGTCTAGATGTTGCAGATACAAATAACACTGCCAAAGAATGCTGGAGTGATGTACAAATGCCAATATACGTCTACTAATTCTCTGTCTTCATACAGAAGATGTCATAAGACCTACCAATAGGTTAAAGGGATATTTTGGTTTAAAATTACAGAGTCATGGCATCACTGATGCTACAAAGAGAAATGAAAGGTTTCTATTACTGCCCTCAGATTCTGTATCAAAAACCAGGTCTTATTTTTCCAAGAACAGTCCTTCATGGAGTGGTGAGTATTGTTGGTTTTTCAAGGATTATGGAGTAAAGCTTCATATCAGTCAGATCTCTAATATTTGGAGATCAGCTTATCTTATTGGGCAGGGTGCCAAAAGCTATTACAACTGCAGAAACTCTACATTTGAACAAGGATTTTATCAAATCGCTCACATCTGGAAAAAGGCCAAGAAAAACAGTGACTGGAGAGAATGGAAATCATGCCTCAAAAATGGGATGAGAAGCTGTGGAATTATTCAAAAGCTATGTGAACTTATGTGTACATCTGCCAGGTGACCAAAACTGCCATCTGAATAATGCATTATCCCCAGTGAGACCAGGTTTACCTAAACAAACCATTCCACTAGGCATAATTTGACGTTTTCCATCCTTATAGCTTTTCTATCATGTGTGGATGCCCCAAGAGCACTGTAAATTCATACCCTAACTTAATGCACACTAGCCTCTCCTTCGCAGACAAGCCCTTAGCAGCAGAGGTACCTCCTCCAGTATGAATGCAGAACTGCTTGTTTCAATGCTGCAAGATCAGGAAGCAATTCATGGTCACTGCAAACAAAAGGGGGTAAATGCGCCACTGGCTATTGGAGTAGATTACTTAGTTTAGTAATTAAGGCATCCATTACATTTGGATTGTTTAGCCAAAAAACGCAGAAATAAATCCGTAGGCATCCAATTCATGTATGACTGCATGCTCTCCACAGCCTGTGAGAGCACTGTGTGCAGAAGTACTTTCTCAAGCACTGCTGAAGGCTCTTTTCCCAGTAATGTGAGAAAACAGGGAAAAGGATACAAGAGTTTTTGTATCCCAGTTGTGCTCCACAAAGCAGCTGTGCCCAGTCAAAACATCAGGCCCACAGAAGACCTGGGACATTAATGCCAGCTGGCCAGGGTGGAGAGGTGAGCGAGCACCATTGGCAGCAGGACCAGCTCCAAGCACAGCACCAGGGGAGCATTCTTTGAGGATGGCATGAGACCACTGCTCCAGCCTGCTTTTTGCTAATACTCTAGCAGGAAGTCTGCACCAGCTAGAAGTTCCCCAAGGATTCAGGGGCAGCAAGGGCTGTAAAAAAACACATTACTTGGTTTCAGGCCATGGTCTGCATCTGCATAGCAAGCTGCTGTTTGCACATGGATAAATTCAGGATCTGTATTCCCTTTGCTTATTTCAATATAGTGTGTGAGTTCACAGAGTGAACATTAAATTCAGATGTAGCTGGAAAAGATTGCCTTTTGAACTAAAACTTCTCCTTTGTTGATTCCTTCTGGAGTGTATTGCCTGGAGTAAAGCATTTACAAGTGCCAGCTTTTAAATTAATTTAACTTATATCACAATTCACGAATTGGAGCTGGAACATGTGGCCAAGTCATCTATATTATCTGCCAGTATACCATTCCAGAAAGAGAGGATATGAGCTGCTTTTTATTTGCTTGCCCAATTAGAAGGCAGACTTTTTTATATGCAAAAAATGATTCATGTGATTTTTTTGTACCACTTGAGTTCCTGTAGATTGTCATAGGTATACAAAATGGGACTGTGCACACACATTTGTATGCATAAGGAGTAACAACCAATAGGAGGGAGAGAACCAGAGTTAAGTGCTTGATATGCATACGGCATGTCTGCACAAATCAGTGCAAACAGACGTGGGCTCCTCTGCAGGGCATGTTAGCTTGGGCACAGAGCTGCAGGAAAATGGCTCAATGACTTCCAGATCAGACCCGGCTCCCATTTGATCATCTCAGATCATGGCAGAGGTCTGTACTTGTCTGGGCTCATCCATGTAGGCATGCCCAAACTCACCTCTGGACTTTCAAAATATCCCTGGAATGGAAAAGAACTTTTCCAGTTAGAACCTAAAATAAATATTTGCTGGGCTAATATGCATACTTGATAAAGTGTTTGAAGTGGAGAGAGACAAAAAGGACAGTAGAAACCAAAATTAGATGATGATGAAACAGGTTGTTTAAGCACTATCCATTTATCAGGAAACCATGGCAGTTCTCCAGCCCAGGGTAAGGTATTTATTTCCAAAAATGAAGAGGAACATGAAATTTAAAGAGTAAAATTTGGCAGAGTTCAAGGAAGAAGAGAGTTCAAGGAAGAAGAGTGCAGAAAGAGGAGAAAAAGCAAAAATTAATTCCCTTTATGGGGCTTACAGACTGAGCTATGCTTTGGATACCTTGGATGCCATCGGCAATGTTTGTCTCCTTTTCTGCTCTCTGATATTTTGGGAAAAGAAAGTGTAGAGTGATCATGGACGTTAGCACGAACATTGATCAAATTTACCTTAAGCCACCTAATCAGAACCATGGTCTGAAATCAGTGAAGAGGGCAAGTCACTCCCAGAAGCTGCATTTAGGATGGTGAGAAAGGAAATTTAGCATAAGTGACATGAATTACACCATATGGTTGGTGTCTCTTTCCTTCTTTTGATCTAAATCATGTGAAGTCAGGGGAGATGAATCTCATCTTAAAGGGAGTAACAAACAGAAGAAGAGTGAACAGTTCACAGAGGATTCTGCACACACCAGATCCATCTTCATCTCTGGTGTAAGCCTAGGAGTAACTCAGTCATCAGTGAGGGTCAACATAGCTGCAAATTTTGTAGATAATGAAAGGCCTCAAATGAATGTCCTCGATTACTGTTGGAAGAGGCAGACTCACTTTTGACCATCTCCTCATCCTACAGACCACATTCTCCATCTAACTAAGTACCTCAGTCTATTGAGATACTTCAAAGTCACCATTTCTTTTTATGGTGGTGCTACAACATTGATGTTTAATAAAATATCATAACTTGTATCATGTGTTTCCTCTGCTTATACAAATATTGCCAGATCAAATTACTTATAAAAACCCCACTTCATTTGCTCTGTTTAAGAGTCTTAATTCAGGCTTTTTCCACTATCCAGTTTAGTAATGGTTAAAGGTCAGATTCACCTCCAGGTTCCGTTTAACAAACATGGTCTGTCTGTGATGTAATCAGACACACACTGGTAAATGCAGTAGGCATATTCAAAAATTTCTTGGTAAAAAAAAAGGCAATGCTTGCTTGGTTCTCTGTTTCTCACCACTTACCTGATCAAATCTGCCCAAAAGAGTGGCAGATGTAGCAGCATCCTTGACCATCCCTACGCAAGCTGTGAGCAAGGGCTGGACCCAAGTGTCTAATACCTAAAACACAGGAGGATCAAAGCACACTACAGGTCTGTTTGCCTCTCTACTGCTCTTGCTGCTCTGACAAATGAACTCCTTATGTTAGAGAAAATGGACAATAATAAGTGTGCTGAAAAAAAAGGCTTTAATAATGTGGTAGAGGGGCCATACTTTCCCTTTCACCCCATAGGTGAGATTAAAATATGTCAGTGTTGTAATGCCCCCTTTTCTTACCTTCAGGTAAGAAAAAGCCAGTGAGGCTGCCTTGGTAAACAGATTAGCCTGGAAAGGAAGGAAATTTGCTGTGTACCATAAAGATGGAAAGTATTCAAATACCTGGCTGAAAATGCCAATAAAGCACAGCAAACACAAGAAAGGGTAATCACATGTGCAGCAGCAGCAGCTAATTAAGGCTGCTTGGCTGTAAAGACCTGGAGGCATCACTGTGCTGTGGGATTGAGCAACCCAGGCCTGTGTTACGGCTCGTTGTGTGTGTTAGTGGTAAAGATTGGCCATGGCTAATCCCAGTCCTTATACCTGCTCTAACTGAGGTTACTCATAGCACTCTTTGGGAATGAAGTAAACATTCAACAGTGAAACACCTCTTCACAGTGGCTCTTCTTGCTTCTTCCCAGAGCAACCTCTGTGAAAAGTCACAAAAAGGATAACTGTGGCATCAAGAGTAGTTTAAATTGGGACATGTTGTGATTAGGAGATGGCTATCACCTGAAAATCTGTGATTATTAGGATAACTAATGTTAATGTATTCCACTTGGGCTAGACTAGCCATGCCAGAGATTATTGCAGTTTAAAAAAATAAAACAAGAAATCTGAGGCAGTTGTGTTTCTCCAGGAATTTTATTTTTTTTTAATGAGTGTTTCATTTATAAAGTCCAGATTTTAGTATCCGGCACAGCCACAAGATGACTAGGCCTACCTCAAACTGATCAAAATGGAATTTTTCCATTGGCTTCAGTTGATTATCCAAACATCTGTTTCGTGGTTCACTCAACCTTATACGTCAATATGATGTTAATCTCCTTTATACAGAAAAGCTGAAGCAGTGCCAATGATTTAACTTCCTAGGAAGATGGAAGACCCTTTCTCAAGCTGTAAATCCTCCTGGCCTATGTCCAAAGTAAAAAATGTAAATCATCAGAGTGGAAACACGGCAAACATAATTTTCTGTCTAAACAAGGGCAGTCTTAACTTTGGAAATTAATCAGGCTCTTTATTCAAAACACCTTCAATGACAATGACGACAAATCTTCCAGAAAATTACTTTGAAATTAATCAATGTCTTCTTTACATATTTTTTCCAGTAGTTTTCTGTGAGATTTGTCTTCATTGCCATTGTAGGTGTTTCTAGGCCATAAAAAAATCTCTTCTTCATGAACAGAGCCAGCAAAAGCAATTTTAATGCATTGTAAGCTTTCTTTCTCTATGGTATTTTCTAAATAATCCCATTCCTTCCTTTCCTTGAAACCAAATTCTTACTCTTTGCAGAGGCAGCCCTAGTGAAGAGGTAGGAGCAAGGAGCTTTATAGGCACCATCCCTTCCCCCATGGCCATAATTGTCCCACTTAGGAAGAAACCACTTGCATTTAGATCCAGTCCTACAGATATTAGTCATTACAGCAAAATTCCCAATAAATTATCAAATTTAACTCTCCATCCCCATAGCTTCTTCATTCCCTGCAGTTTTCTCCAATGAACGATCCAGGAAAATCCCATCTTCCTGTGACAGGGACTTCTTCACCTCTTGAAATCTGAGGACTGTCACAAGCAAGTTTTGTGATTGATGATACAGTGCAATTCCAAAGCAGAGTTGGACAGTTTGGGAGTGCACACTGAGGGATGTGGGACTGAGGCAAATGGAGATCTAGAGGGACTCTGAAAATGCAGCAAGACTTTCACAGAGTTTTGGTGGGGAAATGGAGTACCTGAAGCAAACAAATTAAGAAAGCATGGCAGCCTCTGCAGGGTGGAAGCACAGGAGAGGAACAGATAAAAAGAGCAGATGGAGAGCTCTGGAGAAGGAGGAGCAGGAGTGGCAGGGTGAGGTAGGAGTGCAGGGAAGGTGTAGATGCGGAGGAGGGGAATATGGAGAGCACATGATGCCATAAAACAGCAGTTTCGGCAGAAAGCTCTTGAGTCCGGAAGGGCAAACAAAAGTAGATGTGTGACATGGGAAGTGGGATTGTAAGCAAAAAGGTTTGGAAACTGCTGCCAAAGCATTATTGAAGTTTATGAACAGGAGAGCAGCTCCTGCTCTGTTTCAGTCTGAAAATCTTGTCATGTCCTCCATAAATTCTGGCAGCACGTACTTCAGGGGAAGGCGTAAGAGCTGTAAATGGGTGCAGTGGCAAATGCAGCTGTGCTCAGTTGGAAGGAACAGCCCATTGCATTGCCCCACATGTGGCAGAGTTGATTTAGGGAGCTCAGAAAGGTTCCTTAGCTCCTGCATAAGAAATGCTCACCTTGGGAGGCTAAGCCACTTTCAGCACCACGTGAGTCACCCTGGCACTGTGTTCTTAGAGACCGACAGGAGTTTTGGACAATAAGATATAGCTGCTCAATTCAACACTGTTTTCAGTACACATACTCTCTGGAAATGTACTCTATCCACATCCATGCCCCATGTGGCTGTTTGAATCTTATATCTCAGCTAAAAAGAGTTCCCATGGCAATGAATGGTCTCATAGTAAGTCTGTGGAGGAAAAGGTTTCATTTTATTCATCTCAGATTTCTTGCCTTTACGAGTCAGTGACCTATTATTAGAAGGGAGAAAGAACTACTCACATCTTCTACCTAATGTAAATAATCCAGATCTCAGTTGTACTTTCACAGACATCAAGTTGCAGAGTAAATAGAAAAGGAAAAGATTTACAGAGGCATGAGCACAGCAGGATTTTGCAATAGCAGGAAGATCAGATGAATGCAACTTCTTCTTAGCAACTAAGAGAACCACCCAAAACACAAAAGGTGGTATTAATGAGATTAACTCCCACACAGAAATTTGCTAGAAGAGAAAAATAGCAGGATAGAGACAGTCCTCAAGATTTTGGGCTGTTCCATGAATAGCGTTGCATTGTTAATGCAGAGCATGAAGATAGCAAGTAGAAGAGAGGATCTTCTTCATTTGCTTGTACATAAGAACATAGAAGGGAAGATGACCTGCACATATATGACCATGATATGACATATCCTATAACTTTTAGAAAAAATGGAATAAGAAAAGACCAAAATAAAGAGAATTGGTTTAAGAAAGTGATCTCCAAATTACTCAGAGATCTAGCAGGCAATATCAACACAGAAAACAAATGTAAGAGAGGAAGGACTGAGGGAAGGTGGAGAGTCCCCGAATGTTACAGTAAAAGTCTGATCTATCCTAGTGAGGAGGACGTCTAGAATTGAGTGTCAGAGGAAAATGTGGATAAATCACAAGGCTAAAAAAGGTCAGCATATTTCCCATCATTATAAGGGAACAGGGGAATTACAAGCCAATTAACTTTTCTCCAGTCCATAGAAAAATGCTGGAAAAAGAAATCAGAGAATTTGGGGCACCTGGAAGATAAAAAACAGGTGAATGACACCCAACAAGGATCTGTCATGTCAAACTAATATAATTTACTTTCTGTGTCAGGGCAACAGGTCCTGTGACTTAGAAGGAGGAAGTTAATGGCACAAACCTTTATTTTATTAAGGTTTTCAACACGCCTTGCACGACTTTCCCACAAACAAGCTCAGAAAAAAAAAAAAAAAAGAGTAGACAAATGTTAGGAAGAACCATTACTGTTAAAACCTTGTAATCAGAGATTAGTGCTCAACACTTCATTCTCAAATTCACAAAAAGTATCTGCTGAGGTTCAGCAATGTCTGTACTGCGTCCAGCACTATTCCAGATTTTCAACACTTCCAAGGAGAGCAGGCATATGCTTTTTAATTATATGAATGACTAAACTGGGAGAAGCTGCAGTGATGACAGAAGACAAGATAGGAAGGTAGAATGATCTTGACAAATTGAAGAAATTATTTGGAAGAAATAGGGTGCAACTGGAAAAGGCTAAATTAAAGGTTTTAATAATAAAATAGTTATAGCAAACTCCAGAAACATTGGAAGAGAATGCCCAATTAATGCAGGGTGGTGCAGCTTGGGGGTATAATAGTCTGCAAACTCACTACTAGTGAAGAATTCAGACACAAAATAAGCAACAGCTGTGTTATGATGGATACAAATGACCAGTCTGTGAAATATGATGTAATTATTTTGCTGTATGTGGTGTTGGTTAGGTGGTGTTCCACTTAGATCACAGTGACTCAAGAAGGATTTTTCCTTTAGGGGTTGGTAGGGAGAAGGGTTGGGGGAATTTGGGATAGTTTGGAGGAGTCTCCTATGAAAGATGATGAGTCCTTAAATATCTCAAAATGACACACTCAAGTTACCAAACATAAAAATAATTCTTTAAATATACAAAAGCTAAATCATAGGAAGAGAATAAACTTCTCAATGTCTGCAAAGGGTTGGATGCAAAGTAATGCCAGATATCACAGGAAAGAAAAGAGGTTACTGCTTACCAGGAAAATTTCTGCAAAGCAAGGACTGTGCAGCACTGAAGCAGACTGGAAAAGGGGAACAGTGAAATCTCCACTATCAGGGCTTTTAAAAATGGATCAGGTAAGCAATTACCAAGAACCTACTGTATTTAATTAATCTCAGTCTACTTCCTTCTTTGAATCACCCATAATTTTGCTACTGTACAGCTCACACTGATTCCCAAATTATTCATAAACATTGTGAGTAATACAGGTACCGCTTCAGATCTTCTGTGTTTCACCATATATTTGTAATGAAAATAAGCCTGTAGCCCTATGCACTGCTTTCTGCCTCCTGCAGAATGTCTGGCTCAGGATAGTACTCTGACTCTTACTTTCTCACTATTTATCTGCAGAGGTGATACCCGACTAGATCTATGTAGAAATACAAACAACTTACTTCGCCTTCAGATGTTACATTGCTCTAGTTTCAATGACAGTTTCAACCAGCTCTGTGACATGAATGCAGCAATTACTGATCATCGCCATATCTTAACCTGTATGTGTATAAATAACGGATAAGCTATCCATTTGAAGTCCTCAGGCACACAGTAAGTTTACTTTCTTTCAGCCCATCAGCCTGCTTGAGGAGTGAAGCACCTTCCCACTTGGATAGACTATCTCCAAGTAGCAACTCCCATCTATTTTAGTTTTCTCCAACACCTCAGTTGTGATATTTCCCCAACAGCTTCACCTTGTCTTTGGGAACAGGTCCAAAATTAACACAGGTAAAGATTTATACTGAAATATAACTTGCCTTGTGCTCCTTCAGTTGCTTCCTTTGGACCTGGTGCTCCCATAGTCCTGTGGATTCTTTCCTATGACTATCACATTTTGACAGACTTAAGAAAACTTCTTTTTATCTGTAGTGGGCTTTTTTTTTAGTTATATCCCTTTGAAGTCTTTGTTGATCCTTCTGATTTCCTGGTAATTTATCACCTACCATAATTTATAATCCTGTTTATTGCCCTCAGTAGGGTCAGATTTCTAAATGCTGAAGGACTGGCTCAAATTACCTCTTAAATCTTGGGACATGGCATTTCTGTGCTGTGCCTGGCTCCCTCTTACTCAATCCCATGCATATCTTCTGACTGTTTTGAGTAGTATAACTGTTTTGAGTAGGTGATTTTTTTAGGGATCTTATTTTAATTTTAAAGCCTTTTAAACTAAACTGTTCATCATATGTTTTAATGTTTACCAGAACACTGTCATTTTCTGGTGTTCTATTTTTTCCACTGTGAGTCCAATTGTATGGTTGTCTCAAATTATTCAGTACTCAGCTACTGTAATTTTCTTTGAATTAAATACTATCTGTTAATTAAGACTGAATGGAGATTAGCTTTCCCTCTGATATGCAAGCTCTTGGCCTAGTTGCTCTGAGATCCAACACTTGCATCCAGGAAACTGTCTCTCTGGGGCTGGTGTAAGCTGTCCAACCTGTGGGTAGGCTGCTGAACTCCCCTGCCACTGCCTCTCTCCTTCTGCTGGGCTCTTTTCTCTCTATACTCGCTTTCCATCCTTGTCATCTGCAGATGTGAATTTTTGTCGTGAGTTTGCCGTCAATCTATGCAATGTCACTTTTCTTGGCATTCCTAAGCATTCTTTTTCTCTCCAAAGGCTGTGCGTATCTGGGTTTTGCTCAGGTTGGCATTTTGGCAGCAACAGTATTGAGTTGTGTCTGCATTACCCACAACCACTAATTTCCCTCCTGCCTGAGTGGGCTCACAGTCTTTGGGCAGCAAGGGCACTCTGACCATGGTATGCTGCTGGGCAGGACGAAACCTCTGCTTCCCCTGTAGGCTCTGGAAAAGCTTTCACTTCTCACCTCAGCCTTGCAGAGGTGAGGAGATCCTGCACTCCAGGAGGACTTTTACGGCAGTGTCCTGCTCTGGCACAGGAGTGAGGAAGGACAACAGCTCAGCTCATGGTGTTTAACTTGGAAAACAAAGAGTTCTTCAGAGAAACAGTTCACTGTGTCAGTGATGCTGGGGCTGGCAGGGCTGGTGTGCCTCTATTTCTGTCCCAAGCAGATGATGTGTCTCATTAAGAAGAGAATACAGGCAATTGTTAATACATCTCTTTTGAAGAGCTCTCATTTGAAGAGTTAATCTCATTAAACCCATCTGCAGCAGCCTGGGCAGTCACAAATGCCTGCTCAAGAGGCTGCCATAATGAGACAAAGCCTTCTCCCTGCTCAGCTTCCCCTGGCGTGGCTGCAGCACTGCACACTGTCTGTCGCAGGCTGCCAGGGACACGTGTCCATCTGTCTTCGGCCAGAACACGTCACACACCTCGGCACTGACCAGGAGGATGTGCTGGGGCATGGACACATAAACCCTCCCGTGTCAGGTTATGGGTTACACGGCTGTTTGAATTGTTGGGAGGCTTTCCCTCGGTGGTTCTTTTATATGGTTTATATGGTGTGAAGAGAGCATTAGTCTTGAAGGGACTTAAAGACCTTGGCCCAGTTTGTCTGTGGTCTTTAAAGATCCCATGACGTTTCTGGAAAGAGCTGGAGAATTAATCTCTTTGTGCTGCTTAAATTTCAACAGGGAGAATTATGTTTTGCTTTTCTATCCTTTCTCTTTCTGTGTTCTGCTTTGTAGATTCAGGCATTAATAATATCTTTTATAGCATTTTAAATGTGCACTGTGTGTGGCAATGTGAATGGAAATCTGAGGGGTTAAAGTCAAAGGAAAAGTGTGAACAGTTTCTGTGCTGGGTGAAGATTGTGGTAACAGGCAAGAGACAGTGCTGGCAGATAACATATGGGCATTGTGAATATTGAATAAAAAAGTCACAGTGTTGTTAAGTACATAAAATATTTTTTAATTCTGATATGATTTTCAAAATACTTTTTAACTGGAAAAAAATTTGATATTTTCTTCAAAAGCACATTGCTTTGACATTACGATGGAATTACAGAATCACATCTGACATCACATCTGATGTCAATACAGAATACTGTTACTAAATGTCATAAACCAACTTGATTTATGCCAGTGTAAATGAAAGCAGAATCTGTCCTGCAGCAGCAGCCACATGACAGAACATGGTAGCTGGTCTGCTGTCTCACACTCGGGTTCTTTCCCAACATTAGAAATAACCAAATGCCAGATTTGCAGAAATCATCTGGCTTTGTGTAGCAGGTACATAATATCCATTAAGGAAGAGGTGATGAAATGAGAGGAAATTAAATGGAAAGACGTTTTCAGAAAGAGAGGAAGGAAAATGGGCAATGAGAAAGAAATAACTTCAAAGACAAGATTTTAAAGTTCTCAATTAATTTCTAAAAGCAGTCATAGGACATGCCTGAAAGTTTTCTGCAGTAATTAACAACTATTTCTACAGAGAACAGAAAGTAGATCAATACCACAGGTTTTGTCTGCCCCTAAAATGGGCTTTCCACCAGAAGTGATGGTGCCTTCCAGACCACACTGCAGTTGCTGTCTACGCCAGTCCTAACAGCTACATTGTGCCCCAAACACCACATCCCAGAGGACGTTCTCTTGCAGGCAAGCCAGCCAGTGAGCCACCAGCTGCCCACCACCCACCTCTCCCGTCCCACAGCTCCCCAGCACGGGCCATACCCCTGTCCAGACTCTGCTCAGCCCCACGGGCACTCCCCACTGCCTCCTGCATGGCCGAGTTTGGGCAGCATTGTGTAGCACCTCCCTTTGCTACAGCCGACAGAGGAGTATTGGAGCCTGCATTTGGGCAGAAGACTCTTTGCCAAGCCACAGTGTGTGGGGAGCCAACTGCACTGAGCATGGCCACCAGCATAAAGTGAGGTTCTAAAAGCACCAGCAAAGAGCCTTAAACTCAAGTAGCATGTTCCCCCTTCTTCAGGAGAGATTGTAGTAGGAGCAGGGAGGTGGAATGCCAAAAACATTATTGCTTCATGTCTAATAAGCAATAAATGAATTTTATTATTTCCGTTAAGTCGTAAGCCCTCTGCTAGGTTTCAGAGCTGCTGCAACCTGAGATAGCTAGTATATTAGATAATTCTGTGTCAAGGGGAAATGTATGGCTTCCTGAGGTTCTCACTGCCAAATCACACCCCATCACTATTGTTCAAAAATTGCCTGAGTGTTAGAACTGTAACAGATGACACCGGCACCTTATGTTAAAGCACTGCAGTCAAATATCATCAAGTAATCGCACAGTGGAGCCATTCTGATTTAACAGAAGCTGGAATTAAGTTTGGAGTTACGTATCCTGTTTTCTCTTTGATATTACACAGGCCATGACATATGACAATTGTTTCTTCTCTTCCAAGCTGCATGGAGGAAGTCTTCAATCTAGTGGGTTAAAAATCTAATATGAAGCCGTTACCGGAAAACCGGAAGCTTTTAAGGGAAGAAAAGCTTCTTCACTTATACTTGACATAGGTTTGCAAAAAAAGGATTTTATTTATTAATAATTTAAACACAAAAGACAAATTATTCAAATACTTGTCCAAAAGACCAGGTATAACACACGCATGGTTTGCTCAGGCTGACATGGGTCCAGGAAGGGAGCTGTGCATGCAGCCTCAAGGCCATATTTTCCGTCAGGAACCAGGCAAAATCTAGAGCAACCAATACAGATACACTTGTTCCCAACTTTTGCTTTGCAGCTCCAGTTTCCTGATGTGCATGCGACGAGAGGTACACAATTGCTGACATCTAATGGAGGGGAAGAGGGGTTGTGGCAGTCTTATTTGTCTAACGGGTGGCATTTCCACTCAGAGGAAAAGAGAGAAAATATCAGTTCCCAAGGACTCAAAAAGAAATAAAGGATTATTTTAGTGTTTAGGAAACTTCCTTGATTCACCGGATAGATTTCACTACTATAAACCCGACACCTTCTTTGCATCTGGCCAATCTCATAAGCCTTTCCTCTGGACACGTGGGCATAAACCCACCTTGTCAGGGCAAGGGGGCTGTTCTGGCTCCCCTGCCAGCAGCCCCAGAGCCTGTGAGGGTGCTAATCATCAAAGCATCCTAAAATTTAATGTTCCAGTACCAATGGACATACCCTGTGACAGTGGCCATGTAAGAGTGTCTAGGCTAAAATCAGTACTGAAATTTCCTGTGAGACATGCCATTCACTCCCTTCTCCCCAGATGGGATAATTTAAAGCCACCAGATTGTTTCCTTTTACAGGGACCCCTCTGCTACATGGCTTGGGCTGCTGCCTCCTCTCCAACCCATAGGACAAGGGTGACTTTTGGAAAGTGTGTTAATAGCAGCTCCTGTACTTTTTCAAGCAGATCCTGTACAGGCAAAACATTGCACTTCAGAGAAGACTGCTCCCTGCTGCTCTTCCTCGCATAGCAACCCCAATTTAAGGCTGCAGTTGGACTGGGAGGTAGTTAAAACACTTCTCATCATATTGTGCAAGATGAGGATAGACTGTAAAGATGGCCCACACATGGCTCTGAATGATTACACATGACGTGTTTATAGCATCAAACCCATCTTAGAGCTGCTGGCATGCAGACCTGCTGAGGAGGGCAGTGAGAGTTGCTCACTGGAAATCACACATGCAACCATGAGAAGTGCACAGCTTCACTGACTGATGGCCAGAAATTACAATTCATGAGGTGTATGGTGCTGGAAGGAGCTTTAACTACTGAGAAATGGGTAGTGGATGCCTGAGCATCCCTGTGGATTCTGATGGGTTTTGAACTGTTGGAGCCCTAAGCAGGATCCCTTCATGGTAGGGATGGGGATGCTCCTGCTGCCCACCACAGTCAGCTGCCTGGCTGGGGACAGTGCAGGACAAAGGCAGGATGACACTCAAGGCTTGAAAAAAGCTCACATTGGAAAACCACACCTTGTTTTTCATGGGAAAGAGGTAGCAGGACTGTTTTGGGCCAGGGGCAGACTGCTACTTGATGCTGCTGTCTGCTTTGCCTCACTAGCACTAGCTTTAAATAGAGGAGCCTGTTTGATGAAAGCATCAGTTTCTACAGAGTTATTAAAAGAAAAAATGTTTATTGCAATTTTGCATAACTGACGGTGTTATCTGAGAAGATAATCGTTGGGTGTGATAGCAAACATTCCTGTTCTCCACACAGCCAGCAGGGAATGAATAGGGAATTCTTGTTTGAGCAGTTATCCCTGATGGGTTCCAGCTTCTCCCTTGAGACAGGACTCACTGCACCATCTTGGGACTCCTGTATCTCTCAAATGCAGCCCACATTTCAAGACTCACAAAGGCCAGCAAGCCCAAAAAGCAGCAGTTGTGATCCTCACTCCCTTGTGGTTTTTTTTTTAACTAATATGGATTATTTAATTAATTGTAGTGAGGACCACTGTATAGAAAATCCGGAGACCACCTTAGGTATGAACTACAAGATAGTCAGCATGGGCTTTTTTCCAAACACTCAGGTGGCCCTTTGAGCTCCCTCTAAGCCCTTGCTACCTCCATAGGCACAACTAAAGAGTAGCACTTTGCTACCACCATGCCCACTCCAAAACCAGCCCTACTTAGGTGAAAGCCTTAAGGATGGAAGGGAAATAAAAGGCAGTGGTGGAAGAAGAGAGCAGGCCTATGCACTAACAGTCCCAGTGTGTGTTATGTTCCACACCTCCTTCCGACTAGATCTGTCAGATAAGCAGGAGACTGCCACTCCTCTGCCAGTGTGCCATGGGTGTGAGAGAGCTGTGTAATCACTGTGCTCACCACAACATATTAAGTTGTTAGGAGCACAGTGACAGACCATTATAGCAGTGGTAGAAGAGGCTTGGGACTGCAGAATATGGTACATGGTCCATGTTGGTATGGGCTTTGGGACAAGGACTCTCTTGCATGTTTGCTCCTGACTGTGAAGACATGCTTGGTGGAGGCAGGGATGCACTCCGTAGGGTGAACTTCGCTTTTCTAAGGATGCATTTTCTCTTGTCATTGTGTCCTGGTGGTTTTCACAGAACCACTGCCGATTTCTCTTTGTTTCCTGTCCCTTGGGCAGGTGCAACCAGCTTGCCACACTGGCTCACCTGATTGCTATTTTTTCCACAATCTACCTTTCTTCCTTGTATCTTTGCAAAAGCTGAACATGAGTGTGAACTTTTGGCTTCTTGCTTGCTAAGGCTATCAAAACTGCTGTGTTCCCTTCCTGGTGAAAAAGAGCATAAGGCTCCTTGCCAAGCGCATGGGGGAACAAGCAATGTGTGCTATAAAACAACTTTGTGCATGGCAGCTTTGCATCTTCATCAGCATGTATAAATGCTGTTCTAAATTTTGCAGGTACCTGCAAAAGTGATGCAGGACCTTTGGAACTGTAAAGACCCCTGGACAAGTGCTCTGACTCAGTGAAGTTGCTGCAGCCTTCAGGTTACCTGGGTAAGCACCAGGAGTCCAGTGTGATCCCGTGCATGACTGTGTGGTTCTGTGGGGTCATCCACATGTAGGGCTGGGGGGAGAGAAGGTGCACCCCATGCTTGACAGGAGTAAAGGCTGTGAGCAAGTGAGATACAAAGACTCATCTGATAGAGTTTGTGAAAACTTCCCACATTCTCTCAGTGTGACGTTTGCTAAGGGAGTAGTTATTGCCTTGTCCTTGTGTGTTGTCTCTGTCAATCTTGTTTTAATTTCTCTTTATCCATAACATAGCAAAGAAAGACTTCATTGTGCTGTGTTTACTGTTTTAGATACCTGCTTTAGTGAGTAAAGGCACAGATTTTGTCATTTTGGGATAAGTAAGCAGCTATTCAATCAGTGTGAGCAGTGGAAGAGAGAGACATAAGAAACCTGTTGGTGGGTACTTTGGCTTAAGAGAAGGGGAGGAACAGGTGTTATGGCTGTCAGTAGCTTGAAATGGGAAGATGCCATCTTCTTTGGCCCACAAAACATGAAAATCTCAAGGAATGCGAAACTAAAAAAAACCCCTATATTTTTCAGATAAGATGTCTGTGATTTTCTGTGGCCATTTGTGGTAATGTGTGTGCATATGCACACCACCCTCAACAACAAAATTTCACAAGAAAACCACTCTGGTAATGTGTTTTTCCAAAACCACACAGTAAGGCCTTCAGAAGGCTCAGGACTGCCTCCAGCAGCCATTTCAGCACAGCATCTTCTGCATCAAGCAGGAGATGACAGAGGCAGGCAGAAGTGCTCTAGCCCCAGCAACACACCTGGACAGGCCTCAGGCAGGATCTGCTTCCCATGCCACCCACCTCCAGCACTTGTGTAAAGGGTGAGTGGGTGGCCAGGGTGTGTGTGACATCACAACACAGCATCTGCTCACGTCCTTATGGCTGCTACAAAACACCAGGGGCTATAAAGCGCACAGAAAGCTTGAAGCCATCTCCCAGGGTTTTATCCCTAAAGCCTCCTGGGAAATCAAGCTCTCCTTCCAGGCTCAGACCTAGTTACATGTGATATGACAAACATTGAAATGAGTCTCAGATCTGAAGCTCATCTTTTTCTTGTTGACAGCATTCAAATCCCCCTGGTTTTAGGCCAAGTTTTTATAGTTGTTTTCTTGTGGGTTTTTTTTTAATCCTTTTTGTTATAAATGCATCTCCGCAATTCTTTTTGAGAGATTTCAAACAGAAATTTCTTATGTGAGTGTGGCAGAAGACAACTGATTTTCAAAATGACCCTTCAAGCTAACCACAGAAAAAAAAGCAGAAAGAGAAGACAAAAATGAGTCCTTGTCACATAAAAAGGCATGAAGTTGCCATTTATGCTACAGTTCATGGTTTTTACATAAGCCCAGTATGTTCCATCAGCACTGTCGATCCAAGCGTTATTTGATTAGGAAGCTTGAATTAAGTGGCTACTCCTTATAAAGTAGTCTGTCAGACTAAACTAAGGGATTTTAATTAAGGCTCTTTCTTATGAGGAACAGTAAAGGGCACTGGGAACATGTGGATTAGCTCCTGAGAGGAGCCAGATCTCTGAATCATTGTCAGCTGGAGGTCCCCCGGTCTGCCAGGCAGGCAGGAGGGTTTTGGAAAAGGAGTCCTGCCCATATATGCTGCTGTTCTTGCTGTCTCACATGCAGCACAGGCAAGTGTGCTCCTAAGAGAAGCCCTGCAGCAGCTTGCACCATCGATGAAGAGATAATCATTATGGCCCAGAAAGGAGCAGCAGTGCAGAGAGGAGTCCTCTTTAACAGGAGGAAGGAAAACTGCTGGCATGCACAAATAGGGCCTCTTTCAGGCGTGTGGACCTAGAGGACTTCGTGAATGTCACAGCCTGCAAGAAGAAGGGTAAAAAAAATTATGTCTGTGGTCTACACAACAGTGTACAGGTGATTTGTTGTCAATGGTAGTTAGGGATGGGTGTATGGAAACTGTGCTAACAGTAGATGAATAGATAATCCTCTGAGTCATCATCAGGGCCTATGGGCAGTTGCTGCTTGGTGGGGAGAAGATGAGGAGTGGAAGATTAGTGTAAAGGGTGTCAGAGGTACATGTTGTTCCAGGTGCAGCAAAATGGAGGACATGCAACTTCCTTGGGGATTTGCATTCTGTCTCTTCCTTCCTCCATCTGTTTTCCTTTGCATCACAGCAAATCCAGCACACATCTTCAAGTGCCAGTGACTACACCCTACTACAAGACTTTCAGTTCCTCCAACAGCTCCTAGATATCTCACTGCTCTCACACCCTTATCCTCTCCTGTACGTACTGCTTTCAGTGACCCTCCACTGTGACCTGAACAGAAGGCAGATACAGCAGATACAGTATACTATGCTGTTTAGAGCTATTTAAAAATATTTAAATAAAATTAGTGCTGCACTGCAATAATAGAAGCTTTCCTCTCAAAAAGGCAATTAATTTGGGCCTCCTTCTTCTCCACAGCTGCCTGTTATCCCAAGAATTGTAGGATTTTTGAGATTTCTACCTCACTGTCAAATTTGATGGAATTCAATCAACCTGAAAAAATTTATGAAGAAGGGGGCACACACACAGGGATTCCACAGTTCCATAAATGAAATTACCCTACGAAATCCATCTACAAAAGACCTTACTGCTAGGCATCAACTAGTTTCATTTGCAAAGAATTTGCAATCTGGCTTTTGTGGTTTTCTGCAGGGGAGACTGATAAAGGTCTGAATTCCAAGCAGGGGTGTAGGCAGAATAAAAGAATTAGTCTCCTCCTTTAAATTATGGGAAACCTCAAATTGATTAGCCCTGCAGACTGGTACAAGGAAATAATTTTTATATCTGTACTCAAATAACAATGATACAGTCCATTCTTATAGTATGCAGCAGCTGATGATCTCAAAGCACCTTGGAGCTCATTGAGCACTCCTACGTCCACTTAAAATGCACCATCTTTGCAGAGATATGCAACAGCTGCTTTGCACAAGAGCTGGCAGGAAGTGTGGAAGACATCCATATCACGTTTTTCTTAAATGGAGATTGATCAATATGCCAAAGGTGATGTTTTGTACAGTCAAGAGAAAGGCTTGGGACATGGGTGTTACTCTTTGCGGGTTACCTCTCTTGACCTAGCTAGATATGCCTACACATCATTTAGACCGCGTACAGAGCAATCCCATGGTGCCCATGAGGATTTGGCAATGTCATGTCACCAGATGGCAGAATTGAGGACTGAAAGCTGGGATTTGTTGGTGGTGACTAAAAGTTTGTCTCCCAGGGTGGCTGTTTCATCACCCATGGGACACAAATTGCTGATGTCAATGCACTTCTCAGAGAATAAGTGATCAAATTACCAACACTGTCACCAAGGTCAGTACAATTAGCTTTCTTGCTGGTTGCTTCAGAAATTGGCCCAAGGGTTGTGTTGAGCCTTTTCCCATTTAAAATCGAATGGTTTAAAAGTAAGCCAGACAAAAACTTGGAGAGTCATGGGAGGGTGTTTTTCCTGTACCCTTAAGAAATGACTGCTTAAAGAATTTGGAAGTGCAATGACATGCAGCCACCAACGCTGATTTTCAGCATCCCACCTCAGCCTTGCTCCAGCCGTACCTGAGCAGCCACATCTCATGGTGTCTGTAAGTGACACTCACAGATACCTTCTGCCTCACACTGGCCAACCCCGAGGCTCCCTGTACGTGCCTAGTGCACGAGACCCCTGCTGGGGTCAGGCATGGCCTCCTCTGTCACACCTCCTGCAGAACTGCAGGCAGACATGGAGCAGGGCTGCTCCAAGGCAAGGCTCATGCTCCAGCACCATCCCCACCCCTTTAGCTACCAGCACTCCAGCCCTACATTACCCAGTGCCCCACGTGCACCCAACAGCTACTTCCAGTAGCAGTGAAAGGGGTTGTGGGCAGCTGGAACAGCATGGTCTTCCCAAAAATAAGCACGCACAGGACTCTTTATATACTCATAGGTTAAGCTACTGATCTAACTTTGTTCATACTTTTGCAAGAGGATTTTGCTGTTATTGCCCAGGAAAGCTTGCAATCAGCCTAACTTCATACTCCTGACTGTGGCACACAAATGGCAACCGCCACAGTAGACCATGACAATTTTGCAGCCCTGCTTTTGTCCATCAAAGGGCTTATTTCCTTTGTCACCACATGTGGATGATTGTCTAAATAGAGCTGAGATCTATCTATACACCTTACAGAATTCATGCCTTAATCGGCACTTGGGTTTCCAGTTGTTTACTCTATTTACTTCCTCTGGTTTCCAAAATCCTAAGCTCCTGGGTATGCTTTTCCAAAATTTATCCCTGTTGGTAGTGTCACACATAAGGCTCTGTATTACCCAAATAACATCTGTGGTTGTTACTTTAGTGGCTCCTCAAGCACTCAGGGCTAGAAGTGTTGCACTCAGGGCTTGAAGTGTTTGCAAGTGATCTTATTGATTCTGTGTCCAGTTTAAACTGCTTGCACATGGCATAAAAGAGTTTCCTACTGTCTCTGTCTGGGAAAGCTGGCCTTCAAAACCACAGTCTCCTATGCTGCCAGACTGTTCATTAACATCTTTGCATTGTTAATGCACTGAGAATGGAGCCCTGTGGGAAACAAGTGGTGTCAAAATCTCCCTGTATTCAAAAGAGGGTCCCCATGGCTCAAATTCTGCTCCTCCATCATATTTCAGCTCTCTGATTCTCACCTGCAGATGCTAAAGCTCAAGGCTGGGTCCAGAGTGGATAGTCAGCAACTGTAGAATGCAGGAGAAAGAGGTCAGGGCAAGCCTTTGAAAACACGCAGATATAATGGTGAAAACTGATACCCAAAATAACAGCTCCATACCAGGAAAACTTGAAGAACAAGGGATAAATACAGCCCTTAGTGGCAGACATCATGGTGGGTAAGTTGTGGTCACCCAGAAGGACATTGGCAAGTTAACCAGCAGATGCCCATGGTCCTATTCACACATTTCATAAAGAAAGGACCTCAGCCCCTTTTTTAAAAGGAACAATAAATTTGATAATGATATTTTTTCAAAAATGAGACGGAGTGGCACAGCTCATGATGCAATGAAGGGAAAACCATCAGCTGTGACAAATTACTCTGCTGTAGACAGCCCATTGATGAACAGCTCTCCTTGTAGATAAATTCCTTTATCGACCCCTGACACTCATGTAGAGGCTTCCCCCCTCCCCTTCCCATTTTATACATGCTTCCATAGCATTCTTCTTTTCCCTCTCAGTGCCCTCTGTCTTGTGTTGAAAACATTTACATGTATAGTGGACTGATCATCAAGCTCTGGGGCTCTCTGGAGTCACTACAACAAATTACAAAGGATATGAACTGATGGTATGGAATGAATAATCTCTGCAAATGGCATGATGTACTAGCCTGTTTGCTGCATTAGTCAGACACTTTGCTTCAGTTCAGCAAAGTGCTGCCAAAAATTCTGACCACACCCAGAAAGAAACATGAAAATATTCCTCACAGGCAAACAAAGCTTATTTTAGTTAATTTTTGAAATTACATGGTAGCCAGCTAACTGGATTTGACACAGAAAGAGAAAAAGAAAGCAGCGTAGCCCTCCTTCCTCAGAAACAAATTATAAATCATTCAAAGAGTTTTTAAATTATTGGGCTATTACAAAAAGGCAGAAAAATGCTGGATGTGTGCAAGATATACAATTCCATGTGTGAATTTAGGTGTAAAAGTGTGAATAGATTCTAGACAAGCACATTGCATATCATTAATGTCCCCTTTGAGGGTTTCAGAATATCAGAAGGTAAAAAAAAAAAAGAAAGAAAAAACATCCTTCTTAGGTCAAACACAGGCCTGGCAGAGACTTGGGCAGCCCTGTGCCCTGACTCAAGAGAGTCACCTAACAGATGCTTTGTACAGAATATAAGGAAAGAAAAGCAAATGCAGAGCAATCCTACACTCCCACACTCAAGCAGGCACTGTGGGGACTTTTTAAGCTGGAGGCTACATCTGGAGCCTGATTTTTAATAGCCACAGAAATACTTACTGCTCAGGTGGTCTTTCTCTCCATGCTGGGGAGGTTTGCCTTGTAAATGGAACCAAGGAACAGCCCCAGGGACTGCTCTGGGCTGATGCAGAAACAGCTACCACCTGCCCCTGCTCCTCCAGGGAGCCCTAGCTTTGGGGCATAATCAGTCCTGGGTTCCTTTGCTGAGAAAGCCAACAAAAGTTATTATCATTAATATAAATTGTGGTGATGGACTCCCCAATTCTGTTCAGAGAGGTTATTATACAGCTATTACACTGCAACAAAATGTGACCACTACTGATCTGGGCTGGTTTGAATTAATGATCCAGAAATGAAAGGCTCTATATCCTATTAACAGTCTGCCAAGCAATGCCAAAGCCCATTACTTTGGTTTATTTGTAACCCGTCAGGAAGGACCCAATGCAAATCCAGATCTGGAGTCAGTCCAGAGAAACTCAAAAAGGCATCCCTACAGTCTCTCTCACAGGGTAAAGCAGCGACTACAGTGGGGAACACTCATTTCCATGGTGTTTTGTTCACCCAGATGCATGTTGGAGGGCAGTGGTGGAAAGCGACTGGGAAGACATAAAGAGCGACTTAGACCCCCAATTTGCAAAAGCCATCTACTGCACCAGAGCTGCAAGATGTAAGACAATTACCTTCAGTTTCAGCTCTGGTCAGTGCACAATCTTGTTTTGTACTTTGCTGGTTGCAGCTGGCAAAAGAGGGGTGGGTTTGGCAGGTGTTCAGTCCCTGGTGTGCGCTGTGGGGACAGGTCCAAGCAGGTACACCCCATTGCCTGCGACGTGCAACCCCTCTCCCTGCTGGTTGATTTGAGCCAGCAGGACCCTTCAGCTGGCACAGGGCCACCACAACAGGCATATTTCAACCCAGCTCCCCACCCTACTACCACACAACTGTTGGTGCAGGGAGTGAAACTTTGGTACCACGGTGATAACTTTCTGTCCTTGTGTTACTTCAAGCAACAAAGTGATAAGGGAATACCAAGAATACTGCACTGGGAGCAAGTTATGATTGTGGAGCCATGTGCTGGTCTTGGCAGCTTGATGCTAGTGATCGCCTATGAAATAGCCCAGGTAGGTTTTGTGCTGGGCTGGCAGCCCAGTCATGTGCAGCACTGCAGGTTTTCCTATCTGCCTACTGCTGGAGTCTGCAAGAAAGGATAAGCATACAAGTGAGCTGAGGTGATCTGCAAAAAGGAAATCACAGCTTCTCTCCCCACTGTTACCATCTAATGAGAAAGGAGGAGAAGGGGGAGAAAAGGCAGTCTTTTCTCCAGGCCCCCTGCATCCTCTGCTCCCTAATGAACTGATGCAAAAGCATCACCACCTCAGCAACTGCCTGCAGCCTTGATCCAGTCCAGACTTTCTGCAGATCCCTACTGGAAGGAAGCCATTTTTCTTGAGTGTATTTCCAAGAAACAGTTGACAGGCTTGGCACAGCTATTCCTGGAAATGTTCAATAGGTCATCTTCTGGAAAAGAGTGCTGACTGATGGAATTGAACAGATCTTGTTCTGCGTGCCGTGCACCACTCGCTACCTCTCTCGCGATGTCTTGATACTTGCCTTTGCTCTGTGCCCAGGCCCCCCACTGCCTCGGCCTCCCCACCCACTGGCTTCAGCGGCACACCAGCCTGTGTCCAACCTGCTTTGCAACGAAGTGACCACAGGATTCAGTGTGCTGGGAACTGTATTTCCCTCCTGGCAGCACTGTTGTGTTTGTCTTGTGCTGCCAGAACAATTGCTGCGTGAAAGAAAACGTCCCCAGACTGTAAATTACAGAGCTGCCCCCCTGGCACACAAGCACTAGTGCCATGGAAATCTTGTGCACACACAGAGACAGGCGTGTGCATAGCAGTCGGGAGCATGGGGACATGGGCTGTCCAACTGTGCTGTCCCTGCTTGTCCCTAATACAAGCATATGCTAGAGATGGGCTTTTAGCTTTTGCGTCACGTTGTTGTTTGCCAGCAGCGAGGAAGCTCAGGGTGAAGTCATGCTAGGAGAAAGTATCTTAAGGTGAGGCACTCTGGTGAGGGAAAAACCCAAGATCCATGTTGGGTGATTTCTTCTGAGTTTCTCCTGTGTTTAACCTGTTTCTGGTGGTAATTGCCAAGGGAAGATCTATTCCCTTCACTGTTTTTGGGGCGGATCCTGGCGTCTCTTGCTAACTGAGGAAAAGGACTTTGACAGTGATCATGGCCCAACCTGAGACAGGGCAGGTCAGGATGTCTTCCTGGCACTCTCACCCAGAATGAAGAAATGCTGCCATGTGCCAGGACACCCCCACGGGCAGCAATGGGGAGGGTCTGGGAGCAGGGACAGTCACTCAACCTCCCTAGCCTCTGTTTACCAGTTTTGGCATGTAGAGACTGCCAAGGATTGTGTCTTCAGGGCACCAATCAGGCTTGAAAGTTGCTTCATTTTAGAAAAGCACTTAAGTTTGCTCCATGCAGTGTGCCATAGCCTGGCTCTGCAGTGTCCCAGACAGCCTGGCTGCAGACGAAGGGGAGCTCAGCACCCCACTGCATCTGAGCTTCTGGGTCAGGCTTGCCCTTCTGCCCACACAAGGTATTTTATATCCATGTTCAGAGAGATTTAGCATGGCTGGATGCTTTTAATTCTGGCCTAGGCAGCTGCTTATCTTGCTGAAGGATCTTTGCTTCTGTAACAGCACAACCCAGAAGGTATGTGCTATTACCACGAACAGCAGCCATGTAATGCTCCCTGCCCCTGTCCAAGGAGAGGAACAAGAGCAGGGCTTGTCTTCATGTCCATCCTCAATACTTGGAGATGGATAAAGCCCTGGAAGTACAGCCTAGATGTTTAACTAGCATGTGACACAAAGAGCTGCCCTTGCCTCTGTGTTCGGGCTGTGGTGATTCCGCAGGTTAAATATTATTTTCTTTTTCTTCTGCAGTCTGTGAATGTAGCTGTTCACAAAAATTTTTTTAAACAATGCTTTGCAGGTTCTATGTTGTCCCACCTCAATGTTATGCACAAATAATGTACTTACACTCTGACAGTAGTTAAATTTCATCTATATCTGTAAAAAATATCAAGACCCCGTTTACTGGTGAGCAGTGCAAAGTGGGTGACCCTGAGCTCATGGTGGAGTGCACCTGCTCTGTCACATTGGCAAAGCTGTGCTTTTCCAAATCTATGCCTTCCAGTGCTTCTTTAGAGGCATTAATAAACATTTCAAATCATCATTTGTCACTGACTTAATTACTGATTGTCACCACACAGCAAGTATTTCAAGCAGCTAACAGTGAGAAACACCCTGTCATGAGCAGTATGCAAGAGTAACCCTTGAAAAAAGAAAACAGATCTCTAAAATAAAGGAGGAGTCATTCAAAGCAACACTTTTTGGGGTCCTTGCCTCCTAGGGGGTGGACATACAGAAAAATGTGCAGAAGTCTTTTATCAAGCATTCATTCATTCATTCATTCTTTAAAAGCTTCTCAAAGACTGTAACTTTTAGGAGCTCATGGATGCCAGTGGGACCAGCTGCCGTGCCTTCCTCAGGGTCTGAAGTTCCTACCCTGGCAGTGGAGGCTGCAATTCCTCCATTCTAGTGCAGTGTTGAGCAGTGGGGTGGCCTCCTAGAAAAGGAGACTTTGCAGAGCTGTGTCCAGCTGAAGAACACACCTTTCATCTGATCCTCTATAGACCACTTTTCTTTATGCAAGTCTTGCTGAGTCAGCAGGAAAAGCCATTTATGGCTAAATGCAAGCAGGTCAGGGTAAGAGTAGGGAAGGGGTATAGCAGAAGGGGACAAGTTGTGGGGTTTTGAGTAACTGCAGGAGAACTGATTGTCCTTTAGCTGACAAAGAAATACTAGCCTACACTCTGGGACAGGATTCACATGGAAGATGCATCTTTTAAACCATACAGTGTTTATTATTAGAATATCCCTTCCTAAACCTAGATTCCCTATAGCTTGGTGTCTGCTGATGGGCAGCTAACAGTCAGTGTTGCATTGTCACTTTGTTCAGAGCTGTGGGTTTTTAGAAACTATTTAGAAACATCTCTTCCATTTTACTTGCCTGTGCATCTCCTCAGTATCTAGCCAGCTTGTGGCTGAAAGTTCTCAGTGACTCACAGATAAAACCTATTAAAAAAAAATCCCTGAGCAGTGACGCACCAGATGTGCAGTGAAATTTTAAAAACATGCTATGACTTTTTAGGAATACATGCAATTAATATTCACCAGATGCCTGAAGTTTCCTGCACAGCTGTTTCTCTGTTATGTGTCATGACTTTTAATGGCACTGAGGTGAGACATACAGACATGAGGAAAAGCAAGCCTATTCCAAATTCAAGCTTTTAAAATTCTAGCAACAAAGGGTACAGGGGGTGGCCGGGGTGGTGGGGTGAAGCCAAGCCACTGAACCTCTCACAAGGCACAAAATGGAATATATTTGATTAGGAGTGCTACAAAGCAGACAGTCAAGTATCTTGGTCATGGTAACACACAATCTACTGCTGTGCATTTTATCACCTTTCTTGGGCACCCTCCTCTTTGCTGGTTTCCTCCAAAAGATCTATTTTTGTATCAGGGATCCACTTTGTGTTTTTACACAGCTCGATTACAAGGCTGCATTTTGTTCCAGAATCCCTCTTGCTGTGCATGAACTGTTTAGACAAACAGAGTAGGTATTTTTCCAAGGAAGCTTGTCTACCAAGTTTCAATTTCCTTTTATTGGATACATGAACCCTTTATTACCCCCCAGAAAGGCCTCCCTGAAATTCACCTTGTCAGGATGTCCACAGCTGTGAGATGGCAGAATTACTGCAGCAGCCATCAGCACTGGCAGACAAAAGCATCAGGAGCTAAAAACACCTTGTCTCCAAAATTGGTACTTTGGCAGGGGAAGGCGGGGAGTGAGGGGATTGATTTAATTTGACACAAGGGATGGGATCTCAATTAATGTACAAACCTATGGCTGACCTGGGCATCAATTATAGTCACTGGGATGTGAATTCATCTCATCCTAGACAAAAAGCATAAGAAAAGGCAGATGAATTGCACCCAAAAGGCACTGCCTACTCTCCCTTGACTGTAAAAGGATGTGGTAGGGATCAGCTCTGAGGCAGGTGTCACACAGGAGATGTTCAAAGTTAGACTAATCCTTCAGCTTTCTAACACTAAATGTTTGGCCAAAGCTAGTCATCTATACTCCTTCAACAGTCGGTGGAAAAAAGATCCTTCTAGAAGATGTCACACAATTCTAGATGACAGGTGGGCTGAACTGCCTGCCAGTAGGGCCCACATTCATTCTACTGTCCACAGGAGAAGTGTAGGAGACATGCCTGATCATTAGCTGGTGAAAGCCAGTGAAGCTGTGAAGGGATGATGTCAGGTCTCCATCTTGTAGGATTTCTTTTCTTCAGGCTCATATCCTCCTTGTTCACGACCTCAGTAAGGCCGCAGCTCATCTTTTGGCTGGCACGGTGCAAATGTGTCGGTACCTTCACATTTCCTCATGTATATTTTCTGGCTCCAGGGTTAAGCAGCTACAGTGACACAGGAAATCTCCTTGATAACAAGCAGTTCCAAACCAGGTACTCTCTGGTCCCTTACATATATGGTGCAGTGCCCCCTCCCATCCACTGCCCTCCCTCCCACAGGGATCTCCCAGATTTCTCCAGCAACAGCTGCTGTCATTCCCTGTGTCATTTTGGAGGTTTGTTATAGTTCTGGTATTTGCTTTCTCACTATTCATCATGCCTTCTGCAGAGAGTCACAGCCAGTTTATCAGTTACCAGGAGCATGCTTTCTGGGCTGGAAAGCAATTTCCTTTTCTCCTCTTATTGCAGGAGCCTAAAGAGAGTTTGATTTATACCATCAGTTTTAGATTTAAAAATCTTCAGCTTCACCTAGGTACATTTCCTGGAGATCAGTAATGCTCAGTATAGTAAGCATTTAGTAATGCTTAACAGATGAGTAATTCTGTTATGCCATATGATCATCTCTTATACATTAGGTCTGGATTTTTCCTACCATGTTAGTAATAGCCAATGTCAAATGGTGTCAGTCTTCTTTTCCTCTTTCTCCTACCAAGCCTATGATCTCAGGAGAGGTCACAGCAGTGAATTTGCAACCCTGCATTTGCCTTTTCTGATCCAGCTGCATTTCTGGCTTGCTATTGTGCAGCACTCCTACTTTATTGCTGTAATATCCCTTAAAAACATAAGTGTTTGCCAACATGCTCATGTAGGAGAACACAATGGCATTATCTGAGAAATGTCCGCAGGGGAAGTGGCATTCACTACTGCATGGATGACTTAAACTCAGCTGTTGTTGGATTTCTACAGGGCTCATCAGAAGTATGAGCCATCATGGTTCACCCTGAGGGTCTACACAAACCCACACTGTCCATGGTGGGGGAGGCTCAGTGGTACTGGCCATGCATCAGGCCCAGCTCGGGCATACAGCAAAGAGGCACCATGAGGAATGAGCAGGAACACAGGCCTTTGTACTGGGCCTAGCACTCACCCCTTACTCTCTTCCAAGTTTGGAACAGGCTGCCCAGGGAGGTGGTAGATACCCCAGTCCATTCAAGGCCAGGTTGGACAGGTCTCTGAGCAAGCTGGTGTAGTTGTTTCCCAGCTGATTGCAACGGGCCTTTAAAAGTCTCTTACAACCTAAACTATTCCATTATTCTATGATTTTATAAAACTACAGAGAACAACTTGCATTTTTAAGATGGGACAGTTGAGAGAGATTTTGAAGCAGCCGATACTTCCATTGAGTTAATTTGGTTCCCAAGGAACCAGCTATTTTGATTGCCAGTGTCTTGAAGCAAGGCCGTGCTTTGACTCACAGGCCCATACCAGAGCTGGACAAGCCCTTCACAGCCTCAGACCAAGCAGGTTTCTCCAGTCAGTGGAGGATGACCTTCCCATGACACCTTTCAAGCAGAAATGCTTGGGCATTTAGACCCGACTCAAACCCATAGCCTGCAAACCATCAGGAAGACTTGGATGGCATGGCCAAGCCTCATCACCCAGCCTTGCATGGTGCATGTCCCAATACTGGCAGAACACTCCTGTCTCCAGTGTGGTAGGACAGTGGTGGCTCTGCACTCCTCGGGCACCGCTGGGTGAGCGGCAGCCGTGGTCAGAAGTGTTTGCTGTTGCTGGCTGTGCTTGGCCAAGTGCCTACTGGTGCTTCACTCAGAGGATGGCTTTGCTTCAGTCACTCATGGCTTGTCACCTTGCCAGGATGCACGCCTTGTGGGATTAGCATTTGGAAATCCCAGCTGGGTGCCCTGAGAGCAATGTCCCTTCTAGGAAAGCACGTTAAACCCGGAGCCATCCTGTCAGCTGGATTTCAGAATTAAATCTGATGTGTTGGTAGTGTCTGCCTTGGAAGAGAAAAAAAAGGGAAAGAAAAAATCCTAGTTTCTGCAGCATGTGCTGGCATCTAAGAACAAAGGACCAGCAGCCAGGGACCTGGGGCAGCACTGAGAGCTCTCTGGGAGCTCTGAAGCATATTCCCTCCTGTCTTGACCCCCTTTACTCTTGTCCTCTACATGCCTATGCACACGTGTCCCTCTCTGACCTGTTTGCTATTCTCTGGCTTCACCAGATGCACAACAGCTGACTCACCAGAGGCCCAAGCTAACATGGAAGCAGGAAAATCAACAACCCATCACAGGGAGCCCAATCTGCAGCTGAAATCAGAGACCTCAAACTCACAGCTAGCTGGTCAGCCAGACTCAGGACTTCATTTCCACTGTTATTTTCTCCAGATCTTTGTTATTACTCTTGCCTGCTGATATTATGTGGCTCGTGCTTTAGACTGGTTTCAGGGGTTTAGTGGATTTTCTTTTTTCAGAGTTCTCTGGGACCCACATATTCAGTGGTGGGTGAGAAAATCTAAGCATACCACAAGGACGTAAACCTCTGGTTGCCTCTTCAAGGCCCATGGTTACATGCTTTGCACCATGACTGAGAAGCTCCTTAGACCCATGCTGACCCATGCTCCTCAGAACTCTCTCTGCTATGCAGAGCTTTTTGGGGCTCCCCTGCTTGCCATGCAATGGCTGCTTGCTTCGACAGCAACCCTAAGTGTGCACAATCTCAGGCTCACTATGCCTTCATCAAACTTTGCTCACCAAAAGTCTGCATCACTCTACAAGCTGCAGTCTGAAGTGGTTTCTCAAATGTTGCAAAGTCAGGACCAGAAATGGAGAGCAAGAATATGTAATTTTTGAGGCTTATTTCACATGCAGACATCAGACCCAATGCCACAGAGAGCCCTGTGAGAGGTAAGTAAAATTCCTTCAGAAGGTTTGGTTCCCTAGGTCTCTTTGTGGCTTGTTTATTAATCCTGAGATTTTTCTCAGAAGTCTTTATTATTCAGAACAGGGGTGTGTGCTGTTCGCATGCTGCTTCTTGGAAATTACTGGGAGGCAGCTTACTGGGAGGTAATTCTAGATGGGAATCTGAACAAAAGGTGTTGCTTAAGCATTTCGAAGAATAATTGAGCACTCGCTATGCAGTTTGTTTAATAACCTGAAAGACAGATCCTTATCAGAAGTCTCCACATGCTCTAGTTACTCAATTGCTTTCTTACTTAAATAAAGCCTACCAAATATGTCCATAAAAATAAAAGTACCTCATAAAAGGCAGTTTCACCGAGGTGTGCCTGCTCTAGATAATTAAATTAAATGCTATATTTTCCTGCTAGTATGTCTTTATATCCTTTTTTTTTTTCACAGGGGAGTTGTGTGCCTGTTGGGCTTTCAAGGGTAATGACTGTGCCATGAGTCCCCAGCACTACTCCTGTTAAGGAGTCATGGTGGCAGATGTGGTTGTTGGCTCATCCTGACTGATCTAAACCAAGTGGAAACACCCCCAGCCCCCTCCTCGAGTTCACCCTCCTGATGGAGAAAGTATCACTTAAAAATCAAAATAAACATTGAAGCAGTGTAAGAACCTCTGTGTGCCGGCTTCCTAGAGAATGGTGTTCAGTGTACATGTGAAAAACCCCCAAATCACCCTACTCTAGTTTGCAAGGAGAACTGAATGATTCTCTTCAGGATAACCCGAAATTAGTGGTGCGAAGATAGACAAGTATAACAAATAACAATAAAATAGCTAATGATTGAAAACACAGTGAACAGTGATATGCAGAAGTCACAGGTAAAAAACCTGCGCATTTTCAAAGTCAGAAAGGCTAATATTTGAGGCCCACACCCGAGCTGCATGCCACTGGGCAGGCTTACTTAACAGCTACCAAAAGACCAAGTGCAAGAATCCCAATGGCAGGGAAAAATTCCCTCTACCAGCACAGAACCCAAACCAGAGAAGAAGCACTGGACCAATTCTGAATTTAAGAAAAAAAGAGATTTTGTTAACAAAAAATTAAGCCTTACTGGAAAAACATCTTCAACTAGGAACACTGCTGATGGGCACTAAGTTTGATCAGCGCTCCCAGCCAAGGTGTTGTCTTAACCTGCCCTCAGCTCGGTCATGGAGGTGACCATGACTCTGTCATGCAGAAACAGGACCTTGGGCAGTTAAATATTATGCCTAGGCACACATTCCTCAGGACAGCCCTCACAAGAGAGAGAAGTAACTCACCAGCCAGTGAAACAGCCCTTGGGCATATGCTGCAAGGAGCTGTTAAGGAGGTCTCTGTTCATCCTCTTTGTGTGAATGAACTTGCTGCCGGTGTGGTGATGGTCTGGCTGTCATCCTGAGAACCCAGAGGCCTCCCTGCACAAATCTCAGCAGCCATAGCAAAGCACAGCACCTACTCTGCCTCTACCCCAGGGTCTAATGGGTTTGTCCCTCTCGTGGCCTAGACCAGTTCAAGTACTTGGTTCATCTGATCCTGCCTGCCCTTTCCCAAGTCTGACAGCAAAGGCTGGTTCTGTGCGGGTCAGATGTGAAAGCTGTAAAAAAAGAAGAAAGAAAACCCACAGATTTCAATTATATTGTGCTTCTTTTGGGTCAGCAATTGCCTTGAAACCCTGATCTCAAGGTGGAAAACTCCATGAATGTATCAATGGTCTCCTGAGACATCAAATCCCAGGTTTTATGGGATTATTCTCATTCCAAAATTCAAAATTATCTTGGTTTTGAGGACTTACCAATATCCTTTGCTGAATGGCTCCGCTCTTCTGTTGTTTTGTTTTTTTTTTTTCACAGCACTTACTTTGAAGTGAATAGTGCAAAGTAGTACTTGTGGCAGTGAAAAGAGGACCCCATAGCCTAGAATGCTTACTTCATCCACAGAACTCCCTTTCCTTTTTATTGCTTCAAATCCAAAAAGACTGCTTTTTCAAAAGGAGATCGTAAAAGTACCATGCTTCAGCAGGTTGCAATTAAAGAAGGCTAATCCAAAGCACACTGAAGTTAATAAGAGACTTTTTGTCTCTTTGCTGTTGAGGCTTGGACCAGACATCGGCTTCAGAAATGGTATTACATACAGATGTTTTAATGCAGAAGAGACAGGAATCTTCCTGTGTCATCATCAGCTCTACCCACCAGTTTCAAAGGGAAATTGCAATTAATCTTTTTCACAACTAAAATGCTAGGTTCAGAAGTGAATTCTGCTAAAACACTTACTAATTTTTTAATCTGCTTATTTTTGTTTCTAGCAAATCTCATTTTTCTCAGATCATCAGTTAAAAAAAGACACTGCATTCAGGGGGGAAAAAAAAGCCAAAACAGTGGATTTATTTTTAGATCTTTAGATCTTAGGTGACAGTACAACATCTTGGAAGTTAAAATTCTTTTCATTTAGGGAAATTTGGAAAAAGATTTTGAAAATTCAGTGTAAAAAGACAAAGGTTTTATCAACTGCCCTTTTAGCTCTACTTCTACTATTTCTTGACATTAGTCTATGACTATGGAGAATATGGAAGCTTATAACAGATTAGCTCTCAGAGACTGTTTTCATTTCCAATAAGAAACAAAATTGGCAGTATGACCACATTTAGCATGAGATGAGCATGCCTCTTATTTTCTTTGAATATAATATGACGTTGTTTATTTTTCCAGATTTTGCAAAATGTTTTATTCCATAGATCAATGACTGTTATAAAAAATATGACTCCAGATGGAAATTTCCCCTACTATATCTGGGAGAAGTGGCTCACAGATGACTGCATTTTCATTTTACACTCCAGTCACTCTTAAATGCTGGCAGTCTGACATGCATTTACCCTGAGAAGATCCTTCCTTTGTGTTCATTCATCTAGCTTATGCAGGTGAGAATTAGTGCTCTTAGGTCTTGCCTATTGCCATGCTAAGAGTCCACCTGTACTTGCAGAGTACAAAACAGTTTTATAGAGCTTATTTACCACTTAGAAGAGTTAAATGGGATGTCAGAGTCTCCTCGGGAGACCAAGGAAGAAAATCAATGATGACTTCTTCCAAGGACTGTAAGTTATGTCAACTGTTTCAGTGGAAGCTCCAGTAGTGGCCACATTTATGCTTTCCTGTCTTGGAGCTCCTAAACTCTGCCACAAATAAGTAGATACCAATAATACCAGTTTCACTAGCGAGGATTTTTCGACATTGGTTAACAAACCTAAACACATCAGAGAGAAGTTTCTGCTGGCTCACCTTTGCCAAACTCACACTCCATCCCAAAGCCCAAAGTGGCTGTGCACCTCACCACAAGCAGTGGAAGTGGGGTTCCCCTGGAAGTCAGCCTGCCGTCCGCACCAGTCCTGAAGCACAGTGGGCAAGGAGGACAGAAGCCCCTGTGCAAGTCTCCTGTCATCACCCAAACTTTGGCAAAAGGGAGTTTGAGGCAAAGGGAGAGACGGGGAAACTGAGTTGCCTCAGTCCTGAACAATACTCAAGTCACAGGCTTGTCCACAAGATTTAAATAAATAACATTTGCTCTTAAATTAGCAGAAAAGAATAAACATTTTAAGGTCCTCTGAGTGTTCTATGAGAGAATAAGAGGTTTTACTATACATCTGAAGAATTAAATTGTCTTAGTTGCATCCTTGTCCAAAATAAAGCATTACATACAGAAGAAAAATATTTTTAAGTGTATGGAAAAATCCACTGGGTTAAAGGAATACTACTGTCAGTTAAATGTATCTCTGCATTTGTGTAGTGCAAAAACAAGCTTTAATAAAAATGAAGAGTCTAATAAGAACATTTCCATGAATTTAAAAACAGCAGCAATGGAAAAAATCTCATAAAACAAGTAAACCCCTCCCTTCAATATTTGCTACTCAAGTATTAGAGCATTCATATGGGCCCTGGGAACATAAAAGCAACTATAAATTACGAATTATATGCTTTGCTCTACAATATCAGACGCCAGGTTCTATAATCCTTGTCTAGCTGCAGCTCCTGTAATTTAGTACCAGGTGCAAGAGTTGTACCATTCAGCCCACCAATAAGTTGGAGAAATTACCGGATATAAAACTCACCCACCAGGTTTCCAGCGGCCCCTACTAGACACCTGTGGAGTCAGACAGGTCTGCTGTTATGGGCCTGCCTCGGAGAGCGTGCCTTTCCACTTCACCCCTGGTAGACCACTCCGATAACCTCTGTGGTCAGGGCAACCAGAAAGTACCTCCCAGGGTACCTTGTGTTACTATGTAATTATTTTGAACCCTACTGGTCCTTTCCCCTTGATCCGCCCCTGAACCCTCACCCAATTCACCCTGATGTTTTACGCAGCGCCCTGCCTTTCCTATATAATCCCTGCTCCCTCAGATCTTCCCGGAGCTTTTTGTCCCTGGAGCCCTTTGCAGCAAGACCGAATAAAGGATCCCTGTGGAACCCCATACGAAGACTCTGCCTCTTGCCTCTGCGTTGGCTCAAGGTGGCTCTCACAAAAGGCTCGATCACTCGGCGGCTGCCCAGACGTGCCACCAGGACTTCCTTTTAAGGACGCTTCTCTGGAAGGTCACAGCACCCGAACCACCAACAGCCCCGCCACGACAGATACTCTAGACAGATACCTGCCCTGAAAGGAAGCCTTATTTGATGTGAAATTTCATATCTACTGAAAGTTGTTTCTTAACCATAGAAAAGACCCTAAGTATATTAGTTATGGATAACCTGATATTGGCCAACCATATCCCAGGCTGCATCAAAAGAAGCATGGCCAGCAGGTTGAGGGAGGTGATTCTCGACCTCTTCTCTGCTCCCGTAAGACCCCACCTAGAGTGCTGCTAACAGCTCTGGAGTCCACACAAAGGTAGGACATAGAAGTGCTGGAGTGAGTCCAGAGAAGTGCCATCAAGAGGACCAGGGGGCTGGAGCACCTTTCCTATGAAGAAAGGCTGTGACAGCTGGGACTGCTCAGCCCGGAGAAGAGAAGGCTATGGGGAGGCTTTATAGCATCATCCAGTACCTAAAAGAGGCCTACAAGAAAGCTGGAGAGGGACTTTTTACAAGGACATGTAGTGATAGGACAAAGAGGAGTGGCTTCAAACTGGAAGAGGGTAGAGAAATTCTTAACTGTGAGGGTGATGAGACACTAGAACAGATTGCCCAGAGATGTTTGGATGCCTCATTGAAGTGTTCGAAGCCAGGCTGGATGGGGCTTTGAGCAAACTGGTGTACTGAAAGGTGCCGATGGCAGATGTGCTGGAGCTAGATGATTTTGGAGATCCTTTTCAACCCAAACCATCTTATGATTTCATGAAATGAAGAACACGAAATGCAAAGTTCACCCAGAGAAGAAGGTACGAGGGCACACTCCTGTGAGTGTGCCCATTACATTGCTTTACCACCCAGACTGGTTGCCTCCTTGGAGCACTATGCTCATTCTCGGTTAACTGAGGATGAACTGCCTTGAAGACCAGCCTGTGTTCACACTTGGTCCATGCTGGTTCAGAACAAGATAAGGTACTTATATTTATGACACTGTGAGTCAGCTTCTTCCTCTAAATCACATTTTCAGTAGCTTCTCCTGTCAACCATCTCTAGCCTTTTTTCCTCCAAACTGCTGCCAGGAAGACTGCTTTGCCTCTCTTCCCTAATATGTAAACCAGGCTCCTGTCAATGTCACTGTCAGAATTGCTTCAAAGTCCTCATCCCACTCCCTGTGCTGGGCTGTGCTCATATGAATTTGCCAAATGTCTGTACACCTGCTCTAGGATGGCTTCCCACCTAAAAAAGAACATGTTTGCATTAAAGCATTGTGAAACAGAAAAAAAAAATCCTAAACCCTAAGCAGATTTACCTTTTTTATCTGGATTTTGTTGACATAGTTAATCTCTGGGAGTAGAGTATGAATAGTTGAGATCTGAATATGATTAGTTAAGATTTGAGCGAGGTATAAAAGTATCACAATTTACCAAAGGTCATAACTGTATACAGAAGATTAAAACCAAAATACTACCAGATTGCTTCAGAACCTGCAAGAGCCAGATCCTGCTGGATATATTTTCTGTTTCCATGCTTCTAAAAACCAAGACATATATGATTTCTTTAAAATCTCTGTCTTTTCTAACTTCCCATATATTTCAGAATTTGGATATAAAAAATAAAATTTTAAAAATAAAAACCAGTAAAGTTCATTCTTGCCCCGATAAAGACTTTAGACAAGGCTGTCAAGCTGTGAAATTAGAGCAGATTTGGTGGGATGGGAAATTCTTTGGCAACAACATTGTAGATGAAACAGTCTAAAGTAACGTGTTCATAAATAGACCTAGAAACTCAGCATTAAAATTCTGTTCTTCATTTACTGTACAGCAAACTGCTCAGGTAGAATTAAAATGTATTCTGCCTCTTATCATTACACCTCAGAGAGCAGCTGGTCACTCCTATTGCCTTTGGGTATCCTGCAGACTGATCCCCTGGTCAGCAAAAATCCAGTATTTTTTTACAGGAGGAATAAAATCTCCATGACAGAAGCGAAGGAGAAGAAGAGCTCAAGCTTTTCCATTTTTTCTGCATAAAATCTTATCTTCATTGGTGGTACAATTACACTGGCAAAGAACTGAGGACAGCAGTGTCAAAGCTGCCCCCAGTAGGTGCAGAAAAGCTGGTAGAAAGCAAATGAGCCTGGTGGATGGCTGAAGGGAAGCTGGAGGGAGAGCAGTGGGAAGTTCATCTTAACCAGAAAGGACCTGCAAAATTCACTGCCCTGTTGGGAGTGCAGTGGTCACAGCAATGTGCTTATGGATGCTTGACGTAACCATGAAACAAGAGTGCCTGGATACAGAGCACAGTTCAAAGATTCAGCAAGCACCAGACAGTCTCCCAGTTTATTAGCAAAGACAAACGTGAACAACTTAGAAGTTATATCCTTTTCTAGGCTGCTTCTTGCTCAGTTTACCTGGTTCTTGCCTATTTCTGGTCACTTTTCTACTGTTTGTCTTCCCTGAAAACTTCCCATCTGTGACATGGCATATGCACTTAGGGCCTGCCTGCAGAAACCTACACCCATTGAATAATAACAGCAGAAACCTTCACAGGCACCCTCCATTCCTGCTACTTCCACTTAAGGCCTTTTTCAAAGGCAGACCAAAGTGGCAGCCATCTATCCTAGCAAGAAACTGTACATGCTGAAACTTTCATAAATGTGAAATTAGCCACCTGCAATAACTGTTGTAAAATTGTTAAATTAGTAATGGTGATTAGTCTCATTTCTTGCCGTAATATCAGGGAACTAGCATGAAACAGCAGTAAAAAGGCTCCTACATAGTCCAGAAAATAAGTTAAACCAAGTCTTGCTCCCTCAGTGAAATCGAAAACTTTGCTGAACTCACTGCAGGCCCCCTTGCTTGCAAGAACTTTGTCACCCTACATCCCCACTGAAATAGCACAAAAGAGAACAGGAAAGTGTGATCCATTTTTTAATGCCTGCTAAAAATTAATCTGGCATGAAAAGAATTACAAGTCACAAGATGCCACAGAAAACTGGAATGTTTAAGCTTAATAAAATCACAGTTCCCAGCCTCACTTTTTTTACAGTTTGGGGCGTCTGATCTTCAACATACATTTCCATCCTCTTTACTTAATTTAATGGAATATGTGGAAGCTCTGAATAAATAGTATGGCTTCACTCAAGCATGTACTGTATTATCGAAGGATCCACTTCCTGTGCCATCAGACTGGCATGCAGACTTTGGATTGTTGCTTTTTTCCCCAAACGCTGTTTCCACAGGACAAATGCAGCTACGATCTGTGACTGCAGGTTGTGAGGGTGATTGACTTTACATCGATAGATGTCACTATGGGACAAACCCAAGCACAGAACTACATGCTCCCATTCAGGTCCCAGCCTCCTTGCCAGCTTGTTCAACTGCTGATCTGTTGGTGACATCTTCAAAATGCATGGTGCAACTTCAGTTAAGTCTGTAAAAGAGAAAAAAAAAATGGAAAGAAAAAGCATGTGTGTCACTAGGCAATGCTGCAAGAGTTAATGGGAACCCTTGACAAAAGAGGGAATAAACATGAGCAAAGTTGAGGTGAAAGAATTAATGAATTTAAGAAACAGAATACATATGTACCTAGAAAAATTGATTAAGTAATCAACCAGAAGATTAATCAGAGGAAAACTGATGCTCAGTGGACCATACTAGGGAATCTTGTGGTTTTGGATGTCAGTAATCCAGACATCAGAACTGTACACCAAAGCAAAGACTTCCAAAAGTAATTATAGATTTTGGGGTAGTGAACAAGAAAGGTTTTCGGGGAACCTGTTTCCAGCAGCCATCATCCTCAAAGTGCTTGCACAAGTATGATATAGTGACAAGTGACAAACATGGAACCAATAATACCTTATTATTCTTATTCTGTGACTCCATTTATACACTTCAGAAATAACTTTGATTCCTTAGTAATACATATTGCTCTATTTACCTTTTTTTCTGAGAGTTGTTCATAGGAAGTTCTGTCCTAAGATGCTACTTACCCTTTGTGCCCTGTCATACATGGCAAACTCATCTTGAGGAGACCAGCCTTGAGGGCTTTTCCTCTATTTGAATGAATCTATAAGCACGGTTCAGGTGAACCCAAATGAACAGGGCAGCAACACTGTTCACAAACACAAATTATGCTTCCTTATCCCTCAGTCCAGTTCTTGTAACAATCCTGAAAGCAGGCATGTATGTGCCACAGCTCCATTCATCTGAGCTCCCTGAAGATGTTTTCAGGAGAATGCAAGGAGGTCCCATTTTTTCTCAGAGATTCTTCTCTGATGTTAAGTCCCTTAGGATTGTCCATGTACCCAAGAGAATGCACTCTTCATCCAAAGAGACATTTCACGTTGAACTACTACCTGAGGAGGACAGGATACAACTACCAAAACAGCTTTCATAGGAAGCATTAAGATAGCTGTAATCATCAGTAGTAATAGTCTCTTGTAGGGACTGAATCAAGCATTTCTTACATACACAACTAATCTTTTTATGTGTCCCCTAGGATAATCTGATAATTAAAATAAAACCCCAAAAGTATTCATACAAACAGTGTTAGTAGCCAAGTGAGAATACAGTGCTATTCAGAAACATGCTGTGTGGGATCCAGCTAACCTAACTACAGATAACACCTCCTGAACTAAATATGCTAGGATTAATTATTGCTGAGAAGAGAAATAGACTCCTCTAAAATACAAACCCTCTCACTGGAAAGAAGATGTCTAAAATAATCAGATTAATTAACTGAACTCCTCTAAATGTGCACATTTGTCTCCAGTGATTGTAAAAGGAGCACTGGGTATAAGCTCAAATGTTGACATTGATGCTGTAAACAGCCAGTGCCAGTAAAATCATTCTTTGTCTGTAAGTTGAAACCACATGCCAGCCTTTAAAAAAGTGCACTTAGAAAAGCAGCATACAATACCTACAAGGCATATTTTTCTTTGATAGCCTTTGTGATCAAAAGTTGAAATGAAGAGTCAATGCAGTCTGCAATTGCTGCTCTACTTCTCTTGCTGAAGACACTGTGACAAAACACAGGCAAAATATCCCCTTGAAAAATGCTGATTATAGCCTGTTGGTCTGAAGCAGCAGACTCCCTGCAGAAATGCTGCTTTGCAAAATCTAATTTATAGCTCCAACATCATGCTCACAGTCTCCACGACAGCAGAACAGCAACACCAGAAAGCACCATTCCTTCATTTTATCAAAAGTAATTGTTTTTGCATAGAACACCCAGATCCTGCAAATGTTGCACAATTTCAGCCAAATAATACCCAAGAACTATACAATGCTGCTTTGAGTAAAGAAAAAATGCTTTCTG
The DNA here is from genome assembly GCA_013400175.1 of Phainopepla nitens. Lineage (NCBI taxonomy): Eukaryota > Metazoa > Chordata > Aves > Passeriformes > Bombycillidae > Phainopepla > Phainopepla nitens. The sequence continues at coordinate 91,085 of VXBQ01015153.1, read as the reverse complement.
AAGACTATTTAGGTCTCTTTGATCTTTCTGTCTCCAGACTGCCAAAGGAATCTGGGGCAAGTGCTAGTTTGTGGATAGGACAAAGGATGCACAACTTCTGAAGAAGGCTGAGCGATACCAGTGGGGCTGCCCTATGCTGTCACATCACATGTGATACCAGTTTCACAGGTAAGTCAGGACAAGGCAGTGTCTTTCATAAATGCAAATAGTTGAGAATAAAATAAATATGGCTACACTGTGCTGTCACCAACAATATTTTTTGCTATGAAACCCTTTCCTTGGCTTACAGTCAGCTACTAAGTGTGTACCCAGAGCAGTAATATCTGCCAGCCTGGGCTTTTTGCTCTCACACTGAAGTTTTTATATGTCACTTCCACTAGCAGAATGATTTTATGATACAGAAATGTGATCAAGCAGGAAGGCCTAGCAATTATACATGTCAGCTTGTCCATCCAGCCTTTGATATTAGGCAGGCTTTTTTACTACAAGTATCTTGCCTTCAGTCTTTTATCAGCCCTTTAATAAGGATCAGAATAAAACCCATCCAGGAGATCTTTTCATCTTATGCTACCATCTGATTCTAATATGGCTGTGGAAAACTCTGGGACAGAAGCCAAATGTTAAATTTAATACAAAGGACTGGTATTTCACTCCTATTTTATTTTCTGTGATAGCTCATTTTCAGCTCTGATACAAAAACACTGAGGAAAATCGAAGATAAATATTACATGACAGGCAATATTATTTAGAGGTATAGCGAAATATTTAGTGAGATCTTTCAGTTATAACAAATGCAAAATCACAAAAAGATCTGGATATGTTCTAGGATTAATGCCACTTCTAATTTAATAAACATAATGGCATTTGTGATGAAGTAGAAATGAGTTCTCTGTTGCTCAAAGCCCAAACTGCTTTGAATGTATTGCAAAAATATTAAAGATACCATTTTTTTAGCTATGTTTACTAAAACTCTCATTTATAATCTCCACTTGTCAGGAATAGCCAGAGGGAGGTAATGAGATTAGAGAAAAAGTTTCTACTATGCAGATCCTGCAGTTGCATTTGAAAGGTACTTTCAGGATACTGAGACCTCATTTTTGAAGAAAAGAAAAGGTCAAGTTTTTCTTGCTCAAGGTGGGCCCGATTGATGCCGTAAGTTTTAACTTTTATATTTTTTTCAGATTCTGTGCTGGTTTAGTGTGTAGTTCTGGGCTACATATTAAAAGTTAGTAAGCTCTCCTCACAGAGTAGGTGGACAAAACAATTCCTTTGCAGCTTGGGACCGAGGACCAACTCTTAGGCCCAAGAGTGTAAACAAGAGTGAAGAAAGAGAGGAAACAAGAAGGATGGAGCTCCATAACCTGAAGCTGTAATTGGACAATTGACTCCAATATGCTAATAGACCAAAACGTATCAAAGTGTGAGACCTTGTGACATTTATTTGTGACCATTGGTATATTTGACTTGGGTGTAGCCCCAGTGGGGTTCCTGCACTGCCCAAGCTGTATCCTGTCAATAAATACCTTTTATCCTTTTATTCTACCTAAGTCTCTGTTTCCAGGTCAGCCTTCCCAGGCATCACAATAAGTAGGTGTACGTGCTTCTGTCAGGCCTGCACTTCTGCTAATCAAAACAAGGACTGCACTGTTAAAAATGGGAAGAAGTGGAAGAAATGGGGCTTGGGGCACCACCATAGGGTGTTGAGGCTTGCTCTGGAGAAGGCAATTTGTGAGAGCTCCAGTGAGAGCACCAAGTGAAACACTGTGTCCAGCTATGGGCATGGTCTAGGCGGCAAGGTGGCAGAGATTTAGAGGCTGAAGTCTCAGTGCTCATGCTGAAGTCACTGAGGTCCTGAAGAATGAGGAGCCAACAGATCTGTGCTGGGGAGAGAGCCAGCCTGGTGCAGAGCTTCTCTCCTAGGACCACCAGCCAGCTGGATGGCATGGTTCTTGGGACCATGAAAATGTCCTTCCATAGGGCTGCAGATGGGAAGGACACTCTCCAGTCTGGTTGTGAAGCTGAAACTGACCCAGAGAAAGACCTATTCAAAGCGGTAGCATGAGGGAATGTGCTTCTCCCTGTCACTAGTGAAGGAAGCTCATCCACTCTAAGCTTTATCCTAGTTGTTCCACTTAAAAAACTGGAGATGTTGTCAACTTCTGGCCTGTGTGTACATCTGTACTTCCAGACCACTGCACAAACCAGGAGTTACAATGGTGCTGGTGAGTGTGGACAGGAAACAGAGCTGGATATAAATAGTATCACAGATATAGACCAGACAAAACAGAGTCACCCAGATAACAAAGATACAAAAAACACATGAGCCAAAGGCAGACAATCACCACTTTTGCATTTCTTTTTCTTCAGAACCTCTGTAGCTTTAAGTGGGAGATGCCAAGAAGATACTGGAAAAATCAGGGGGATGGAAAACAAACTCACACCAGCTGTGTCCCACTTGGCACGAGTGGGAGGATGTAAGATAAAGTCCACACAGGAAACAGCACCAAAAAGGGCTGAGGCATTTCTGGGTGACCTGCAAAGTACCCAGCTGATTCCTCAGAACTGCTGGGGCCTAAAGTGCCTTACGGTTTTATCTAAAGGACCCTTCTCCATGTACATGTGACTTCTTTGTGCAAAAGCATTTGTTGGAGATTCAGAGAGACTTCTCCCCTGTGTAGTCAATACATTTTACCAAAACCCCAACTTTTTGGCTTTTGCTACGTGCTCTGTAAAAGAGACTTGGATAGAAATTGCACCTGAACCCAAAGTGCTAAATCCTACAGCTGACTTCAGGTCTTCTCTAGCTGCTCACCTCTTCTCAAGACACTCAGGAAACTGCTCCTTTTCTCTGAAGCCCGTCAGAACCATCATGGCTAACATGCCGTCAGTGGCATGTGGGACACTTCAGCTAAAGGAAAACATACATAATAATGAATCTCGTGCGAGGTTCTGCTTCCCTTCAGCCCACTCATTCAACTAGCCTGAGCTACAGACAGTGCTGGGTACAGAATGGGCATGGTTGCCAAGGCTGTGTGCTGTGTGTTTTGTCAGCTGTGCTACGTTACAGAAATTATTTACTGACTCAATGTCACAACAGTAAACAACTGGCACATAAACAGGTATATTTGCTTCAGAGTAAAATCCCCTTGGCGTGAGCGCAATAGTGAGAACGTGTCATGAAGAACGACAACACTTGGCAGATCAAGTTGGGACAGGCTTTCATGAGCAGTGAGGTGGGGTTGCAGAACCTGCATTGAAGGACGCTACTAATGTCCACTAGGTACATATGGTACACTACTAATGGAGAAACTGGAGATTTCTAGGAGCTGCAACCCCCCTGAGCTGCCAGAGATGCTGGATGAAAGGGAAAGCAGAGAAGAAGCATTTTGAGGGATCCCAGTAAGTGCTGTAGATCACTGAAATAAAACACAAGATCATGGTGGAGATCCTGGTGAGAAGGATGGAATAAAGAGAAGTTGTTGGGTAACTGCAGTGGATGGCTGGGCTTGATTTGTTGAAAAGATGATGGGAGGTTACAGTAAGTCTCCATTTGTACAGCTGCTCTGCTGCTTTCTTGTTCAGCTGTTCTCTCCCAACACTATATTAACAGGTGAAACTGTAGGCAAATGCCTGTCCTCTTCCTACATCACAATCAAATTCATAAGCCAACCTGCAGCCATGAATGACTGGAGTGCCAGACACAAATTTTTCACAATGTTCTGTTTAGTCTATTTAAACCCAAGCAACAAGTTCAAATTGCTAATCAGTGCAAAAGAGTAAAACAGATTATCTAGAAACCAACCCCTACTACATAATTTGAGTGTTATTTCTTAATCTTGTTGTCATTGTTGCTAATTAAACACCAGACTGATTCAAAGGCCAAGAAAGGAACTTACTATTTTGCAACAGCTCCAAATAATCACGCTCCAGAGAATATGGAAAAAATATTTCTCTTCTAGGTACCAGCACATACATATCTTTGATGCATCTGCAAACAGCATGGATCACTGAGCCCATCCAAAGTGTACTCAAACCCACCAGGTCTGCCTCCTGGTTTCAGTGGGTTTTAAAGAGTGTTTGACCAAGGAGCAAGAAAAATTGAACTGCACTATTTGCAGACAAATACCAGATCCCATTAGAGATATCTTTCCATATATAATGTTAATACACTCAGCTCGAAATCACTTACAGAAGAAGAGTAAAATAACTTGGAGTTGTATAGCCTTCTCCTGCTTTCAGCACGTGCATAGCTGTTTCTGTCTCTCCTGCCAAATGTAAGCAGTGAGTTACATGGGTACCTGAAAGGTGGGAGGCTGTGATAACTGTTCCACTAGTTTGTGCTGCTTGCCTTCTCTGAAGGCTCCTGCTGACTACCAAAGAGATGCCAACCTCCTCCATCCATTTCAGGCTACTGGAGAACACCATCTGATGATGACTATCAAGCAAGAGCTGATCTCTGTTCTCTGCTTGGGAAAGCCAGATCCTTCCTCCCACAGAGCTGACTTGGCATGGGGAAATCCTGCTGATGGAAAACCTGCACCTTTGCAGAAACAATAGGTCCAATATCTTCTTGAGAATATACACCATCTTCCCTAATGCAATCCATTCAAATCTTGGGCAGTTAAATACCCAGAGTAACCTACAGAATGGAATCTGTACAGTAAACACATTGAAAGAAAAACACCCAAAATAAAGCTTTAGAAAGCAGTATATTTTTCTTCAGCTGACCATGTTATAGTAAAACAAATCTAATGGAGAATTTTATGTTTGTTTGAGTAGTCATGCTTCACAGTTTCTGTAACTTGGTAACTTCTGATCTGATGAATGCAAACATTATATACAGAATTTGCATGAAGAAAACCAACTTCTGTCAATTAGTGATCATAAAACACTTACTCATAAGCATACTTCTGTCATGGTAATTTACATTTCCAAGTATCTTAATTAAATTACGAAAGGCACTAATCAAAATGAAAGCAAATATGAAATACATTTTTAAGACTGGCTGCATTCTTCCTCATTGTGCTGGTTTTTACGACTTGCATTAAAAGATACTAAGTTTTCTGTCATATGTTTAACAAATTGGAATCTACCATACATACGACAGCCAAAATGCAGAGTAAATTGCGACCAGGATCCTTTGGTAATCAAATTTATGGCACCTCCCTGAAATGAAACACAATCCACCTGAGGTACCAAATTCAGCTCCTTCCTGCCGAAAGCTTGCTGGGACTCTGCATTAGTGGTGTAATTAAAAAGTACATACATCTTCATTTGTTGGCAGCTCTTCTCCTCTGTGAGCTCTAAAACACCACACTTTGGGGTTTTTTTGGGTATTAGGGTAAGAAAAATAGCATAAAATTTTGTTAATCTACAGGTAATTCAAGTACACAAATGTTTCTATTTTGGCTCAATACCAGCAGCTAATTCATATATTCTTGATCACTTGCTAAGGACTGCCTAGTAGCTGCAGATGTGGAAGCAGACTGCTAAAATCTGGAATGTAAACATTCAGATTTCAGGACAAAAGTTTTCAGTTGTATTTCCGCTATTCAGTTTCAGTTGCTACGCAGTTTTCTTGAACATTTTTTAATCTCTCGTACAGGTTTTGTACCTCTACAGATCTCTGCTATACTGAGAGTCTTCAGTACTAATCTATATTGAACAGATTGCCAGTGAATTTTGTAAATGAATTAATTCTCTCTTCAATTTTCCTCCTTTTCAAGCCATAGGGAGCAATCCCTGTGTTTAAGGAACTGGAAGATACTGGTTTTTCACATCTTTGTTCACATTTTACTGGAAAGAGCAGGGCCGAATTTTCAGCAATCAATAGTGTGGATGTTGTTTTTGTCTCCCATGCAAAAAAATTAATTACAATACCACACAGTATTTCTCGGCTGCTACATACCATGAGATCAAATAATTAATTTCATAAATAAATGGCAGCTGCAGATGCATGGAAGGAAAAGTGCATCTATGCAAAGTAAACAGAAACACAACATAATATAATGTCTACTCTATTTTCAGGCAGGATGACCCTACATTACAGTCAGGATTGGATTTAATCATACTATGGCTTTATACCTTGCATTTCATGTTGCTCTAGACACTGAAGTAGAAGTAAAATTTTCGTGATATTTCCTATTAATTTCTATATCGTTGTATATAAGTGAGCAATATGCACGAGCACTGGAACCACAGCTAATGATGGCATCTTTGTAGTGTACCTTTGATATAAACGCATGAACAGGTTCCGCACACAGCAATACACTAAGGGAAAAAAGAAATATCTACTCAATTGTTAGGTTCTGTGGAACACTCAAGCTTTCAGGAACTACTAAGACAGCACACAGACACCTACTAGTCTCAAAGAGTAGAGATGAGTTTTTGTTTTACAGGCCAGCAGTTACACCAACAGTCAATCCTACAAATAGTGCTGAAAAAATCAAATTCTGAAGTACGTCTTTGCATTTCTATACAGTTTTCAGTGCTCTGCAGTTCTTAGTAAATTGAATGGTGTTTGATAATGCAGAACTTTCAACCATTAATTATAGATTTGAAGCCCACAGACCCATAATTTCTCTTAGTCTAATTTCTTCTCCACACTATTGAAAATAAAGATAAATGATCAGCAGGTGATTGTATGAAGTAGTGGTGATCATAAAATACATTCATATTTGTTGTAGACTTTTCATGGTATCATAGGAGGCAAATGTTTACCCATGTGGGTTGGGCAGCTCTGACAGATTAATTCACCCACTCTAAGTGAAAAACAAAGCTAACTGGAGCAATCAATGATTGTTTTGTCAGCGAGGTGACAAAATCGTCATGCAACTTTTGTTAAGGGATTGGAAGCTAACTTCTTTTGACAGACATTACTTGAACGCTTATTTCAAAAAGCCTGAGCAGTCTTTCAAAGAGCTGAGGCAAGTGTTAATCCTGCTGCTTCTTTGCATGCAAGAATCAAAGACTCCTTAGGCTTTTAATCTGCTGAGTACAAAAAGTGAATAAACTGTTTTTACTAGCAACTTTCCTATCAAGAAATCTTTCTAAAGGTTACAACATTCAGCAATAAAATAATGTGCTTGAACTTCAGTTATCAATATACCTTTCTTGCAACAACAACAACGACACTGCCAGTATGAAGGACTGTTTTCTTATAAAACAAAACTAATCACACGTTTCCCTTGCAGAACTAAAACCAAATGTGACAATAAGCCATTATATTTAGCCTTGATAGAACTATTCATTCCTCCTCAAGATTTTTTTTTCTTCAAGTTGGTTCTTTTCACTTTGGCTCGAGTCATTAGAAATATCAGAATCAAGATCTCCACAACAGATGGAGCTCGGTTGTGAAGAATGCCTTTGGCTGGTGAGGATCTTTGCCTGGCAGGTGTCAAACCAAAATTAATACTGTGCATATTATAGTGAAGTGAGACTGCGTTCCTTCCTGACCACAAACATATATTAATAGAACAAGCCACGCAGAGCAAGCTAAAACAGTACTATCATTCTGCTGAATCCTCCACTGCTTGGCATTTTATTTAATCACTTGCATCAATGCAAAACAAGTAAACAAAGTGCAATAGGCTAGTTTAGTGTCTCTTTAAAGACATTTTGCATAGGTGTAAAAGACTTCACAAAACACCATAAGCAACGTGGACGTAGACCCCTCCTGATTTCTTTTTTCTTCCACTTTTTGTATCAGTGCTCTAAATGCTAATGAACTTTGGTAGACTTTTTGACATTTCGAAATCCACAGGAAAGAAAAGGTAGTGGTACTAAAATACACTGCTCGGCTACCATCGGTTGCTATGCGTGGCTTGCCAAATGCAACTCAACAGCCTGAGTCAGAAGACAGAGCTTTCTGTAGGTGTCAGGAAGGAGGGCTTCAGGTGGCATCACCTGCTTCTCTCCATTTTCAGATGAATGGGAGGCTTAGCATCACAACCAGCCCTCTCAAGTGCCAAGTCAGTCAAAGATATGCAATTTGGAATTTCACGGCTGATTTCACAGATCCATATTGTCCAAGAGAAATTTTAGCTATTCAGTAGGGCTGCCATTTTAGAAAGTCACAGTCACAAGACTTTTAGTTATCTGTAAAGCAAATGCGAGAATGTATTTGTGTATGTGCGCATATATATATATATATATGTATGTATATGTATACACAAACCTCCCTAAATTTTCAAAATCTTAATTAAAATATATGACAGTGTCAGATATATGCTAGTCAAATTAATTCCCTTTTTAAAATTTCATTCCCACAAATTCAGGTTATAGATTTGTCACCTGACCCTGGCAGGAAAAGGGTGAAAATGGGAGCATGAGTGAAGTAATTTTTGAAACCGAGGTCCTGACTCAGACAGCACTTTACATCAGCAGGGATTGGATGAACACTTCTTTCCCTGCCTTGAGTCAGCACTGACATAACACTCTGCACCATGTGCTCAGCGGCAGGGCTCGTGGCTGCCCTGTGACATGGCTGGTGCCAGGTGACACAGCACGCTGATCCTCTGCAGTCATCAGAGATCCCAAGGCAGCACGGAAAGTAAGGAGATGACTCAGCTGCATCCATGCACTTGAGAGCTGAGGACCCAATTACTCTTCTACTCACTCAGGAACAGCATTTTGCCAAAGGAACTGAAGTAAATTCAAAATTAAACAAGGTATTAGCAAACATTTGCATTACTTAGACTATTTGTAGAAGATTTATGCTAGTATTAGTGGGATGATTCATAGGCAAAACCTAAACACCTGAAAAAATATTTTCCTTAAACAATTAATTTTTATGTCTCATGCATAGAGAAAGTTTTTCCTCATAGTTTTGTAATCTACTAGCTGCCAGACTTTGATCCAGAACTGAAATTTCAATCATTTTGGCTTTTGTACCTAACGAATCAGAAAAAAAAAAAATCTTTTAACACCAGAATGAAAAGGCTGAAAGATCGACAGACCATAAAAGATTTGTTTTACTTGGTCTGGGATTTTTGTACAGCTATGTCTCACCTAAGTAAGAGTGAAACAAAACTAAAAGGCAAACCTAAAAACTAGACAAATTGCTTCTGTCCCAGAGATGCAGAAATATAAGTGATGTTTGTGTCCCTGAAGGAACCAAACCTGAAATCCTGCTACAAACAAGAGAAAAAGGCTGTTATTTCTTTGACAACTGTTTCTGACATCACAGAAACCTCTTAGATGTAACAATGGAAAACCCATTTTAATTTTTTTCTTTGCTTAAGCAAACATCTTTTAGGTCCTACAAACTCAGAAACAAAGAAATCAAGAGGCTTTTTTCATAATACTGAAAGTTTTAGCACCAGAACTGTAAACATCAACATCTTTTCCTTCCTTCCTTCCTTCCTTCCTTCCTTCCTTCCTTCCTTCCTTCCTTCCTTTTCAGATGTAGCCGTTATGCATTTGACTTTATTAAAAAAATGAAACACACCTTGAAATGAACCTTCTAACTGATTTGAGGGTTAGAAAGGGCAAAGTATTTGGACCCTCACATTCAACACATAACCAAGTTTTGTGTGTGTGCTCCTCAGAGAAGAGGTGAATGACCTGGCCATGCGAGGTTAACACACTCTGCAGAAGTGGCCTCAGGTTCCCCTTTGTGGAAATGCCCCACACCACATCAGCGTACAAAAACCCAGCCGTGCTGTGAACAAACCACACAGTGCCCACCCACCTTACTGGGCCTCCCATTTGCACTTTAGTGTGTGGAAATATACTAATGACAGGGGGTTCATGTGCAAGTTTACAAGCAGCAAGTGCAGAAGACAGATGAAAATTTGGCTGCAAATCTTTGGTTCTCTGATCTTGGGAGATTCGAGCTTTTTAAGTCTGTTACAGAGCCTAGAAGTTGTATTCTAAAGCCACAAGACTGACCTATTTAAGTATCTTTATTCAGTTTTGTTGAGTGAAAATGGGGGCTTCTTATCTACTCAAAAGTTGACAAGAACATGAAGGTACTGCTACTACTGCTCAGGCTTTTCAAGACGTGTTATTTACTAGGCATTACACAGTGATACTTATACTGTATTTGAGACATTTAAGAAATTCAGGCGCCCCATGAAAAATCCTTGCTTGAGGCATCTTGGCATTTATACATGTATAAAGGTTTTCATGTCCAAAATTGCCAAGTAAATGAGAATAGTCAAGCTGAAAAATGTAAAGAGCCTTACTGTTTTCAAGAAGCTCTGTGCAGGCAGGTTGGAGACTTGGGACAAGAATCCTTGGATTACCTCAAGAAGCCACATCTCCTTTTTAAACAATCCAGGTCTAAAGCATTTGACAAAGAGACTCAACAGATGCCCTCTGTAAACGAAGCAAGGAAAGTAGAAGCCATTTTTAATACTGTTCTTTGTGTCATGCAAGTATTTCCAAATGAAAGTAGAGAAACTCAGTCAATCAAAGTTGCCTATGTCTGTAAGTAAGGAAGGAGTACAGCTTTTACAGGGACAAAGTCTGTTTGGAACAGATGAACAAAAGCTTGATGAAGGAATTTTAAACAATATAGGAAACTGTCTCAGATACGCAACTGAAAAAAAAAACTGTAGCCCTGAAAACCCACAGAAGGCTCTTTTAAAGACTGTAAGGAACACAGCTTGAGAGTATCTATCAAATAAGATCAGAACTACATGCGGCGACAGCAGGAGGCAGCTGAAGCAATCTGCAGCACAGCTCTAGGGCTCATCAGTCTCTGAACCTGAGAAAAAGGATAATTACTGCATGAATGTGCACATTAGACCAAACCAGAAAGCCCAAGAAAATACATATCTCTGCTAGAAAGAGAAAGTGAGAATTCCTCAGGTTTTACACAGTAGTCTACAGCTTTGTATGTCCCAATCCAATATACTTTCTTCAACTGACAACATAGCTGTGGCTTTAATTTTTAAGTCCACATTTTTCTATGGGAATCATTAAATATAACATCTTTGTCCTGTTCAACAGAAAAACAAATCCATCTCTATTTTTTCATTCCTCTGCAGCCTTTATTTAGTTGTGCAACATTTGCTTTAGAAACATATTTGAAGATGTTTTAGATATGACCTCATTTATACACCATCCCAGGCTTTCCAGGAACTCTGAACCATCAGCCTCCTTGCCTTTCTTGTACCTGAACTACTGTATTTTATGGCTTCCACGCTATACTGTCTGGATGCTCCCCGTGCGACTGGGAGGGGAGATGTTCTGCTAAATACAAACACTTAGGGAGGGGAGTTTGCAGTCTCAGGTGTGGGTTTTGAAAAGGTTTTGTATGTATTAGGCTATGTACACAGAGTTTGTCACGATTATGTTCAAATAACTCCAAAGAGCTGGGCCTACACAGGTGAAAAAGGAAGAGCACCAGAGGAGCCAACAGCCCAGCAGCTCTTCTATCCTGGATTTCCTACTCATGACCCAGCTTTGAAAAGTGCCCATTTTCAGATGCTGATGGAGCCCTGCTTTGCCTCTGCAGTTTTAATCAAAGAAGCTAATTGACTAGGTCCCAGAAAGGTAATAATAGATTATTCTGAATAATATTGAGTAAGGAACTGAGCACACTGGAATATGGAAATCCACTAAGGTACTGATAACAAAAGGGAGCAGACAACCAAAGGGGTCAGTTGCCACTTGAGCTAGAAAGGCTGAAATGTTATGAAAACAAATAGGTATATATCTGCACCTCACCTCTACTCTGCTGGCTGCTTCACATGGAGTTTTAAGGCATTTTAATATGGAAAAACATACCTTTGATTCAAATTCTGATGTCTGCATTTACACAAAGTGATCGTTTTTCCAGGACAGTTCACAATGTAGATTCCTTTTAGTCTCTTACTCTTAGCACTAACTTAGTCTATTCCCACCTTCTGCCATCTTCTCAATCTCTCTTCTCTTCCCTGCCTCATGCTGCAATTGCTGGAGGATTCTGGAGCTGGGATAATGTGCTACCACCATGTCCATCCACCAAAGAAAGGCAGCTGGTCTGTTTCCTGACTCATGCAGGCATGCAGCCCTCCCACTGGACAGACAGACTTCTCTGTCAAAGGTATGCTGCAAGTTTTTCCATGACAAAAATCTCCTCCTACTTTTAAAAAATGCATTTGTTTTTTCTTTTTCTCTTTCTTCTCAAACTTCCTCTCTCCTTCTCCCACTTTTTGATTACGAAGGAGAGTGACAGGGAGAATAGTGATTTCCTCGGCTTCTGTTGGAAAAAAACTCCCAAAAATTTTCCACCAAGAGTGAATTTTTTTGTAGTTTTGTTTTTATTTGGTTTGTTTTGTTGTTTTTTTTTTTTTCTCCAGTGAAGTTCAGAAGCCATATTTTAAATTTAAAATTTCTTAAAGAAGGGTCCAGTTATTACTGTCATTTTGTGTGGAAGGTAGCAGAGACCTGGTACCTCTGTTTCACTTAGCACAGATTCCAGCTGTAAGTGTGGCAAGAGGTCAGCGTGAATTTTTCTCTCGAGCTGTATCTTTTCAAACCTCTTTTCAGGGTTTCAGTTGTATAAATCAAACCACATATCCCAGTGTGGATGCACAGCTTGTCGGGCTTTCCTTCTGCCAGCTGGCTCTGCACTTCCCAGTGTTAATTCCCACTGCCTCCACATGTTCAAGAAGGAGGGAGGAAAGCACTGGTGAGCAAGGAGAGGACCAGAGCAGCCAAAAACTGCAGTGGCCTTCCCATGCGTGGAGAGAGCATGACAGATGGGTGCAGCTAGTAAAGGAGAAGAAAAAGGTGCTGAGGCCACTGATTTTCCAATGGCATTGATGGGCAGGGCTCTGAGCAGGTTTGGGACCCTTTGGTCCCTGACAAGAACAAAGTGTGTATACGCACTGCACACTGTCTTGGTGTCAACTCGGGAGTCAGCCTTCTTTCACATGCACTTTGTCTGAGCAGATGGCAAAGCATGATGGCTGTTGGGTTAAGATTTTGCTGCTACTAGCCAGACTAAATATAATTAAAATTACACAATTTTTAATTATCTACCTATAACTATCTTCCTGCTCTAACTGGTTGTGGTGGTGTTGAAGGGTTGTTGTTTTGCTGGGGTTTTTTGAGACTGCCATGAAAATTTGAATTCCCAGGTAGAAACTCACTCAGTACAGAGCCTGCCCTACCAGGGTACAAGGTGACCCATCACTCTAGCTGTACCACATCTTCCATGAAAAAAAAAGCCTGTGACACAGAAAAAAAGCCCAAACCTCATTTGCAATAGCAAGCACATAAGGCAGGACTGTTCCAGAAAAGAGAGTGACAGAAACACATACTTATTTAGTTCACTCCTTTGTCAGCTGGGGTTTCTTCATTTATTTTTGTCCAGGAATGCCCTATAAGGCTAGGTTGTTAACTGACTGTCACCCTTCCAGCAGTCTCCAAGCTTCCTCCTGACAGCGTAGCAGGGCTCACAAGCACAGCAAGACGTAACTCCCTGTCACCCTGACCCAGCAGCAGGGTGTTGGCCTCCTGAAACTCCACTATCTACAAAACATGAAACGAGTGAAAATCCAACCTCGTGACTTCATTGGCACAGGTAAGGTCCAGACAAAACAACACAAATACAGCTCTTGGAAACATGACGAGTTCTGGGGATAAACAACCATCATCCTTTTTCCTCCATATGTCTGGGTTTGCTTGGTCCTGGAAATAGCAGAAGGAACACCCCAACTGTGTGTACACACATGCACTTCTCAGCAGACCAACAGCAAATGTTGATCCAGCAACTGTAGCTGGAACACAGCAAACCTACACCAGGAATAAAGCACCACTTGGTTAGATGTTATGGTGTCAGCCCAAATTAAGCATCGCGAAGCATGCATCAGCAAACCCACTGAAGCTCCTTAGCTTCAGTGAGCCTTGAGCTGTGCTATGTGGAATTGCTGCTTTCCATATGGAATATCTCATTCAAAGCAGGGGCTGTCACAGCAACTGCAATAGCATCACTGATTTTTGGTGTGATAAGCTGAACTTAGAGCAGGAAAGTATTGCTCTGTGACTGAAAACCAAACTAAACAATGAGCGATAGTCATGAGCTTCAGGTTTTAATATCTGGTGTCAGTCCCCTTTCCCAAAGCAAAGGGTAGCTTATGAACACCATAGACATTTTCTGTCTGAAGCAAGACTAACACATAATCTCTTTATTTCTATTGCACATGAAGTGTCCTGCACCCCCACCCATACAATGGTCTGATTCTAGATCCACCCTACTGTTGTTTGTGCGAGGAAATCGAGGTGTGTTGCAGAACCAATGGGTCCTGATATCTGCAACATCAGACAACGTGATTCCTTCCTCACAAGGCTCCAAGGTCCTCCTAGACCAATTTTTAAAAAAGGAGAGGGCGGGGAGAGGCAGGAATGGTAAACGGATTTGTGGTAGAACTAAAAACTCGGGATTTTTGGAGTCTTTGTCATATGCTGTAATGGCAAAATCATGCCTCCTGTCTTCCACATAAACAGCAAACCTTTTTTTCTTAGGGTATGAGATGATTACCCTGAGAAAAGCTCACCTTTTTTTGGTTTCTTTCCTCACTTGGAAATGTGATTTCAGAAAAAGATCAGGCCATTAAATGTACTGTTGTTTCCAAATACTTCTTTCAGCATGGAAAGGACCAACAATAGAACAACCAAGCAAGTCAGCCTATTATGCAACAGGCAAGAAAACTATTTGGGCTGCTACAGTGTGTTTTTAATTCCTCTGAAGTCTGCTTTCCCCCAGGGAATTCCAGTAATCTGACTGATTGAAGTGTGTTTTGACAAGTTATAACAGTCCAGAAAACCCACCTACGAAATTACATCCTGGTAACATCTTCCAAAGTAAACTGAAATCTTGGTATCACAGCTCATTTTGGAAAGTACTGTGCCATAGCCTTCATTTGGTATGAGAACACAGCTTGAGTTTCAGGCATAGACAACAGGTGGTGTTACGCCTATTAATGTACAGCAAGATGTAATCTTCCCCTGTACCAGGTTTTTGTACCAGCAGGGGCCTCAGGTGGATCATGTCCTGAAACTGACCAGAATAAAACCATACAGTCTTAAGGTATTCTTATTTCATCTACTTTCTTTCACTTTAGGTGAACACTGCAAAGTCATCAGCTCACCCTGAAGGTTGTTTGTCCATCAGAACAAGCTGCCAGCATAGATGTCAGCCTCTTGGAAAGACAGGCATACTAGCAGAGTTTAAGGACCAGGCAATGTTATGCTGAGAAAGTCTTTTTACTACTCCCACCAGCAATGCCTTCAGGCCTCTGTCATGTGCCACATGCCAGGCACAGCACATAGTTCCCATCACGTAGGTTTTCTCTGGTTACACCACTACTCCACAAGCCTACCAGTCTCATACTGTCTTTTGCTTGCAATTGCCATGGAGAGAAAGTATTTGACTGGTATCAAGCTCTTATATATAAAGAATGTAGGATTCAGAGGACAGAAGTTTTAAAATGCTAGAAGTGAAAACATTTTGGAAAGTGAGTCCCAGTAAGTATGGATGGACCAACCCCATTCTGTCTCTGGGCGCAGCTCCAGCCCCGATGAGTTAGAACATCCTGGAGATATCTACTAGGAAGACAAAGGAGACCGAGGCATTGAAAAGCTAGGAAGTTCCAGACTAACATATTTCATTTTTCCATATTTTTCTTCCTGAATATCCCAAAACAGAAAGCAGACAGAATTTTTGCAGAAGTTACTAGGATTTATTAAAGACAGGATATTGATATGAAACATTCATGACCCTCAACTTAGCAGTATTTCTCTTGGATGGGGTAACGAAGTAAATTTATTACACATCAGTGCCAAGAAGCTCATAATAAAAATACAGATTATAGTTCTCAGATTCATCAACTCAAACCAGATATTGTTGAAAAAACAGTCCAGCAGGAAGAATGTCTCATAAGATACTTGCACTACCAAAGCAACATATGAAATACATATTTTATCCAACAATAGGTTACAAAGCAAACAATTTGATTTAAAGACCCTGACACAAAGGCAGCCTTTGTGAAGGAGGAGGAGACCCCTTGTCATATTATCCCATGTGTGGAGTGTGTGGAGGAAGATGACAGATATGTTAGATATGAGCAAAGCAAGCAGAGATTTTATAGAATCCTGAGCTAATGATTTTATGAGACATGAAATAAATTAATAAAGCATAGATGAAACAAGATAGAAAATAAGAAATACTGCAACTTCTTGGGAAACCAGGCTTCAGCAAAGGTTCAGGCAGATCACAGCCACAGAAAATCTTCACATCAATTCTATCCATATCATTTAGTCCCCTGTCCTCTTCCATTCTTGACCTTCATTGCTTTCTTTACTGGAACATATCTAGTGAAGAATCGGTAATTGAGGACTAATTTATTAAATTCCTGATAGTGAGACCTAAATATTTCATTCTACTTCTGCTGCACTCCCTACAAAAGTGAAGATACCTCTTCAAAATGATCCCAGAGCTTGCCTGTCTGGCATCTGCATGATCTGTATGGCTCCAGGAACACCTAACACATCAGCCTGCTCTCAAAGGAGGAACTCATATGTGCTTAGGTACGATTGAAGGCATTGTCACTGCTGAAAGTTTCCATAAATCAGAGTGTAACAGACAGACCCTTTAACAACCCGTCTCTTCTCATTTCCAGACATACTACCAAGGGGAAAAATTTATTCTGCCAAGGATTTCCAGTGTTTCCAATTCCTCACTTCTTCCATCTTATCCTCAGGAAAAACAAAGCCAAAAAAACACAACCCTCCCCCAAATTCCCAAAACAACGAAAAATTAAACAAACAAAACAAGTTAGCACCACAGTGTTTCTAACTGCCTTCCAAAATACAACAAACAAAAAAGCATTTTAAATTGCTTTAGTCTGGGAAATTTACTAATCATGAGATCTCTAGTGCGTGTCTGTGTTTAATAGAGAATGTAATGGAAAAAAAAAATAGAACTTTAGTGACCATCCAAGAAGGATTTCATGAAAAACAGGGTGGAAAGGAGTTTTTTGGATTGAATGTTTCCCCAGAAGCATCTCTAGTCCAAACATTACACCACAGGTCAAATGGAGGGGAGCCAGAAAGTGAAACACTTTAAAAATAACACCTAAAAAGGAAAGTGAAAGTAGCCAGTCTAGTTAGAATCATAGACTGGTTTGGGTTGGAAGGGACCTTAAAGACTACATAGTTCCAACTCCCCTGCCATGGACAGGGACACCTTTTAGTACACCAAGTTGCTCAAAGCCCCGTCCTGTTTGGCCTTGAACACTTCCAAGAGGAATCCACACCATCTCAGAGCAACCTGTTCCATTGCTTCATCACTCTCACTAAGAAGTTCTCCCTAATATTTAATCTAAACCTACCCTCTTTCAGTTTGCAACCACTCCTCCTTGTTCTGTCACAACATGTCCTTTTAAAAAATAACCCCCCAAGTTCCACCCTTTGTGACCATGAAATGCAAATCACTGAACATCAGTAAATACTGCAACCTACACATGGGATGTCCAACAGAAAAATCTATGTTCAGCTTGTAAAATTCTTCCTGACTGGTACTACTGCTTTTAAGTAAGTGTACATTAAAATACTTCAGTTTGGAACTGACAGTTTAAAATACTACAAACTGTACTCAACCCTCTTTGTAGCCCTTTCAAGATGCCTCTTTGCAGATAGAGCTCAACAAAGCTCTCACACGAGACCACCTGCCAGCAACATCAGAAAAACTGTATGGGGCAGGTGCCTTGTAATATTTTATAGCAATAGAGTTCATCTTGCAAGTCTGTTTCACACATATTAATACTCACTTTACTTAAGATGTTCCTTCCAAACGAAGGAAAGTAACTTGTTCAATGTCTAATAATGCTCAGACACTGCATCATGACGTTCATGTAAGTTCATTTCTCCATTATAGCATTTCCCTGGATCTCAAGGTTGAAGATGCTGAGGGAAGAGAGAAGGATGGTGTTGTGCATTACAGCAATGGAAAGCAGTCATATGTCGTCCCAGTAGATTCTCACAGGCAACCCTTGCAACTCCCTCAATGCCTGTCAAATTGTCAAGATCACAAAATGCCTGTAAGGAAATTTTTCTCTCTTCTCCAGCTGCTCTTTGAGAGAGACATGTGTGCCATTTAAGGGGGAACCAGAGGATTAAGCATTAAATTGCCTGACAGACAGAGCACTTGAGGCCTATGCAAGCTACATATCTTAATCAAAGAGAAGACAATTCCAAACTTCTTGTCAAGCATGACTGAGAAAGAAGTGATCTTACTACAGGAAGAAATGATCAGCAGCTTGAAGCACTCAAGCAAGAAATACAAGCTGTAGAGGAAAAGTCTGGCACAGCATTAGTGGATGCTGAAAAGAGCTTTGAAAAGCCAATTTCTCCTCAGGAAGCTGAAGGGAAACTCCCTGAGAAGTCAGGGGAGCTGTCACCTGTTTACTCTGATGTGTCATCTTGCAGGAGATGCTGTAGTCTGACAAGGTAGCAAAATAAAAAAAATGAGAAAAGACTAGTTCTGTATCTTGGCATTGACCCAGAGCAGGAGACTTACTCCAGTACTGCAAGCTGAGAACTTCAGGCTTCAGAAGTAAGCAAGCTCTGGAGAGAAGCAGGCAAATGCAAACAACACTCCAGAGAAAAGATGCTGATGAAAAGTATTGTGCTACGTGCTAAAAAAGAAAAAAAAAAAGAGTGCCTCAAACAGCCAAAGGTTCCACAGAGGTCTGAATGAAAGAAAAGTGGTTAAGTACAACTTGAGAGACTTCAAAGACTGGATTTTCATGGAACTTTCAGATGCTTTCCTGAAGGCTGAGGCTTCCTCTTTGCTGTGCACAGGGTGAATGAGACTTGTGAGAGCACAGTCCACAGCAGCTGGCAGACTGAGCTAGAAAGAAAGCAGTAAGAAATGCTGAGCCTCTCAGAAACATGAAAGCCTAACACAGGGCCACAAGGAGGTATGTCACCACTCATGAGTGCTCTTCCAGAGCTGGATAAATGCTTCATTTCAAAAGCAAGCAATGTCATAGCCCTTGCAATGAGATATGAGAACTAGTGCTGCCACTGACACCCTTCATACAACATCCCTACACTGACAATTCATCTACAAGGAGGTTTGAAACCACAGCCCTCAGCTCCCAGAAGACTGCACTGACCTCTCTGTCCCTCCCAGTGAAGCAGTTCCTCTGGCTGCTCTCAGACACCAAAGGCATGTAGGGCTTTCTAGCTTCCTGCCTCTGTTCACAACCAGTCGTTGATCAAGGGTCTGCAAATGAATAGTGACACTCTCAATATGAGCTGCTAAAGGAGATGAGTCTTGAGCAGGCTGCAGCAGAACTTTCTGTCCCAGCAGGGCCAGTGGAAGCAAGGGAGGAAATGGGAAAATTGAGTCAATGAAATCATCCTGGCCAGGAATGTCTTTGGTTTCTTAACTGCCTGATTTAAACAGAAAAAGAAAACAAGCAAACAAACAAGCACAAAGAAGATGAAGAAGGGAAGAAAAAAAATAGGCAAAAAGGCTGTGGTAGAAAAGGCACAGTCAATCAATTAGTCAGTCATTTCCAGTTCAAATATTTCCAGGACTGCTTGGCACTGTTTTCTATGTAAGGGATGTCTACTGCTGCTGAAAGATTTCTTAGATGTCAGAGAATTCCCCTTGATGACAAACTCTCCTCAGACAAGCTCCAGTCTGGACAATTTCCCTTTGAGAGCTTTCACAACTTGTTTGTTCAAGCATTCTGGGTCTTCTTTAAAGAAAAGTCAGTTGACTATCAGTTGCATTTCCAAACCTTGCTCACTCAGAGAGGCAGTGCTGAAGTGTAGGAAAATTCCTAAATGTAAGACACCAGGAGCATACTACGTACTTGACCTGAATACTTCACCTTTACAGAAAACATTTACACAAGTCCTTGGTGTGTCTCAAAAGGGTGTACACACAAGCTGTGTTTAAGAATCATTTTATCTGTTACTAAAATTCCTTCTAATCTGGATTATAATTTGGCAACTGAAAACTGGCAATCCTTACACAGGAAATTATACAGGTGGTAAATAAAGAGAAATACTGCAATCTTATATGTTCTGATAACCTAAACTCCTCCTGAAGTTCTAAAATCTAAATAATTTTATATTGTCCATTGCTTTGAATTTAGACAACTTTACTTATAGAAAATATTGTGGACTTTTAGTCAGCCCCTGAAGCTGAAGGCACTGAAGCTTAGCTCTACTAAGCTTCCCAGTCTCAGTAGAGATCTACAAGATAGGGAATTGCAAGCAGGCAAGAGATTGTTCCACCTATTAAAACCATTAAAGCATATATGAACACCACTGCAATTCTGCCCTTTTCTCCTCTGCTTTTGAATGGTTATGACCTTGAGATCACCTTCTGTAGTTTGCATGTTAACCAAATCAGCCTTGCAGGTTTGTTGGAAATCTACAGGGCTTTGCCAAGAAGCTAGAAGCTGTTCTCCCCAGTTCACATCTTCCCTCTAAGACAGCTGCCTTACAAGTTAAGCAATGCACATTAGCAACACACCTTAGTCCAAACTGAAGAGCAAAACATAGCCAAACTCTAATTATTAATCCAGGAGCAGAGCATACTCCCACGAAGGGACATACATCCCAGCCAGCACACAAGTAGGATTATGAACAGTAAGGAAAGAAAGGACAAAACGACAAAAAGGAAAGTGTTAATTATGGTACGTGTCTCCATTATTAAAAAAAAAAAAAAAAAAGTCTAAAAATATCTACTCATTTATTCTCAAATTTCAAAAAGTGGTTACTATGCCAGTAACATAGGATCTTCAATCACAGCATTTGGTGGCTTTGTCTCATTTTTCTTTGTCGCTTATGCTGGCAAATCATATACAAGCACAGCTAATAAATATTCCTCATACTGGAGAATGCTCTAATGCTTTCTGAAAAAAAGATCTAAATGATGCAGTTTCTCTTTCTTTGTGTATGTGTGTGTGTTGAGGGTTTTTTAGCTTTGAAATAGGAAGTGAAGTGCTCATCAGCTGCAAAGCGTTCCTTTAATATCAGCCATGCAACAATTACCTCTGCAATAACCATCATTATATTAAATTACATGCTACCCTTCCTCAGCTCAGTGTGAAGACTAGCTGTAGAGTAAAACAAGGAAAAAACCCCAAACCACTGAAAAGCCATTGTAGAGTACTGTGCCCATACCACAAAGGTAAGTATACTTCCTGCAGGGAACCTAAGTATCAGTTAAGAACTGCTGTCTTTGTTGGAAGTCTTAAGTGAAACCTAAGTGAAGGCCCCTCACCTGTTCCAATATTCATTTCAGTGTAATGATGCAGTGCTACTGCTGAAAATGCATACATATTGCTGTGTAATTTGAGAGTACACAGTTATGAGGAGTCAAATGTGAAGACAATTTTGCTTTCAGCATTTTCTTAATTTTTAATAATTTTCTTAGCAACCCAGACACTTTCATGAGGTCTCTTTCAGTACAGAGCAGGGATTTATATATTCTGCTACTTTCTCTGAATAACCACAGATGGTTTGGTTTTTCCTAGTTAATTTTAAAGATATATTTGTAATTGCTGGCTTTTAACAAACATGTGTACCATTCTGAGGCTTTAAAATGAAATGTGTTTTGAAAAGCGGCTTATTGAAACCACATTCAAATTTTGCATCTTTTATGTCTTAGTGATTCCAGATAGAATTAATTCCATTTACAAGGCATAGAAACCTATGGGTGTTTTTTTGTTGGTAGTGTTTTTTTGTTTTGTTTTGTTTTTTAATTTTTTGTTTGGGTTTTTTTGTGGTGGTGGGTTTTTTGTTTGTTTGTTTTTGATTGTTTGTTTGTGGGTTTGGGTTTTTGTGGGGTTTGTTTGGTTTTTTTTTGGTGTCTTTTCTTAGCTCTTAGTTTCATTGACTGCCCAGGAGCTGAAAAATCAGCCACACTGATTCAGTCATTAACACTGGTAGTTACAACTGTACAGGACAAGACACGGATTCAAAGAGAGCAGGGGCAGTGTGAGTAAAGTCAGACTCAGTGTAGGTAACAACTCAGCAAAGAGTGTCACTGAATAGAAAACAGTTCACAGCTATGCATGCATTTCAGCATTCTGAAAAAAAAATAGAAACAAAAAAACTCCAAGGAGTTTCAAGATTTTGTGGGCAAGGCACGTTCCTTGCTGATGGATAACTCTGTAGCAAGGCCATGAGCAACCACAGCATCATGAGCAGAGGTAGAGAGACGCTGCGCAATGGAGGTGGACACTTACGGAACTGAAGGGAAAGATGAAGTGTCCTGCTCCAGGATCTGCAGTCCCAGACCACAGCTTGAATAGCAAATGACAAATCTCCTCCGTGTCCTCGGACAGAGAAGGTTGGATGGAGGGCAGATACCTCCCTGTCTGTAGCAGCAGTCTGTCCAACACTGGGCTATGTGTTGCGGGAACAGGATCATTGTTGGGATCATTTGGTCATAACTTTGTGTAGTTCCAGCTAAGCTGGACCAGTAATAATGACCATGCAGATAACTAGTGTTTCCTGTAAAGAATGTGGAACTACTTTTGCTGGTTGACATATGATTAGGCTGTGAAGCAAGCATCAGCTGCTGAAGAGGGTATTGCCAACTCTAGCACAGCCAATTTGCATCTCTGAAGGCAATCATGACTTTCTCTTCAGCTTTAAGAAATCTTGTTGGGGATTGGGGGAACTGGTTGAGAAAAGAGAGGACCACAAGCAACAAGACAATGATAAATGTCCCTGAACTAATTTTCCTGGAACTAAAATGCTGCTATTGTTGTCACCTTTGGCAGCAGTGAGATGCATCACAGGGAATCCTATTGATGTTTATCATCTCTCTATCAGTTTCTCATTAATTTTCCTTGTACTCTGCAAGGTTACAAATCTTTTCATTTCTGAAAGTGAAGAGCTAACACAGATAGTCATACTGAGAGTGTAAGTTTGGGGATTTGAAAGCTCTTATATTTCCAGAGAAACAACAAATAGGCATCTACTTGATTTTCATGTCAAGCATGGCAGAGACAATGTCCATCAAGGTCTCTACTGTGCATTTTTTATGGAAGTAAGAATACAGTACCATATTTATGGTTCAGAGTTCCAAAGTATTCATATGATGTGATGTTTTCAAAATGCCACGTCAGAAACTACATGCTCTACTAAGCTTCCCAAAATATTCTGGAAACATCAATGATCAAATCCTCAACTGGGGAGCCAGTGAGCTAAGAAGGAGAACTTTCTGTGGGAGTTCAACTCATCTGTCAGCTGAGAGAACATGAACCAACATGAAACCTTTTCTGTAAATCTGCTGTTAAAATAAGGAGCAGGTGCACTCAAGTCAAAGCTCTAAGGAACATCTAGCAAACAGCAGCCCATTCATGAATATCAAGGTATCTTACAGCACATCAAAGCATATCTAGATAATCGTTAACTGGATTTTATTTTAGGTCATGCAGCACAAATGGCCACAATCCTTAACAAAATCACTTTTTCATCATCATGTTTATCATAGCTCCTAGACAATGTCATCACTGGTTGCATCAGAGATGACATTACTGCATTTTTTTAGGACAGAGGACAAACCTCTATGAAGATAACATATTTTAGGCTATTTTGAGTTTCTCTTCTTTCTTTTGGGCAGAACTTTCAACTCCTATACTGCAAGATGGCAGGAATTTATTCACATTTCAAATCTTGTGGAGGAATCATACACAAAATATGATTAGTAGTAGAAGTTGATTAGCACTTTCATTTATTTATTTTGAAACATCCAAAACTGAAATGAAAGGAGAAAAAGAAGACCATCTTTATTTACAAACAAATCTAGAAAGGACAAATGTGAAGTCTAATAAAAATAAATAATAGGATACCAAATTCGGTTTATCCCACTACCACAAAAAAAAGGGGAGTTGTAGTAGGACCACATTTGCTTTATTCTTTCATATCCTCACTGGAAGGACTCACAGGAAGCAGATACACAGAACAGGAATGACATGGACAAACAATACCATTAAACAAACTTTTCTCAAGTTGATGCACACCTGCTGCAGGATGGGACAGTAACACATAAATAAAGGAAAAACAATCTGGCCTCTGCCTTCCAAAGGAGCACACATAATGAACTGAACCTGCCCATAGTACACATCAAGCTTGCAATTGCCTGGCATATACAAACTCACCCTGGGTGAAATCTTGGCATAACTGAAGGATCCTATGATCTCGAAATAATTTAGGCTATAGAAGGGACCTCAGAAAATCTCCAGTCCAACCTTGTGCTCAGAGTAGAATTGGCTGTCAGGTCAGATCAGGTGAATTTCAAAAACCTCCAAGAACATAGTCTTCATTGCCTCTCTGGGCAACCACTGCTTAACCATCCTGGTGGAGAAAACACTTCTCCTGCAGTCCCCATTTCAACACATGTCTGTTAACTCTTACCCTAAACTCTGCATCACTGTGAACAGCCTGGTTCCATCTCCTCAGTTACTCCAACATAAGCAGTGAGGGGCAGATGTCAGGTCCCTATGAAGTGATCTCTCCTGAGATGTGCCAGGCCTGGTCCTTCAGCCTCTCTTCACATGGCAGGTGCACCATCATGATACCTCTTTGCTGAACTCATTCCAGTTTACTGATGTCTTTCCAATGCTCAAGAGACTGAAACAAGCCACAGTATCTAAGTGTGCCCTCAAGAGTGTTGAGGGAGATTCCCTTGATTTGCTAACTCCATTCATCTTAAATGAGCCCAGCTAAAACCAGAATACTGTTGGCTCATAATTGCCTGCTATTTATGACATATTCATATTCCCTTCCAACACAGTTGCTCCTCACAGTCAGCCACCTGTTTTGCTTCTTTTCCAGGTGCAGGACTTCACATTTGATCCTGTCCTAGTTTCAGCCAGGACAGAATTAATTTTTGTACAGTAACCAGGAAGGGCAGTGGCGAGACCCTACTGGCCTCAGTGCCATGTCATGTCATTTTTAATGGGCAGGACTAAGGGACTCTTTCTCATTTCAGGACAGGGAAAAGTGTGCTGTGGTGGGGAGGAACAAGTTGCTATTTTGTCATGGTTTTCCCCTGCAAATAGTTTCTTTGTCTTATACCTTTTGTAGCTAATATCGTTGCTGTTACTGTTCATTATCTTATCTCATTGCTGTTTCCAGTAAATTGTTCTTATCTCAACATGTAATTTTCACCTTTTTGTGCCTCCACCTCACAACTCTGTCCTGGCATCAGGAAGGGAGAAGGGAAGTGGGAGATGACTGAGAGAGCAAGCAGCATCTGGTTTGGGAGCGTCTTGGTTGGCCAGGGGCACTGAATTGGGAAGTGCCATTCCTAAACCATGACAGGCCCTAAAGGCTTTCCTGTTGGCTCAGTCTGCCCAGGTTTCTCCGAATGGCAACCTTGTGCATCAGCACACTGACTGGTTCCCCCAGTTTGATGTTATCTGTAAACCAGATGAATGTGCACCTGGTCTCCTCGCCCAGGTCTCTAATGTTAAACAGGGCATGTCCCAACACAGAACCTGTGCTTGTCACAGGCCTTCAGGCTGAACATGACCCATTACCACTAAAACAGTCCAATACAACTTCACAGCACCATGGAACAGGATATTGTATTGCTTATACAAAACCAAGTGGGTTTACAACAGCAATATCTCAAACTGCTTTGTGGGCTACAGTAAGTTTCAAAAGGTCATTAAAAAAAGTATGTTCTTATCTTATTTGAAACTGAGTCTGTGAACATTAAGAGCCACCATCTGTGCAGATAATATATCACCTTGTTGAAATGATTAGTCATCCTCATACTTCCCTCTAGGTAATATTTTCTTTTTTTATATTTAGGACATATCACCATGTCAGCAGCACTCACTACAAAGGAACAGAATGTCAGATGCAAACCACCCTTGAGTACAGGTGCTTACCATACATACCTTAACAGGCTGCTTATAAAGAAAAGCCAGGAAGGAAAAAATTAGGTTTTTTCCTCACTCTACAATTTGCCGAACTCACAGACACAGGAAGTTCTGGAGGTTAAGTAAAACTGTGTTCAAAACAGATTAGATATATTCACAGGATAAACAGTCTATAGTGACTACGAAACTGTGATCCAAATGCAGCCTTTGGACATACTGAAGACCTATATGTCTCCATCAGTACCTCCTACCAGCCTCTTTCAGAGAAACAACACTGCACTAGGGTCTTTTCCCAAGTCACTCCTGCAGTCTCTCTAACAAAGAGGAAATGTTTAAAATAGGGCCTCCCATTAAAAACCCCAAAATACCTCAAAAAACAATCAACAAATCAAAAAACAACTTCCCATTAACTGCCTCATAGTTTGATCTTAAGCTCTCATGGAAAGATCCTACCATTTTGTCTCAACTCCCACAGTACTCCAGGCTCGTGTTAAATACCCCTACCAGACAGTTGTAATATTATGCACTGTGACATAAGAAACAAATCAATTCAGAGATCCAAGTCTGGATCTGAATACGTAGGCTAATTAAAAGAATGTTTGTACTTCTAGAAATCAGTGTCTCTATTAACAGACTAAGTCAGCATCTTCTATGAGATAGCATCCATTCCTCAAGGAGCTTGCTAACCTGGAGAAAAAAATCTGTTAATTGCTTCAGATAATAATTTTCCAACTCTTTCTACAAAATCCTCCTTTGCTATGCTGCCTACAAAACTTCAGCAATATTCAGAGGAGAGAGGTGCTGAATTCAGGGCCTACCATCATGCAGATAAATACCTCTTATAATGCAATGTGGAACATGGTGGTTGGTTGGTTTGTTTGCTAAATAATTGGGGTAAATAAGGATTGGGATTTCTGAGAGGTACAGCAGATTTTCTGTTAGATGGCCTAAAAGAGAATTTTTTTTTTTCATAACTCAGGAGACAGAATTGTTTCCTGCTAATTAGGTATAAGGCAATGAAATGTTAGATATGCAGCTGGACAGCTTAAAATGTAATGAGAAGGAAGGGAAGGTGATGTGATATAGGATGATGAAAGTATTTGGATATGATGTTATGAGATAAAAGTTTGGATAAGATATTTGTAGGGTTATTGTTACACTAATTATATTCAAAACCCAAAAGCAGGGTACATGCAATAAAAGCAGGGTTCATATAATAAAAATCAAATCCAGTGGTTTGATTTACATGGCTTACAAAAGCCGATGTATGTGGAGCTTCCTCCAAAATGGTGACTCTATTTTTTTATATCAACAGAACAAGATGATCCAAAAAGTAAGTATAAAAGGGATCTCAAAACACTGGTGGAGTGATGCATTTAAAGAATCTTCTTTTTTATTTTAGTAACAAAGGAACTTTCTGCTTGCATAAATTAATAACTTGCTTTTAGGTATCAAATTATTTCTTCTTTGATATGACAGTTTATGCCATGTATGATTTGGAAGAGGAACCATCTGCAAAATGAAGATGATGCTTTGCATTTGCATAATGATCCCTGGTTAGTCCCTAAGCCCATAATAAAATGCATATAATGAAAATAACAACAAAACCACACAACTTACAGCTATGTGTCACAGTCAAAAACCAAATCTCACAACAAATACTACTTTCCCAGCAATTTATTAGTTCCTATCATCTTCCTAGCTCTATGTAAAAGAATCAGAGCTGTTCCTGTGCCCTGAACAAATGTTTCTAGGAATTATAATTGACTGATTTCCAAAATGCATTATTAATGCAATTTTAATTTTTATGACAAGTGTTTGAATAAACAACTTTTCTCATAGATGGAGTTTCTATAGGTGGCTCAGATAACAGCAGTTAATCTGTCTGAGATTTCTAGAGAAGACTACTGGAGTTCAGTGGGAGCTGGACCCCAATGCACGAACATGCTTTATTAAGTCTTTGACTTGGTCACAAGTCTCTTATTTCTGATTCATGGGACTGTGGACATATTTCAGTATGACACCAAACACTGTCACTGCTCCAGTGATTTCAATGGGAGGATCATAAGCAGTGACAGAGCTATGACCTGGCTATAGGAGCCTAAGTGTATTTCCTGCTGTCATAAAAGATAATTTCACTAAATTATATAGGTTTCTTAATTGCTCCACACATTATTAATTCACAGCTGACTCACCTTGAAGTCTTACCCACAGCCAGGATCACAAGAAATAAACAATACGTACTTGTTGTGCCTTCTGTCTGGGGATCAGAGAGTAGCATATGCACACTGACATGGCTTTATTAATTAGCCAAATTTTTGGCTTTTATATAGTTTTCTGCATTTTATAAATTGACATGTAGAGCTACAATACTTTTGTTCCCTGCTCATCCTTTTTTTGCATCTGTTTTTCCAGAAAAGTACAACTGAGTTTAACAGAAGTGATGAGGTTCACAGAAGAATTACTGTGCAGAATACAGAACCATAACGTGGGAGGACAGGTTAAACAGTACCTTCTAACTTCCTATTTCTCCTGTCAACCCCAGCCTTAAAATTGCTTTAATGAGATGCTTATCATCTACATTTTCTGCCTTGGTCTTATCACTAGACCATTTTCTGTCTCTTAGGGGTAAGTTTGGGGTTCCTCAGCTCCATTCCTGTATGGCTACACTATGGCAGTGACAGCGACTTTCCTAGGGCAGTTGCTATGAGTTTCTTCCCAGATTTTCCAGTCTTCAGATTTTCTGTGGGTATCCAGTTTTGTCCTTCTAAATCATTGTATCCAGGTCTGCCCTATTCAACATTTTCTCATATCTAATCCCAGACTCCAAACAGACAAGTGTGACACTAGCTGAGCTTCAAGCACCAGTGTTGGCATGTTTTCAAAGTGGTACAGCTGGGCTTCTGCATACTCTCCACTGTCCTCAGACAGAGGGACCTGGGGACAAGTTACCAGCACCAAAGGGTCTCTCTGGCCAAACCTCAGGAGCAGATAGAAAGTGGTCTACAGGCTGGACAATTGTTTACTATCTGAAGTATCAGTCCCAGTCTTCCCAGAGGCGTGCTGTTCTTCACCCCACCTTGCAATGGATGAGTGCTACAGCAACAGAGGGAGGCAGGCTGGATAAGGGGCCACATGAGATCTAGAGTTAGATGCTGAAGCCCCCTGCTCTCTCTAACATTTTGCACTATCACATGCCCTTTTATTAGAGATTGTTGCCCTTGCACCAGGTTCAGCTGTGTTGGAATAGAGGAACAGATTTATGTCTGCCTACAGTGTGTCTACCAGGAAATCTTTCAGTCTTCACTAAATAGAAATATTTAATTTGTCAACCAGCAGTCTCCTCTAAAGGTTAGTGACCTCTCTTATTAAAAATATGAACCCTACATCTTATTTGAAATTTTCTGGCCTCAGACTCTAGCCACTGACTCCTTTTATGCCTTCTGTTCCTGTAAAAGTGACCTTTTAGTAACCCCTTATTTTAGCATCATGTATTTTCTCCCCATGAAAGCACTTAAACATTACAAATGACCAACACTCTAGTTTCATTTTAAGAAGAGAACTCAAATATTAAGTTCAGCATTCTCCTTAAGTAATTGGAGGTCATGTAAAAAATATTTTGTTGTCCCTCATTTCTACATTCTTTTAATTAGAGCCAAATGTTAGAAATATCCTTAGAAAGACAGAAATAGGCAAGACATCCCTGCTTGGCCTGGTTACACAGCATGACTCAACAATGGCCACAGATTCGCAACACATTAAAACTTTTAAAAAAGGAGAAAAAAAGCTCTACTTATGCAGGGAATGAGATAAAGTTATTCCCTGTAAATGTAGCACAGCACTGAACACTTACAAATTATTAACTAGTATGGAAATTAAAGAATTTCATTATAACAAAAGAAAAGAAAAAAATTCTATAACTGGAATAGCAAAACTATACAAAATCATAAACTACAGATTTTACTCGGATTTAACTTACAGTAAGAAAAATTTTAATCACATTTGAAGAGCCATAATATTCCAGTGTTATCTGGAAGGAAGGCCTTCTTCCGTTTAATGCCTAAAGATTTCATAAGTTATTATTGCTAACCTGCTTCATTCAAATTCCCAGAATCATTTTTGCACTGATTTCTTTTTCTTTTTTTTTTTTTTTTTGCAACTAGAACTTAAAAAAAAAAAACAGCTTGAGAAGTTTTACTAATTATTTGTTAAATTAACTGAAAATACATTTTGTCATCTTAAAAGTAGCCAAATTCGGGCTTAAAATTGCAACTGAACTTCACAGCTTTGAGAGATTTGAGAAGCTAGTTAGCAAATTCAGGGGCTGAGACAGCAATGCAACAGTGTATTAGCTGTTCTTTTCTCCTCAGCTGTTTCCCGACAACCTGGTAACTCAACCTGACAGCCTTCTCAAGCGAGATGACTGCTGGGTGGCCAGGGGAGAGCCGTGGATGTTGTTTACCTCAGCTTCAGTACTGCCTTTGACACTGTCTCACAACAACCTAGCAGACCAGCGACGTGGTTTGGTCCAGATCAGCGGACAGGGAGGTAAACAAAACAACTTCTTGAGCTTTAAGGGTTGCAGTTAGCAGCACCAAGTCTAGCAAGACACAGCTGGAGTGCCCCAGCAGGAGATCCTAGGGCAATTTAGGCTTCTAGACAATTTAGGCTCTTCATCAATGATGTGGATGCTGGGACAGTGGGTACCCTCAGCAAGTCCACAGACGGTACAAAACTGGGAGCAGTGTCTGACGCACTACAGCACCTTGCTGCTGTCCAGAAGGACCTGGACAGGCTGAAGAAATTGGCCAACAGAAACCTTGTGCAGCTCAACAAAATTAAATGCCGCATCCTGGGCAGGAATAAGTCCAAACACCACTACAGCCTGGGAAGCAGCACCCTAAAGAAGGACCTGGGCATCTTGATGAACAAGCTACAAGGCAACAATGCACCCCTGCAGCAGAGCAGGCCAACAGTGTCCAGCACTCCATTAAGAGGAGCATCACCAGGAGGTCAGGGGAGACGATCGCTCCCCTCTCCTCAGTGAGGAGTCCTGGTGAGACACAGCTGGAGGGCTGGGTCGAGTGCTCAGATCCCAAAAAAGAGAGACATAGGCATGGTGGACCAGGAAGATTGAGAGGGCTTGGAGCATATGACAAATGAAGACAGGCTGAGAGAGCTGGCAGTGTTCAGGCTGGAGAAGCTCAAGGGCATCCTATTCATCCTATCCATTCCTGATGGGGGGGAAGCAAAACAGATGGAGCCAGGCTCTTTTCAGTGGTGTCCAGTGACAGGATGACAAGCAATGGGCAGAAATTCAAATACAGGAAACTCAATTTAAACACAAGAAAATTCTCACTGAGAGAGTGATTGAACACCGGACCAGGCTGCTCAGAGAAGTTGTGGAGTCTCTTCCCTTGGAGATGCTCAGAATCCGATGGTTTACAGTACTGAGCAACATGTTCTCTCTGACTGTGATCTCAGCAGGAGGCATTAGATTAGATTATGTCCAAGGGTCATTGCCACCCTCAACCACTCTGTGATGTTGTGACTATGCATGTGAAAATATAAATTCTTTTCATTAGAGATATAATTTTGGCACTCTGAGCAATTAATTCCTCTCACTGCAAACTGTTTTTTGAAAACTTCATGATCTGTAGAATTGTTCTCTTGGCCATTTTGATAAACATTTCTTTTTCCATAACTCATCCACTCTGTTAAGAGGAATTAAATCCTTCCAGTCTGAAAGAGCATAATGTGTTTTCAGGGCGAAAAAGCAGGAAGGGGAAAATAATAAAAGATAAACTTCTTATGCTAGGAGAAAATACAACTGGCTATATTTAGAGAAGACAGAAAATGGACTCTTGGCAATGGCTTTGTCAACACCTATGATAAGTGGAACTACTCATATGCTTGAAGTTAGGTTTGTGATTAAGAACATTGAACAAGGGTCAGAGTATCGTACAAGGAAGCCCCTTGAATTCTGTTCAGCAGATGGGCAAAGTTTAGATCAACAAAATCAGCCAAACAAGCCAGACTAACATAAATGCAGCCATATCCCTGGCTGCCTTTTCACTGGTCATCCCTACTAATAAAGATATACCCACTAGCCCTGAAAGTTACACCTTATTTACTTACAGAGTTTCTACGCCACAGATACCAATTCGCAATCAGTTTGGTCTACACTCATAAAGCTCTTAGGAAATTATTTTCATTTCAAACTCCTAAACATGGACGTTAGAAAAAGACATTGAGGTTCCTAGACATGTCCAGATAGAGTCCAAAAGTTTTGCTACCAGGAAACTGAGGTCACTCTCAAATACACATACATGTGCTTTACAATGCACATCATCCTGAGATATCCACTGATGTGCGCCACAGTCATATCACAGACAGAACAGGCTGGACATGTATGGCATGCACAACACACTGCAATGGAAGTACAAGTTGTTTTCTTCATTATAGTATCATCTTAGCAGAAATGAGGCACCAGTGTACCACAAACGTAAGATACCCTAACTCCTCTGTGCTTTAAGTTCAAGAGGACTGCAGGAAGAAGGACAGGAGAGATCTAACCGGTTTCACAGTTACTCACTAATAAATTAGCTTGGCAACTTGTCCTCATTTTAATTTAGACATTTTGGAGGGAAAATATAATTGTAATTTGGGGATAGAAAATTTTAGAGTAAGTAGTGTTGCAAGGGATTCCCACTCCAACTGCAGTGCGGTTTGAAGAGTTGGATGTTTTGGGTTTGTTGGGTGTGCAAGTTGCTTTTCTCATAACTCTGAGAAAAGTACCTGAGAGCTGTGTGTTTTTACTGCTCACTCAGAAAATATCACCTCCTAAGAGGCTGGTGAACAAATACAACTTAACGACACTCAGAGTTATTTTTTATTATTACCTTGAACACTTGGAGAACTCTTTTCTATTATTATATCGAATGAAAGAAATATGGGAGGAAACAGTTCCCGCCTAGCTTGTTTTCTTTCCTTCACACAAAAAAAATAAGGCAGCCCCAAGATTATTTTAATGTTGAACACAAAAATTAAAAAATGCAGCTCAAATTCCTTATCATATACTAGTAAACTTTCTAAAGAAAGGATGGATCAGCCTTCCTCATCATCTATAGACAACAAAGGGCTCCAAGAGGACTCCAGTTCCCCTTATGTTCTTGTAAAAGCAAACAGCAGTTTTGGCCTTGATAAACAGATTCTATTGAAACGAGCAAATGAATCTCAGGAATAGAGAGATGCTCTGAACATTTAAGCTGCCTGCTCTAGTCTCTCAAACCTCATAAACTACACCGAAGTTTCAATTTTTTTTTTACTAATACTGGATTTAGGAAACTCTGATTTACTTCAGAAAAAGTGTACTTCAAGCCACTTTAAAATCCTAACGTTGTATAATAAAAATAAAAAGCAAAGCAGCAAATACAGCTGGCAGTGCCTGATTTCTGTGCTCCTCTGCTATTTGTATCACACCACCATGCAGAGTGCACTCTAAATGGATGTTCTGGCAGAGGTCCCAGACACACATGTCACCAAGTCACAAGCAGCTCACCATCACACCACTCTCAATAATGACAGCTACAGCAGCAGTTCTTCAACATTTTTTCCTGTATGCAATCCTGGGATACATTCCTTATGTCCTCTCCTGCCTTCCCCAGCCAGATGGAGAACTGCTGACTGCAGGAGAAACAAAGAAGGGAGAGATGGGGAACTGCAGGCTGCCCGATGAGGAAGAGGTTGCTCTTGCAAGGAAAACCATGGGGAGGGCAGCTAGCAGTGACTGGGCAGCGTTAGCAGAAGCAGGTACCCAGATCTGACCACAGCTAGAGGAGGGTAGGCTGGCAGCCCTCACAGCTGAAGACTGGTACTGACTGGCCACTACTCCCACAATGCTCCTTGCTGTGTTTGCCCTCCTCCTTCATCTTCCCCAAACAGCTGAAGACTCCCCAACTCCCCCAGCCCTGCCCTCGCCACTTCTTCCCAGGTGCTCCCTGTGCTCTGCTCTCTGAAACACACAAGGCACAACCTTCCCCAGCCCCACCCCAGTATATTCCACATTTCCCAACAGACAGAGGTGTGTCCTGGCTTGGCAAGCCACTGAGCTGCATCACCGGGAAAGGAGAACAACAAAACATTTTATGATGTGAAAAGCTGCTTGGATGAGAGGGTAGCCAGCTGGTATCTGAGAGGAGGAAGACTCAGAGAGAAAAGCTGCAAAGCAAAGTTGAGTCCAGGTGAGACACTGAGTGGTAGGCACAGCAACAGCAGGAGAGAGAAAAAAGTACACAGAATCTTCCTTCAAAAGAGCTGGAAAGGATTATGTAGGATTGTGACCACATTTTTCCTCAACCATCCAGGCCTGCCTTCCAGCTAAGCAAAAAATAGGAAAGCTAATTTTTTATTGTGCACAAGAAAGCTCTGGGAAACTTCTTTTGAGAAGAGTGGCTATTCCTCATTCAGGAGACAAGAAACAGAATTTTCTTTTCCACATTGCTTCAAGCACTGAGATAATCCAGGTGCTAGTTTCCTCCTGAAGCCTGGGAACAGGCCTAAGCATATACAACAAAATCCTGATGAGCAGAACAGTTAGCACATTCCAGAAAGCAATGGAAAAGAACAGCAAAAAGATCCACCAGACTGTGACAGCGTATGTGTATGCTGGAAAGTGAAATGAATGCTTTTGGGAGTGGCCAGAAAGGATGATAGGTGAGGCCTTAGCCACACTCAGGTACAATAGAAGGGACTGAGGATTTGGAAACCAGAGAGTGGAAGCATGAGCAGCTTGAGGTTTTTATGAGGGGAATCACAAAGAATGTGATGAAATGGGGAGAAATGCGGGGAAATAGGGAGAGCTCTCTAAGGAAAGCACTGAAACATAAGCACATATATCACATCATTGTCTTGCTCTCTAGGCCAAGAGTGTAACACATACGTATGTTCTCTATGCTCCATGCTGGGTACCTGGGTGGGTTTGGGGGTACACTGCATCACCAAGAGGGAGGAGACACTGCTGATCAGGATCTAGCACAGGTCTCACCATCCAGTAGAAACCACCACAGTCCTAAAGTCAGATTCAATCAATGAATTTGCATACTACATACAAGGCAAAGACTAAGGAGGAGGAAGGCAGTTTCTCATTGCTTTTTTTTGGATGCAACATGAATTTCATTATGCAGCTTTTAATCAGCCTCTCAAGTGCAGGAAAGAGGTCCCTCTTCCCTACAGGCCCACTAGCTGAAGTAACTGGCAGATTAACTTGTTGGCACATTCTGGGGGGCTGGTGGCCATTTAGAAGACAAGTAGCATGAAAAATCACTGGGTATCTCTGGGTTATGAGATTTTGGATGGTTTATCTTAACCTGTGGTCAGCATAGCTGAATAAGAGAAAAAGGTGTGGTGTGTTCCAAGAAAAAGGAGGCTTCAGAGGGAGACGAGGATGACAAGCATGAGACAGCCTAGTATATGCCAGCAAAAGCAGGGACATCATAAGAGTGGCTAATTTGCTGCCTTTTCCTGATGTGTGAGTCCAGTAGGGCTGTGGCAATCGCAGCCAGCACCAAGTCCTGTATGAGGCACTTTTGGAGTGATACAGCTTCAAGGATTCAGCATGCCCCTCCTTTCAAAAAAGATGTTGTACAGATTGCATGACATTTAAAACACATTTCATCATGATGCTTTAAGTTTCAGCTTTTATATTTTTCAGATTCTGTGTTGGTTTAGTGTGTAGTTCTGGGCTTCATATTAAGGATTGGTAAGCTCTCTTCACAGAGTAGGGAGACAAAACAATTCCTTTGTAGTTTGGGACCAAGTACTGACAAATTTTAAGCCCAAGAGTGTAAACAACAGTGAAGAAAGAGACAGAACAAGGAGGATGAGGCTTCATAACCTGAAGCTGTAATTGGACAATTGACTCTAATATGCTAATAGACCAAAACCTATGAAAGTGTGAGACCTTGTGACCGGTCGTCCATTTTGTGACCATTTGTATATTTGACTTGGGTGTAGCCCCGGGAGGGATCTTGCACTGCCCAAGCTGTATCCTTTCAATAAATACCTTTTATTCTTTTATTCTACCTAGTCTCTGTTTCCAGGTCAGCCTTCCCAAGCATCAGTTCTGGTGATCCAGATGGGACATCAAGGCATCTGGAAAGCCTCTGGACTGGAGGAACACCCAGCTCCTGCTCCCCTCCCCACCCCTGCCGACACTCCAAGGGGGGCTCAAGGCATCAATCATCAGGGCATATAGCCTTCTTTCATAATTTCAATTATCTACCAATAAATCATTCAAATGAAAAATTGCTTTCTAAGACAGGACAGGCATTTACCACACCTGCCTGACTTCAGCAGCACAAGTAGAGAAATTTTTCTAGAGAGACCTTGGATTTTGGTGAGGTTTTTTCTTGCTATTTTTACACATTTCAGCCAGCCAGAGACTTCTGCCTAACAAAATCACGGTATGTGAGAAAACTCTTAAGGTTTAAATAATTAATGTCAAATATTAGAAGTTTAGTTATCAAAGGGAACCTGAAGAGAAAAGCAAAATCACAACTGATATATCTGTTTTAAGTAAGTCTGCAGTAAAAGTCCAATTCAGTTGTTCCTCAACAGGGAGAAAATTGCAGGTTTGGAAGACAAAATGCCTTGTAAATACAGGGCTTCACTCAAGTCATCTGTTACAATGAAGTGAGGAAATGGATGTTACTCCTGTCTCCTGTAACTACTACAGGGTGGACCCAAGTCCATTTCTACACACAAGTGCCACCATGACAAGCAAAGGCATGCATCTTGTCAGCAGTGTAGTTCTCTCAGCATTGAGACTATAATTTAATTTACTGTGGTTGACATGAAGTAAACACCAGCTATTGAAAAGGATATTGTCTGTATCATTAGAATCCACTGAAGAAATACCACTGGAGTAAAGAAACAGCTCTGACCCCGGAAAATCCAAGTGAGGAAACACAAAGGCAAGGCAGCACAAAGATCAATAATCTGGCCTATCAGTCTAAAACAACAAGCATTAAATCTTCAAATGGGATGTAGATCCTGAGTCTGGTTCTGAAAGTATTCTGCAGAAATGCAGGCATTATGTACTGCTTACTTACAATTTGCTTGGCTAAAAGCACACAGCTGGTATATCCTATGATATTGGGCAAATGGAAGAAGTCAAATGGAAGAAGTGTGAAATGTATCCCAGGATACATGCCAGGAAAAGGAGAAGGAAGGTATTGCTTTGGGAAGCAGAAAGTCTTAGGTTTTTGAAGGCTGTCTCAGGGAGGCAAGATACTGCTCAAAGCAGTGGCCTGTGCATGCTGGATCAGCTGCCAAGAGCCAGGCCTGATGCAGAGGGAAACAATCAGTCTTCTGCGGAGCTATGGAAGAGCCGATTTCACTACCAGCTGTTGTCTGGTTTGGACCTGCTTTCCCCTTAGATACTATTGGAAAAGACCCTCTTTGCACACATCAATAATTCTTACTCATAAAATAAACCTGGACTATAATACATTAAGCACTTGTTGCTGTGCACTGGCTGACTACTGGGAGTGCTCTTGTACTCTTGATTGACCACTCAATTAAGCTGAGCTCAGTCTTCCACCAAAGACATTATTCACTTCTCTCAGATGGCAGGAATAATTGTAATCCCAAGAAGGATTAGTTGAGCTGTATCACTTTACATCATGCGGGAACCAGACTATTTACATTAAACTGCATTTAATTTCATAGGCTACTTATTTCAGCTTTTCGTAAGAGTTATTATTGTGATCCTGAAAAGAGAAGGAGAGCTACACTGGGTATAAGACTCAACAAGATAGGTTTGGCAGCTGAGAGACACATTCTGAGATAACAGAGCAAGTGAAATTCAGTTCCTAAAAACAAGCTTGAATTCTGCTGATGTGATATTTTCTTGTGTTTCACATTTACTAGTCTAGTGTTTCCTTCCCTCTTCTCTTTTTTTTTTAATTTAAAATTATTTGTAAAATAGTAGGCAATAATAATAAAATCTACTTGCAGCCTCCAGTGACTGATGGAGGGACTGACTTCCTCACCAAGAACAGGATATGGAAGCACAAGCTTAAGGAAAATACTGTCATGGTTTCCTCTGAATACTGGGTGCCACTGGACTTAGGCCCTGAGAGAAAAAGAATGAGAATGAAGAGAATATGAAAAATGCAGGAAAGAACTAAAGACAACTTGTAAAGAAACAGCTGGAAAAGTGAAAGTATGAAATGAGGAAGATCGGCTTGTATAATGTAGAAAGTAATTAGAAAAATGAAAGGAAAGGAGGAATCTCCTACTTCCATAGAAGCCAGTGAGAATAAAAAGCCAGTATGTTTAACAGAAGAACAGTGAAGTCAACAAGCTATTACATAATTTCTGCATCTTTGAAAAATCAATTTTAATTATTTACTTATCCCTTCCTCTTTTTTTGTTTTGTTAGTAAAATCACTCTCTTTCAGAGGGAAGTGTTTGTTTGTTTAATGTAGTAAGAACCTATCTGCAATTACTGTTTGTGGGCTTTTTGCTCCATGAACTGCAATTAAACCATATTAAACAGTTTAAAAGTTAACACATAGAGTAAAAAATTAGAAATCTCTGTTTCACTGCTTTCCATGCTTAAAAATAAACTCAATGAATTGATGGCTTTATGTTTTCAAATTCTAAGTAGAACATTTCTTAGTTCCAGAATTCCTGGAAAACTGTAACTGAGAAAAAAAAAACTAGGAACAGCAAAAGCTCAACAAATACCAACTGTAACTTAATAAAAATTTACTTAATTTCATACTCAGCTGCAGAAAACACCTGCAATTATAACAGAAATTTTGGTCTCTTATTCAACTATCAGACTGAAATAGTTCATCAATATTCTATACTTTAGTATGTTTTTAATGTGGTTTTTGCTGGAGAGGATCATCCAGTAATTATTCAAAAGCTTTAAACTTTCCTGTTCTATATTAAAATATTCCTCAGTCTTGAGAAAGAATAAAAATTTAAAGCCCTGACTGTGACTCCATCAACAAACAGCCTTTAATAATTTCTCACTTACTGTAAAATATTTGCATGAATGTTAAGAAATAATTCTGAACATTTCCTTCACCTTCAGGCTCAAATGCCCAATGAGAATTTATCATATTAGAATTAATTGTATTAAAGAAATATACTACCCTCATCTATTACTTAGACTTTTTGAAAGCTTCAGCCAGTAAAAATCAATTTACAGAAGTATCTTCATTTTTCAGGAAAATATTCTTAGAAATTGCAGCTTTTTAATACATGCAGTCAAGTATTAAAATGCTTTCCTGCAGTGCTGGGGGTTTTTGGTATGCATTGTAGTCAGATGTTCCTTTAATACAATAGCAAGCAATATTAAATTTATCAATTTTTACTATGCTGTGTGCAACTCCCCAGTGTTAAATCTTTCTATTAAGCAATTCAGCAACTGGCTGGCAGGGAAGAAGACTGGCCTGGCTGAACAGGGTTTTGGCTGGAACTCAGGAAAAAAAAAGGAGAGTTTATGACCTTTGGACGAAGGGGTAAGCAACTAAGGAGGATTACAAGGATGCCATGAGATTATGCAGGGAGAAAATCAGAAATGCCAAAGCCCACCTAGAACTTAATGTGGACAGTGCACCCTTGGTAAGTTTGCAAACACCAAGTTGGACTGGAGTATTGATCTGCTGGAGGGTAGGAAGGCTCTTCAGAGGGATCTCGACAGGCAGGATCAATAGGCCAAGGCTGCACTTGGGTCACAACAGCCCCATCCAGTGCTATAGGCTGGGGGAAGAGCTGCTGGGAAGCTGCTCAGAAGGAAAGGACCTGGGAGTGCTGGTCAACAGCAGCTGAACATGAGCCAGCGTGTGCCCAGGTGGCCAAGAAAGCCAAGGGTATCCTGGCCTGTGTCAGCAACAGTGTGGCTGGGACCAGGGCAGTGACTGTCAGCACTTGTGAAGCCACATCTCAAATACTGCGTCCAGTTCTGAGCCCCTCTCTGTAGGACAGACATTGAGGTGCCGGAGCATCCAGAGAAGGGCAATGAAAGTTAAAGGTCACAAGTCTTGTGAGGAATAGCTAAGGGAACTGTGGTTATTTAGCACAGAACAAAAGAAGCTGAGAAGCTTATCACTCTTTACAATTGCCTGAAAGGAAGCAGTTGTAGACAGGTGTGGGTCGGTCTCTTGTCCCAAGTAACAAGAGCAAGACGAAAGAGTCTCATGTTGCAGCAGTGGAGGTTTGCATCGGCTATTAGGAAAAATGTCTTCACTGAAAGAGAAGGCAAGCATCAGAACAGGCTACCCAGGGAAATAGTGAAATCAGCATCCCAGGAAGTACTCAAAAAACAGGTCGATGTGGTGCTTAGAGACATGGTTTAGTGGTGAACATGATGGTACTGGGTTAATGGTTGGACTTGGTGATCTTAAGGGTCCTTTCCAACCTAAAGATTGCATGACTATTAAAAATCTCCTAAATAAAGGTGATCATGTAGGCAAAGAATGAGCAATGGAGGGAAACTGAATATGAAGAAAATGGTAAAGGAGGAAAAAAGAGAACATAAGCAAGCAGGATGCTCCACTGACAGTAGAAAAGATGGTAGACAAAGGAGTCAGATTTGTACCTAAGGAAGGAGGCACACAGGATGGGAGGCTGTCCTTAACAGCTGAAAACCTGACATCTAACTGGATCTACAAATATGGATATGGAATTTTGGAGTTAGGTTTTTGAACAATACTGCACTTAAAAAATATGGGAGTGGGCAAAGGAATGTCAGTGAGTAAAAGAAAAAAGAAAGAGAAAGAAAACAGATTCAATACTATAGAGTGCAGTAATTGAGAGGAAACACAGGATTATGCCTAATCCGGTACGGGAAATGGATGGGGTTAGTGAGAAACAAGTGAAATGATTGTGTACTGATACTTAAGTCATAGACCAGAGAAGAAATAACGGAATTTCAATTGCTGATGCTAAATGTGAAGCAATATATTGCAGGAATAACAGAAAATGCAATCAAGATTGGAGCATGACTATATTTGAGAAAGGTGGAAAAAGAAATTAAAATGGTGGACAAGAACTGAACATGAATAATGGCAATGGGATGAGAACGAATAACATGAATAATACAAAATACTTTTAGGAGTTTTTTAGTTCCTTTTTAGGAGATCTCTTCCTCTTTTCTCCCAAATAAATTTTTCCCTGACACTAAAAAGACATAATTCATAGTAGAAAACTAGATTTTAAAGATTTTGTGAGTTAGAAATAGCAGAATAAATGGATCTAGTAGCAGCTGGGGCCCAGTTATTTCTGGATGTGAGATCCTATGTTCTTTACTAAAAACAGTTAAACAAGGAGGATGGTGGGTATTCTTAGGGTTGATTTTGAGAGTAGCAAAGTTTTCTGTAAAACAATTAGATTAAGAAATAACGAGTTGTGAGACCATTATTTGGTTTTGTTTACACTAAACAGAGAGATAATCAAAAGGCTTGTAATAAAAGTTCAGGACTTCAAAGGGGCAAGTTTGATACTAAAAGAAAATAGTTTATTAAATATTCACCTGGCCTGAGGAGGTATCAGATAGGAAGAACTATCTGAGATCTCGAGGCATTGCTACAGAACTACAACTGAAAAAACAAGAGCATGAACAGAAGAAGTGAAAGCCAAATTTATGCTATAAACTGGAAACTCATAAGCTGGAAATATCAAAGAGGAACTCATAAAATCACACAGATAAAATCATATATATTTTATATATCATTATATCACCCTGATATAATCACAAAAGACAAAGACACTGCTGAACTGTATCAGATGTGCTTCTGCTAGACTGCTAGTCACTGCAGTACTCTTGCTGTACAAGTCAAGAGCTCACCTCAAGTGCTGAGGAAAGGTTTTCATTACCCATATTAAAGAAAACTGGTCTCAAACTGGTGCAGAGCAAGCTTATCAGGCTGGTCAAAAAAAACAGAGTAAGCTTTGCCTAGACAAGAAGGGGATCCTTGGTTAACCTTGGAAGTGGTAGATTTCTAACAGAGCTACCAGGTTTGTTTCCATAAATATTTTGCAGATGCAGTAAAAGAGCTATTTAAGCAAAACAACAATGTTGACTTAAGAACAAGTGGATATAAACAGGCCACAATGAAATTCAGTCTGAAGTTAGAAGAAAGCTTCTAGCCTGACTGCACAGAGGTTTTGGAACATAATTTTAATGACAGCAGTGAAGACAAAGAACTTAATGGATTTTGATCACTTTGCAAATGGCATAGCAGGAGGAGGTTGCCTGGAATAGTAAGAGAACAAATGCTAGGATCAGGAAATCTTTTCCATTCCTAATTTAAATAAAAAAATGTTCACTGAAATTTGGCAGAAGCTACTCAATGCTGTGTTTTAATGGCTGTCTTTGTTATTTCATGAAATGTACTTAAAAGGATTGTTAAAAGAAAAACCTTTCTGTTGAAAGACAGCATGGTGTTTTTATGAAGTACAAACAATAAGTATCCTGGAATCCTAGCCAGCACACTGAAAGCCCATTAAAATAAGTTGCAGCAAATTCATTAGGAACAGTGATAACTATAAAAATGAGGCATTATTGCAACAGCCTAAAATTCATGTATTCTGGAGTTATGTATTTTGGTAAAATTGATGATAGGAAAA
The DNA here is from genome assembly GCA_013400175.1 of Phainopepla nitens. Lineage (NCBI taxonomy): Eukaryota > Metazoa > Chordata > Aves > Passeriformes > Bombycillidae > Phainopepla > Phainopepla nitens. Next base: position 48,573 of record VXBQ01015153.1, on the reverse strand, counting down.
ACCATCTGTGGTTAGGACAGTGGACTGGGAGTTAACAGTTCAGTTCCTGAACCTGACATAAACTTTAGGGAAGCCATTCATTCTGCTGCTTAATTTGCTAGCTGCAAAAGTAAAATAATCATCTTCTTTTCCCTTGCCTGATATATATCAAGGTCTCCACACCTGGAGATGGTGACTGTTGAGAACACCAGGGCTGGTTCTCATATTACATTTCTCGTGTTACTGTGGCCAGCAAATCGATCATGCAGGATGACTTTGGCTCTGCTGGTTTATTCCCACTGTGCTGGCTTCTAGCAACAGACTGAGCAGTGCTTTTACAAGTAAAATCACACAACAACTTGGTATTCAACCACAACAGAAGTCAGCCTTTCTATATCAACCTGAAATATCAAAGCTCTGGCTTGTAAATAAATTATATGTAAATGGAAGACAATGTGACTATAACCACTCCTCACATGGTCAGTCACAAAACTCTTATATTAACAACTGCCAGTCTTCAAGTTCAAAGGTGCAACTCAGTCACGCTCTTAAGATTAAAGAAAAAATAAAACGCACATTAACTTCATCTTTGATACCTTTTCATAGAATATACTCTATATTTTACAACATCTCTTTGAATGCTTGTTTTATACAACTTCAGCTCCTCCCACCAATATAACAAAAGGAAATGGGATAAACCCCAAGGATTTAAGTGTAAGCAGAAAACCTTGCAGCATATCTGAAGAAGTTTTTGTGAAAAACAAGGATTATCACATTTGCATAAAGGTTGACTTGTTTTAGTCCATATTTTACAATGGAAGGCCTTTCATAATTCTCTTGCTTATTATTATTTCTACAACCTATAAGGCAAGATGGAAACCCATTCTACCTCCTATGAATTGAACACCTACAAACTTTCATGTTCATATTAAAAAACCCTAGCAGCTATGAATTAATAAGCCCTACTTAACACGATGCAGGACATGTTGTACCTATCTGGTATGCAGAGAGCAGAGTTTTATTATCTTCCTTCTGCCAAAAAACCCAGTGAAGAGACGAAGCATCTCCTTCGATAGATCTGGAAGACTGCCCATGTTATGCAAGATTCACATCACGGCACACATTATTCTGGGTTACTGCTGAATGGTTATATGAACAGTGCAGATTAATATAATGCAGAAAAGAAACAAACAGTGCTTACAGTTATGCCAGCCAGAAAGCAGCCACTCACAGTAACACTGCTGGGGAATATTTTATACAAGGGAGACAGACATAGACATTGCCTTTTTGCATATGAAGCTGGTTTTTTCGTGTATCGCACGCGTGGCCGAAGAAAATGCTTCAGGTCTTTGTGGAAGGCTTTATGTAAATAACACCAAACTGATGCCTTCAGGTAGTCAAGCGCCATTATTCTTTATCAGAAGCATTCCTGACTTTACAGATCCAATCCTAAAAGCAAAAAAAGGTCACTTAGGTCTCCTGAGCCTAGGAAGAATCCTGGTGAATGAAGAGGAGATGGAGACTAAAGAGAGAGGGTCTCCCTGCATACAGCTCTTTGTACAACTGGAATTTGCCTTTGAAGGCGGATGTTTTTTGTTACATGGCCACCACAGGCCACACCCTTGGTGAGAGTATACTGACTCTCTCCTTTAAGTCAACCATATTTGGGGAGCAAAAGTGCATCAAATGCAACTCAGTGGGAAAGCAGGTCAAAAGTTAAATCTGTCACAACCTCCAGGCACCAGATTCCAATAAGCATGTTCTCAAATTAAGGGAGAGATAAAAATCATGAAAGGCCATAAAACACCAAGATTCAAACTGCAGCGTATGAAGTTTCCAAGTTCCAGCCTCCAGGGAAAGCATGGCAGATACCTACTGCTATGGACAGTCTTCTTGCAGCTTTCCCTCAGCCATTGGGCTACAATCCTAATAGGAAATAAGTTGCTGAGACAGATGGACCTTGGTCTGCCTTCATGTGACCATCCTTAGACCTCTTAGAATGAGACCACAGAAGGGCCATGAAGATCATCACTGGGCTGGAATTGTATGAAGACAGGCTGAGAGAGCTGGGACTGTTCAGTCTGCAGAAGAGAAGGTTTGCTGGAGATCTTATAGCACCTTCCAGTACCTAGAGGGGGCTACAAGAGAGCAGGAGAGGGACTTTTGACTAGGGCATATAGTGACAGAACAAGGGCGAATGGTTTTACGTTGAAAGAGGGCAGATTTAGATTTAAGATGTTTACATGTAAATACTCTTCATAACATTTATTTGTTAGGAAGAAATACTTTACTCAGAGGGTAGTGAAGCACTGGAACCAGTTGCCCAGAGGAGTTGTGGATGCCCCATCCCTGGAAGTGTTCAAGGCCAAATTGTATGGGGCTCTGAACAATGTGGTCTAGTGAAAGGTATCCCACAAGCTCCCACGGCAGAGGGGTTGGAATCTTTTAAGCTCCCTTCCAACCTAATGATTATTCTATGGTTCTATGATTTTTATGTTTGTATTTTCTCAAAGTCTGTTCACACACACAGAAAAAAAGACACACAATATGCTTTTTCAAAGAGTCAACACATGGTTTAGTATAAATCAGTGATACTTCATAAAACATTGCCAACCCTGAGGGGTTTACACAATAAAATGACAAAACAAAATAAAAATCTGTAAATAGCAGAGGCAGAAGCGGAAGTTTATTTTACAAATTTTTGACTAGCTAATTTGTTTTTCAAAGTTTGTTTTCATAATTGGTAGGGGTGATATTTTTACATTATCAAGAATTCTTTGCAGGATTCAAGTTCTTTTGCCATAGGAAAATTTCAGCTCTAAAACTGCTACAAATTGCATCAGTACAGTATTCAGCATGTCATACCCTCTAAGACTAGAATTTCCTTGGGGTTTTTTTCTTTTCCACTGTTCCTCAGTATTAGTTCACATAATGAACATTGCAAGTATAAACTGAACCTGCTGGTGAAATGGACAAAGAGCTCTCCCTCCTACATCAAACTCAGTAAAAGTTTAGAAAGAAAATCAGGGCGGTTTTATCTACCACAGCATTGAGATTTCTCTTCCTCTCCTTATATGGGAGCAACCTGAAGAAAATCCTCAAAATATTTCCTTGATCTTGGGAAATCTCTGGAATGCTACAACATTCCACTCTGGTACTAATCCCATGAACTGCCAGTTAATTCCACAGCTGTAAGCCTAAACCATAGCCATGACTTCAGGGGAGCTGCACCTGCCTGGATTTCAACAGGATTCTTGATGGCACACCCACAACTGCTTGCTAAACTTTCTTTCCTAAGCTGTGTGACTGGGACCAAGAATCTATGATAAAGGGTAGTGTTCTTCCTTTCAGACAAATGTCTGCTCCAATCACGTGAATCTGAGTTCCTTTTGGTCTACCCTGGGCTTGGGAGAGGATATACCTCAGCCTGGAATATTCTCCCTGCCTTTAAATAGTAATCAAAAAATCATTGACCATAGGAAAAGTATTAGTCTATCAGGGTGTTCTGAACCACGAGAACAAAATTCCTGAGAATCTCATGCCGTGCCAGGGGAACTACAGGCAAAAAGACAGAAGAGCCTGCTGGTTATAAAGCATGCTGTTAATCTTTGCTTTTCTCTTCCTCTTGCAAGCAAAACAGTCCCAACTCTAGGAATTTTACATAATTCACTTTACTGCCAATTATCACAAAATTCTATTTACTGATTCAGATGTTGGTGAAGAGTGGGAGGAGGAGGAGATTAACTTCTCCCTCTTCCTAGCCTCAATTTCATTGTTTTCCATCACTCAGTCTGCTGGAGGACAGGCAGCATAGGCAGCTGGGGTCAGGCAGCTACCTCTTCCTGCTGTACCTCCCTTACTCTTTCTCCCCACATCTTGTTCTTCCTGCCCTTCCAAGGACAAGGAGGTCCCACACATGTGTCCCCAGTGATGGTCCCTTTCCAGATGTCTCCTCCTGCTTGCTCATGGCAGCTGCTCTTCCCCAAGCACATGAGGGCCTGGCAGTGGGGACTGCTTACTGACACCCTCCATGGGACACTCCACAGCCTCACTCAAACCCCCTAACTCACAACCCAAATCCTCACTGACAACAAAACCCCAGAAACCAGGGTTGTGGTAATTTCAGAAATCACACTGTGAGCCCTTCTTTTGAACCAGCAAAATAAGGAAAAGAAACGGCAAGAGGCCAAAACACGCATTGCCCAGGCATCTCCGAAAGCTGCAGCAGCTGGGCTGCTAACGCACACGGCTGACATCAGCCAGGCTGGGTTTCTGCAAGCAACTCATTCTGTTTTTTCCAGACAAAATCAGTTTTAGCTGCAAAATCCAGTTATCCAGGTAGGTATCTCTGGTTTGGGGAAAGAGAGGGGGTGTTTCAAGCATGGGGAAAAGGCACAGGCAGGGTCTGGGAAGGGAATGTTGCATCTGCTGGGGCTGCAGTTGGCAGAGTCACACCAGCAGGACTGTGAATTTTGTGCCAGTAAAACCTTCAGGGTAATGCTCCAAAAGTAATAGCTGTAAATATTTATCTTTTATGCTTAAAAATCCTGACTGCACAGAACTGCTAGATGCTGGTGCATGCATTGGAGGGATAGGAGAAGGGGAAAAATATCCAGGCCAAGGAAGTTGTCTGCTAAGGTCCTTCTAAGGTAAATTTTCTGTAGCCTGTTAGCAAGAAATCGTCCGTTTTAGAGAAAAGCACGCATTGGTGTGTTTTGTTTTCTCAGAGAAGTGTGGAATTTGAAGCCAGGTCCTTTGGCTTATCTGTTGTAAACCATGACTGTTTCTCAGCGCCACACCACTCAGTATTTCCTAGAGAAGAGATTCTGAGAAAAAAGAAAGAGCCCCAGTTCCCTAGAAGCATTAAATTAACACAAGGGATCTGTAAACGAAACAGCAGAGGTTTGAAAGCCTTACCCTTTACTGTTTCCTGCTTTCTTGGAAAAATCTCAGTATTAAAACAGATTGGATTACATTACAGGACTAGTTGCTGCTGAAGAATTTTATTTTGGGTTATAAAACACAATGTTTGCTGTTTTTCTAATTCAATTTGCTTTTACCTTCCTTATGTCACGCTGTTAGTAAGGCTCCTGTGAGAAAATGCAGGTTGTTATTGCCTGCAAACTACCCCAATTATCATCTGCTCTCACTTTGTAAAGTAAGTGGGTAGAAACTGTGTAGTAAGTATAATGCTGATCTAAAGAAGTATGCTACGATTTTAAATCCATTTACAGCTTTTGCTTAGGGCATATAAGAAATGACATTAAGAACTTGTTTCCCCAAAAAATTCCCAACCTTAAAAGGTTAACACATCTCTAAATTAAAACAAACAGTAATCCTAACACTACTAACTAGTTTACCTCTCTGAATTGTAAAATGTGAACAAGTGATCTTGCAAATTTTATTTTCAAGGGTTTGTGCCTTTGTAGTGAAGTTTTCAGCTAGAATAACAACATCAGCAGCCTCGTGTGGACTCTGAATAATTTCACCACAAACGGCTGACTCTAACTGCAGCCCTATGCCTGCAGTCCTGACAAAGAAGACATGCATTTAATGCAGTGGGAATTTTTGCCACGTGACAGATACAGGATCAGACTTCCTGGATAGGATAAAAATCTAAAGCTAATTTTTATTTCACGTTTAAAAGTTTTAAGTAGGTGAAGTGAAAATTCTTGGCTCTCCCAAATGACATCGAAGATTGAGGGAGGAAAAAACCAGGAGATTCTTGGTAGCAATATATTTAGCACCTTTCTTGGAATGTAATTGTTACTGGAAACTTTGGGGGTGTATCCATATGCATTAACCACTCCTATACAGTAAAGTCTGGTTTCTGAACTCATGGAAGTATTACACAATATTCTAACTACCTCAAGATGCCTGACAATAAAATCATAGCATTTCACAACAATTCTAAAGATAAAGAGAATAATCAATTTAAGCTGGAAAAAATGTTCTACTGCATATGTTACTGCAACTACTATTTCTCTGCATACTGCAGTGATGCTTCTCACATGGCAAGTATGATCAGAGTTAAAAACATAAAAGTGGCAGGCCTAGGCAAGTAATTGACTCTGCCAAATTTATGTATATGTGTAAAAATTTAATTATGTCTTTTTCTAAGTATTCATGGACTTTGTGAAAAATGGGGAACAAAGGGAAGTTGCAGTGAAAACAAGTGATGAAGGTCAGGATCAGATTGTTTTTCCTCTCATCTCTTATAATATGCATCTGTTTGGTTTTGTCTTCCTGATGCCACCTGTATGCTAAAACTTTGAACTTTTAAGGAAGTGAACTACTAATGAAGTGAACTTTCAATGAAAAACATTAAATTATACCATAATGCCCGTAAACAATAATCCTTCTTGAGATGGCACAGGACAGCACAGCACTATCAGACTTGAAAAAGAGGGAATTGTGTGACTGAAAATCTATAGCCACTGCCCAGTCTGTTCTTCTGGAGTATTTATAAGCAGTTTTGTTTAAAGGTAAGAGAACAACAGGACAGTCCACCAAAATCCTATACATTCCTCTTGACAAATACTTTACTACCACTACCTTTTTTAAAAAAAGACATATGTCAATCTAAAATCAAACTGCTGAGCCATTTTTAAGCTAGACAGGAAGAAAAGATAAATGACATGGACTAACTAATGAAAATAATGCAAGAAATCGACAGATTTTTAGATTATTTATTCTGCTTCCTCTTACATACTAATGTAGTTTCTAATATCATGAGCAGAAAATATAGACAACCAAACATACAGTTATTACAGTATTAAATAAATACTTCAAGTGTAAAAGTTTCTGTATTTCCAACTAAAATACTGAGGTCTTTTACAAAAAATTAATACAAAAATTATGGCTCAGACTTGCCTGCAATTTGCAGGTGACTTAAAATGACCTGAAAAATAAATTAAGATACTATTCACCAAAATGAATTCCTAGTTGAGTATTCAGATCAAACAGCAACAAGGAAAATAGCTCATATTATCTTTTGAATATAATTTTAAAACTCAGGCACAGAATTATAGTAATTTTGAGAGCAGAAGGAATAATTATGGTTCATACAGAAGTCTTTCTGTCTCCCAACTGCACATGTATGTATTAAGTTATAATAAAGTAACTAAGTACTTGCTGAAGGAGAAAAAAAATTAAATTTTGTTGTTCGATACACAGTATGACTGTTCAGCTCTTAACACTTTCAGACTTTTTTTTTTTTTACCTCATCTCCTTCAGAATACATTTACCACTGACCATCAGATATTTCTAAGTGCTGCCAGTGTCTGCCTTGGGACATGAGGGGTGCTCCTTATTATAACAACTAAGTCTCAACTGCATTAGAAAAAGCCATTAATGGACTAAAAATATTCCAGGTTGTCACAACCAATAAATATCCATGTCTGAATGTTTTTAAAGGAAGTTAATGTTAAATCTAGGTAGTCTATTCGAGTCACAATTCAAACAGAAAGGAAACTGTCTGAATTCTTCCCTCTCTTCTAGAATGCAATCCCTATAAACTTCTGGGAACTTTGGATTTCAGGAAAATCAGACCAATATTACACCAGCATATTGAACTTTATGGAAATAAAATATTTTAAACTCTTTGTGAGGTTCTACATACACTTCTTCTTTATATAGGTATATATATGGGTAGATGTGCATACACATCTATTTTAGACATCTGCATACATCTGACTTCTTAAAAAATCTTAAATATTGATCAGATATTGTGTGATTAACCTAAGTGCCAAGCTACCCACAACCAACAACAATAAAACTATTCTCAGAAAGGATTTTTCTTAGGCTTTTGTCATATTTGCAGAAACAGTTCCGTATTTTTAATATTTATAGCTAAAAAATTATTCCACTGACAGATTTATGTAAAAAACACAGAAATACTAAATATTTGGTAAAAGTTTTCAAAATAAACATGATTAGTGTATATGGTACAGTATCAGCTATTTAATATAAACATTCAAATTTTTAGACCATTATGTTTTTCTTTTTATAAAGAGGCTGTGCTAACAAATAGATTTCAACAACTTACCAAATATACAAAATATATTTATTTTGAAAATAATAGGCTTGGAGGAATATACTCATGATTTAAATGTGTATGATATGACAAAATATTTGCTTTGAAGACAGGGAGTGGCAGAATTAGAAAAGCCAATTCATTCTGTCTGAAATATTTAAGCAATTTAGTGGCTTCCTACTCTAAATCTAACTCATGGTATAGATAATGAAAACAAGTCAATAAAGCTTGACAATAAAGCCAGAGATAGTGCTGTAACTGAGAGCCTCGGGTACAAAGGAATAAATGGCTTAAATGCAGAATGTGGACAGATTCTCAGTTAATGGCCCACTTGTTTAGCTGCTTTCAGTGGGACTATGACAACTTAAACCAGCTGAAGGCCTACCCCACCATTTTCTTGTTCAAACAATTCAATATGATCCCTGCTTCAGGGAGAAATGAAGACAAGATTTCTAATAAAAGGAATAACACCACCTGATTTTGTTTTCTTTATTTTTAAAATAGGCAGAGCTCTAAAAGTCAATAATAACATCCCATTGTAGATGTGGGACTGAAATCAATAAAACACAGTAAATTCAGTTATGGGAAACAGCTTTGAATGGTTTTAATTATATTTTCCTAGAAAGGCTTATAGAATGTTATTGATATTTGACCTGGAAAGTTCTGTTTTCTATTACAAAGTACATAATATCAATACACCATATATGTCTGCATTCAAAGTCCTTAACCCTTTGCAGGCCCCAAATGAAAGGAGAAGCAGGTGGATTTTCTTTTTATTTTTTTAATCTGAGGAAAACAGATGTCATGAAACCTGTCACCTGTCATAAAGCATTAATCCTCCTTTGAAGTAAAGAAGCAATGAGGTCTGAAACACCATCACATGATGAAGAAAGAGAGCAGACTATTCATTTTGTCTGTGATGGTAGTTGTATGTTAACTGCTAAGACATCTTTTATTTTACAGCTGCCTCATTCTTTCTCGCTCCTAAAGCTGGTTCGTCTACCTGGCACCCCTGGAAGCCTCTGCCTTCCATCACTTTCCTAAGTGCACATACCAGCTGATTGAATCCTTTATTAAATTAGATACTAAATCAAAAAAAAAAAAAAGGGGGGGGGGGGAAAGCCATACAGTATGAGCAAAGGAATCCAGTTTCTCAGAACTATAAATTTCAAATCCATCTGGTCTGGGAGGGGGACAATAAAAATATATGGAAAGTGATTAAGAAGTAATCCACAATACCCACTCTAGCTAGCTACCACAGGTCCTGTGGGTCCATCCACCCTGTGCATTCATACCACAGCTAAGCAGCTCCAGGAGATGCATAAGTGAATATCATTGCCACCAGTGAATGTAAAAGAAAGCAGACCAGCAGTCACTTGCCCAAGGCAATGCTTTAAATCGGCATTAGAACTGGGAATAAAATTCCCAAATCATTCTGCTTTCCTAGTTCGAGCACCATACAGTGGATTGCAGAAAAAAAACAAAAACAAAAACAAACACAAACAAAAATAAACAACCCCCACACACACAAAAAACAAACAAACAAACAAACAAAAAACAACCACCAAAACAAAAAAAACCACACAGACAAAATTAACAGTTTGGTGTAAAGGGAAAATTATTTCAAGACAGGAGCATTGTGACAATGCAAACAACAGCCAAATAAATGCAGTCAGGCTCAATCAGAGCACTCACCTAAAATGGGACTGCTGATAATCCCCAAAGAAAAGTGGGTAATTTAAAAGCCCTGGGCATTATGAGCACAACAGTTCAAGAAAAATGCAGGCACACTGTGTCTACAGTAACCACTTCATTACTTACAGTACATATATTCTCTATATACATGTGTTTGTGTGTGTATATATTTATATACACATATATATATACATATATATATATATGTATATATACACACAGCTCTCCAAGATGATTCAGTAAGGTTAGAAGTGAAAAGGAGCTGCACAGTACTTGAAAGGGTGACAGAAATGAATGGAGACAGCAAGACTCAGATCTATGCCACAGTTAGACATCGGCAGGATGCAGAAAATCAGAGCTATAAATATAGGTTAGAAATACGCAGGAGTCACTGGTGCAATAGGCTGAGGGAGTTATTTCAACACCTTGGCATGCTACACAGAATGATCTTTAAAATCCATTAAAAAGGGAATATATACTGAGAGTGAAAAGGCAGCAAACGTAAATGATTAAAGAAAACAACCTCCCACCCAGTTAATGCTCTGCTGGGTTATGTCCAGCACCAACACACCTTCAAACTGATACCAAGGGGGCACCAACACAAAAAGTGATTTATCTTCATCTTTTCTATTTTATTTGAAATACCAAAACAAGGTTTCTTAAGAGCAACAATCAAAATGCAACCCTAAGAAGGCAGGGAAGGAATTAAAATGTTAACCCTAAGAAGGAAGGAAAGGAATTTTTCATGAGTGAAGTTTTATTCATAACTCAGTCATCCAGGGATTCTTTCGTGTTTCTCAAGAAGCTTTAAACTAACCAGCTCGATATTTGGATGGATGGCACATCTGGGAGTGGCATTTGAAAATTCCATTTATTGAAAATGCAAGCAAAAGGCTCTTGGGGTAGTTTCTTGACACTTGAGGAGGAAGTCTTTGGAGAGACCATATACAGTGATTATAAGGACAGGGAGTAAATTTATCAGTCTTAAAGGAGAAGGGAGTTTACTGTCCTCAGACTGTGACAGAATCAGTCTTTGGAAGTGTGAGATGTATGGCATTTGGGTAAATGCACTGGATCAAGCCAAAACATAAACCAAAAATGTAGATAAGACCACACAGGGGATTCAGAGACAACTCAACAACAGCATGTAAGGGGATGGCTTGTGACCTGCAATGTAAAAGGCACAGTTAAGCCTGGGTGAGAGAGCCAAGAAGAAGGAATGCATAGAGCTACCAGAGCATCCTTGAAAGAATACAAATCCTGCTCATTTGCCACAAACAAATAGAGATCTGCATGTCAAGGAAGGGATGAATGGAACAAGCTAATTGGGGCAGCAAGACAGCAGTCTGAAGAGAGAGCTAACTGGCTCCAGAATGTGCTGTCCACATCCCACTGTCAACTTGCTACTGACCCAGCAACAACAGCTCTTTCTCCACAGGAACAACACTTTTGGTGCCCAGCCCCTGGCATCATTTTGCCAAACATGCCCTTGGTTTTCATGAAGAAAAAGCCCTACATTCTCCATAAAGAGGAAAGGTGGAGAAGACTTGAAAATGTTAACCCTCAAGAGGCAGAAACTAAAACTATGCATTGATCCCTGTGCCATGCCTGCAGCTATGCTTGGCATGCTCCAAATACCCCTCCAGGATGTGCTAGGCAGAAAGGCAACTGGTCTTATGCACAGCCTCAGGAGAGAGCAGATTTCTGGGATCCTGGTTTGGCACCCAGACAAAATTTAGTCATGGTCCCAAGACCAGAGTTCCCCATTTAAATCTCTCTTCTGCAGGCACATAAACAATCATTTAAACCCCATTTTCTTTGGTAACATTTTAGGAGGAGAACAATAAGATGGCATGTGTGACTGCAACCCATCTCAGCCACCCGTGGGAACAGAGCAAACAATGAACTTTTTTTACGTCCTTTTTTGCTGTTGACTTAAAAGCGGAAATTCCTTTTTCAAACAATTTTTATGGGTAGTCATTGTGTTCTGGACAAAGATTAAGATCCACGTAAACTAAAGATTAGTTCAGAAACTTCAAGTGTCATAAATCAGTTGGATCAGAAATTCTGAAAAATAGCATAAAGCAGCAATGATGCTTATTGACAGAGCAAACTGAAACCCTTTAATAAAGCAACAATGCCTGAAAAGTCAATTATGCACTGTGATGTTTAGTAGCCAATACAAAACAGAACATGACAACACACCAGATGTTACCAGCTGCAAATCTTATCTCAGTCCCAGAGGAAGGGGGAAAGATAAAAACTTTCGATTATATGTGCAAAATCATACAGACAAATCAAAACAGCTTGAGTAAAGAAAGTGGAGGTTTAAGCAGCTTCTGAAACCATAAGCTCAGCTGAACGACAATGTGTATGTTTCCTCTTTTCCTCTACTTTCCTCTTTTCCAAATGCAATACAAGATGTTGATTACAATCACCTGAAAGCTTTAAAAACCTGAGCTGTAGATAACAAAGATTCTGTGGTAAGTTATGAATACCTGGGTTCACCCTTCTGTTAAAACTCCTCTCCAGCAGCTAGAGGTGCTTCGCAAGAAAAATTCAAATCTTTGGAAAGCGCATCCTCTGAAACACAACACTTCAGGGCCCCTGGGTCCTACGGATCTTCAGTATTTTAGCAGTCAGCTGTATTTTCATTTATGAGTTTTAAACACTAACTACTGTAAAAGCTTTGAAGCCTAACAATAAAGTGCTTAAACAAGATCAAAGCTTTCAAGTTTTTTATTTATGTACTAGATAAAAAAGTACAAAATTGCTAGCTTTTAAGATGCCTGACAGCTATGTTCCTCTTAACTAGAGCTCTTTCTCTAGTCCCAGTAACTGATGGGAATGTGAGATATTTCTACTCTGAGATGTTACCTAACATTAACTGGCCTAAAGTTCACAACTCCCTCCCATATTCCTTAGGGAAGTAAACCTGAAAACCAGCATGTTCATCCTAAGATATACATAATAAAAGCCAGCAGGTGTGCTGCAGTGACTTCTACTCCATACACAAGATTCTTTACAATAATTTATATAAATTATTAGCAAAATGAAAGATTTTTCATGTCACCATCCAAAGGCCCTTCACTATTTTCCTTTACAGATTACAATCTACCTTTTCCACCACCATAAGAACAAAACCAGAAAAATCTATTGTGGAAAAACAAAGGAGCAACAAAAATATTCCTTTGCCTAATTCACAGAAGCATGTTTATTTACCAAAAACTTTGATAAAAAGATATCTTCTACCTGTGGTTCATATTGCTCATGGTCCAAAGAAAAATAAGAACTACTAAGAAACATGATGAAAAACACAGAATGGACAGGACTTTGTATATCAAGAGCTCCTTTTCCTTAATCTTCCTTTGAAATGGTTCATTTGTGCTCAGGAAAAAAAAAACACTAAAAACAACCCAAGACTTAAATCTTCAACTTGCAGAAGAGTTATGACTGGCTTTATCTTCAAACAAGAAGATCCTTTAGAGTTCCATTTCAAGACTTTGTAATGAAACTACACCCAATTATTGAGCTTTGAAGATTAATAGAAACTGTACAAAACAGCAGCAGACAACAGGCAAACTTCAGCTTTTCCTCTGGATTTAGTCATGAAGAAAACTAGCCTAAAATTAAATTGTGGTGCATTTTACAGTATGAATGTAATAGACACACACTTTCTGTACCAAGAAAAAGCTCCAGCTGCTGTGTACTTCTTCAAGTGCAAGACACTTTTCTGAGAAGACTGTGCTCACCAGGGTGCTGCCTAAAGCAAAACACCCAACTTGTACAGAGGTAAAAAAGTAAATGATGTAAAACAATTCTAAACACAAGCCATTTACCTTTCTTCAGTACTGAATATCATTCACTTAATGTAGATTTCCCCATTAGAAAACACCAAGAATAGCAACAGATTCATCTGTTTTTCATCCCATAGTTAAAAGTTCACCAGCCAGCCTCAGTACACCAGCAGGTTAGAGGATCATGGTCTGCCAGAAGCATCAATTCTCTTGAACAGCCTAATTTCAGTTACTAAAATATATTCCTTTTTCACAACAAATAAACTACTTAGGTATGTATATACATTCTGAATTCAAGCTACCAAAGTAGGGTGACCCACTCAAAGCTGAGAACACCTTTCATCACTTCCTCATAACCTGTAGGCAAAAACAAGTGTAGAATTGGTTGTAGTTCTGTCAAATGGCTACATGCTCTCTGGCATTTGTCTGCAGATACCAATATATCTTTTATAAATCTGAAATGGTTAGAGAAAACTTTGTAATAGCACATTTCCCATATCTTAATCCTAAATCATATCTTGTTTTGAGTGATTGTCCTCTGCCTCTACATCTGAGGTAATTAATTTCGGTGTTCCAGATGTGGCATATGCATTTTGTTCGCATATGTGTTATATTATCCCTTTGCATGAAAATAATTATGACTGTGATGGTAAAAGACAGAATTTTTATTAGCTACCTCCATTCAAATGAAAAAAATCAAACAGACTAGTAAAACCTATGCCTAAAATGGCAGTCATGAAAACACTGGGATTAAATGCTCACTCTCAACTTACTCTTTCCTGGACCACTGTCCTGACTGGATTTCCTACCTGGAAATTTCCCCACATCTACCAGAGGGCCAGATGTGGGGAAACCAAGAAAATTACTGCATTTGCCTATCAAGGTAAAAGAGACTTGAGAGTCAAGGTGTTCAAAAAATGTAAGAACAGAGGGCCAAAGGGGAGTTTCAAACAAGGCATCTCTGATGCCATTTTTCTCTGTCTGGAGACAGGACAGTAAAGTGGAGTGGAAAGAGGTCCTGTCACAATGTTAGGATTCCCCCAGACAAGCTTCCTCTTCATGGCACTGTGCATATTCAGCATGGCAGAGCCTGGCAAAGGTTAACAATAGTTCCTTGACACCATGGGTGTATTAAACAAGACAGACCGAGCATGGCTGTCCTTTCACTGTCTCTCATCCCAGTGGTTATACTACAGAAATGCTGAACAAAACCTCAGGCATCTCTCTTTTTACAGCTAAGATCTGATGGGTTAAGAAAGTTTTCTGAGCAACCTTGCTCAGACTATAGCAAGTCTGTTATAGGGGAAGGAATATTACAAATAACATAATAGATCCTACAGGTGGGAAAAAAATATCATCAAAGCCTTATACATCCCTAATCCCTACAGCTCCAAGGCAAGGCAAAAAACACTGGTAAGTTTGTAATGCATCTTATACAAGGATAGGATAGGATAGGATAGGATAGGATAGGATAGGATAGGATAGGATAGGATAGGATAGGATAGGATAGGATAGGATAGGATAGGATAGGATAGGATAGGATAGGACTAGGATTCCATCTGGAGAAAGTCCTTTCTTTAAAACCAAGATAAGGAAATCTATAAAGCATAGTATGAGGAGCAGGCCCACCAGCTGTGGGGTCAGGAATCAGTGGGTATTGCTACGCAGCTGCAATGATGTAAGGAAAAACAGTAAGCTATTTTAGAATTTGTATCTGACATATAACATCCTGAAAAAGATAAAAGATCATCTCAGCAAGCTTGAATGTCACCTCTGCAAAAGAAAGATGAACACTTTGGTAGAAGTTACTTCAGGGTCATTTTGGTATTGACAATTTTTCACGCAATGAAGAAATTATATCCAAAAACTGAAACACAATATCCCATTTCAATCTTATTTCCTAATAACCATGTAAATAACTCACAGCCCTACCCCATGGTGAGGCAAAGCAGACAGCTCTTCATACTCTATATATTCTATATGCCAATGACTTCTTTTTAATCTTGTGATACCATTGGACTCAGAAGGTGGTAAGAAAGAACATGAAGTAATAATGTGCTCACTCCAAATATCCTTACAAAGACTGAACATGTAATCCTAGAGAAAGATCCAATTAATAACTTCTCTTTTAGATCTTTAAAGATGCAATACAATGACACTCATTTTATTCAAAGAAATTACATTAAGCTTTTCTCTGGAATGTATGACCAATGTGCTTTGCATGCCAGAATTAAATCAACCATAAGGTTGACTGATATATAAAATGGTTATGAACATAAAAATACTAAACTGAGAATGAAAAATTGATCTAGAATGGGGAAGAGGCTCAAAAGTTGTGCCACAGGCATGGCTGGAATTGGATAAGAAGAAAGGAGGCTCTTAAGAATTCATGTAAGGGGGCATTCATATAAGGGATATAGGATTTTATACTCGCCTCCCATATTAGTTTACTCAATAAAGCACAGGACCTAACCTATCAGAGAGCAGCTCTTCATTTTTAACATGATAATACAAATACTTTTCTTGATGCATAAGATAAAATTAGGAGTCTGAGTAACTAAATCATGACAGCTCTATGGGAAGAAAAAGGTTGTGGGAACAGCTTGTAGAGGCAACTGGAATTGAGCAATAATAAAAGCAAAAAGCTACACTTACAGCACAGAACAGGAGAAAAGTATTTTGTTTATTGGTGCATATCCGAGAGCTGTATAAAAGTTAGCTGGTGCCAAATCAGAAGGGTAATTAATGCCTGAAAGTACAGAATCTCTTACTACCTCCCTCTCCCCACCAAGAACAGGCATGCTTTGGGCCTCTGTGCCCACTTTGATGCTCCAGGATTAATCAATTAATTAATTAATTAAAGTTATTCGATCCCCCAATTCCAGGACTTCTGGTATTTTCCAGCCATGTGTGGAAAGAGTTCATAATTAACCCACAGGCAGTAATGCAAGACAGTGATGAAGTCTGAAGAGCTCTAGGCTTGTCTGGATATGTGTATCCCAGACGATGTTGCTGACATTACAACAACTGTCCCAGAATGAACCTATGAGTTAAGGACAACACACAAAAAATAGTGCTTGTCTGTATGTACATAAATGGGAGGGTTTGCAATTTTAAGTAGACAGCATATTATTTAGTACAAGAAGCACTAGGAATGATGATTGCACAAATAATTCATAAACCCTACCAGGAGGAATCAGTTGGCATGAAAGCAGTATCAAGACAGGGATATTCTATACATTTCTTCAACTTAGGACTTTGAAGCTTTACAGACAAAAGTTACCCAATGTCTGATCACATTTAACAAAAGAATGCTGAAGTTAAAAATCCAAGATGTAATGTTCTTTGTCTTGAGGGGGACTATTATGAGGGCTAGACACTAACAAATACACACATTCTAAGACCAATGTAAAAGGCTTATACACAAAAGCAAAATAGACAGTTCTGCATTTTCTAACATTTACAGGTAATTTAAACACAAAAGACTTACAGAGAAAGTCATGGGATTACTGTTGGTATAGTTATCAAGATTATTTTCCTTGAAGTCCCTAAGTAATTTCAGCACTTGTCAAAGAACTTTTGAATTGGAAGAAACAATATATTTGTGCACACAGAACAAGAGAAGGAAGCCCCAGCACAATGCCTCTTTAAATCAGACAACAAAAATACTCTGATACAGGGGGATTTTTACCAAGTGCTCTTTTAGCAAGAGCT
This sequence comes from Phainopepla nitens, assembly GCA_013400175.1. Classification (NCBI taxonomy): domain Eukaryota; kingdom Metazoa; phylum Chordata; class Aves; order Passeriformes; family Bombycillidae; genus Phainopepla; species Phainopepla nitens. The sequence goes on along the minus strand of VXBQ01015153.1, from coordinate 31,353 downwards.
ACTGAGCAGTGAAAGTAAAAGCTGTTAAATCATAAATTCAAGGCAGGAAATCACAGTTCCCTTCATATCTGGTTTCGTGGGGAAAAAAGCAAAAAAGAAACCAACCAAACAACCCCCAAAACAAAACAAAAACAAAAGCAAGAAACACCAAAACAAAAACCAAACCAAAACAGAAGAAAGAAACAAACAAACAAAAAAACCACACCAGAAAACAAAAAACCAGGGAGAAATTCTCTAAACCAGAGCCCGGTACGCCAAGAGTTTTGTAAAAAGGTCCACATACCAATGGCAAAATGAACACTGCAGTGGACATTTAATCACACTAGAAATGTCTCTGATCAGCATTAGCCAGGAAAACACCTTGTCATGCAGCAGGCTAGAACACAACACTCAAGTGAACAGTATGATATTAGTCTGAATAGAAAGGCACCATGCTTTTTCTCTAAATGACTTGATATTTATTCTTTACACTACTGTAGGTGGAAAATTACAAAACAAAAGAAAAATGTTAACAGAACCCAAAGAAGACACATACAACCCTGTAATATTCCCATGGACTCCCTGCACTTCCTTCAGTGGAAACACAGTTGGTTTTACTCCTACAGACTCTGTTCATATATAAATTATAGCCCAATCCTGTGGATAATTAAAGTAAACTTGGAGCCAGTAATCTGACTGAGGCCAATGAGCATGCTAACAAGCATACAGTCACACAAACAAATGTTTGCAGGTTGAGTTTGACAATAAAAATATATTAACTCAGATCTCTTAAATTTGCTATTCCAAGTAAATTTTGGCAACGCACATGTTCCACTAATCGGAATTGGACAGCATGCAAGACTATTGTGTTCTGGAGGCTGAGGAGCTCCTTTCAGGAGTTCATCTTGTGCAAAGTATCAGATCAATGTAGTGCCATGCCAGGAGCTGGACAACTTTATCTTCTCTCAATAGAAGCATGGTAACAGCCTTTTAATAAGCAATAGACATGAGCGCTAGACAGGTATTACTCATTCTTCTACATTTCACCCCTTTGTCACACTGGAAGCTGAACAATCCCTAACTTAAGTAACAACTTTAAAGAGACAAGTGAAGTGTATGTATCCACCCTCTGCATAGGAAAAGGAGCGTTGCATTTAGTTGACAACTTGAAGATCCATTTAACATTGCTATGTATGAGAACTAGGATGAATGAAACATAAACAAGGCTCTCAGTTACAGGGTCAATTCTACTCCATTCACGTGCAAGGCAGAGATTCAGGTTTATCTTCAATCCCCTTATTCCAAAACATGTCTGAATTATTTTGCTGAAATCCATGCACAATTTCTGAGGAAACTTAGGAACATTAAGGAGGGGATTCACAAAGGCCAGCACACCAACTCAGCAGCTGCCTCAATTAGCCCAGGTGAAACAAGGAGAGGAACTCAAGCCCTATCTCTTTCTAGGACTTAGAAAAAGTTCTTTCGACTACTGGCAAGGATTTTATTCTACTCAAACTTCAATATATGAGCTCTCTCTTGGAGCTATACCCCCACAAAATATTTACAAACACAGCTGAGTGGACACTGCTTATAGAGACCATAAATGAGCTTATTAGGGAAGTGTCTAAGACATGAAGTCACAAGGAGGTATCCTACCTGTCACACTACAGGATGATACCAACATCACACTATTCCATGTGAGGAGCTGCACCTCGCTGCCAGAAGCTGGCAGGGGCACAGCCCTGTCTGACAGGTGTGTGCTGCAAATGCCCACAGGATTCGGCACTGTGGGTGAAATCACTGGAGAAAGGCCTGGCCGCGCATGCCAACAGCAGCGACGAGCCAGGCGCTGCCCTGCTTGGCATGGCTGACAGGCAGCCTGGCACCTGCCCAGAGCAGCCTTGGAAGTGTCTGGGGCGCTCCGACAGCCAGAGCTGCCGTGCCTGGGCACCTGGCTGAAAGCACAACCAGCAGCTTGCTGGGGAATGATTTAAGGCTCCCCATTTAGAACCCAGGTGCCTGCAAGAGGAATGCCCTGAGAATCCTGAGTTCCTTTCTACTGCAAACACCTGGATAGCATTTCTAGTTATGACCCGAAGTTGCTTTTAAAACAAGCACTTTGCAGGTGTACTCATCAGATCCACCATGGGTACATTGACCAAGGGGATGATAAGAGTGTTTTGCCACCCTAACTACAGCAATTGCTGGTCAAGAATATGAATATTAAACTAATCTTATGTGGGATGTAGCAGAACTGGATCACAGGGAAAGAAAGGACTTTTTAATTAAATGGAAGAGGAGTATGAATAAAGAACGTGTCGCTTTCAAAAGCTGAGCAAACAAAGCTATTGCCTACAGTGAATAAAATCTTACTTAAATAAATATTTTCTTCGCATAGAAATACTAAAAAGTACTGGCTTTCCTTTTCGTTCCAGCTTTTCAATCTCAGTGGTTACTTTGCTGAGGATTCCTATGCCCCTGCTTAAAGGCAGTACCACCTGCCTGTGGAGGGAGCCTACCTGCCACCAGAGCCAGCCAGAGATCCCTGGAGCTGGCAAGGGGCTTAGTTAGCTCTTTACCTGTCAAAGTCCTTTTAATCATTCCTAGCATATATTTTATTAGAAAAATCAAAAACTGAAACAGGCCATTTATTTAAAAACTCTACATATTGTTAACTACAAATGAAAGCTAAAATTTTTCAAAGCGTATGCACGGGACTAAAATCGCCTTCCTTAAAGCCAAGGGGAGCTTACCCTTGACCTTGACAGAAGGGTTGAGTGAGCTTGGGTTAACAATGAGTACTTTTGAAAATCCCAGGCAAAGTGATGAAACAGTATGATTAAGAATGCTGACAGAAGAAGTGATGCACTAATACTGATTGATTTACCTTCACCCAGTGCATTAATGCTTATTTCCTGCACATGCAGACCCTGTAGCATAAATCAAATCGGCTCCTTCTCTAAATGTAAATTGGAAGGAACACCGAAGCTTCACGTCAGTTTGCAGCAGTGTAGATCGTCAAAACACACGTACAACTTCTTGCCAATACATCAATATATGAGGTTTTCTCATTTGCAAGAATTAACTACTCATTTATAAGTTTCCTCAGTTACTCTGGATCATGTGTTAGTGTGTATCTGAGGGGCACAAGGGACATTCATTAGCATCAACAAAGTTATTCACTGAAAAAGCAAGAGCAGGAAGAAAAAAAGAAACTCTGACATTATACTGGAACAATGACCTAATGGGAAAAAGAAGCAACAAGATTGGTTTTCTGTTTACTTTCTGCCAAGTAGATATAAATTGACTTCAAAAGTCTTGTATACAAAACAATGAATCTTCTAACAAGATAAACTGTATTACTTGGAGGTAACGAGTGATACTTGGGTGCTTTAGTTCTCCTTCACATAAACAAATATATGACTGTAAATAGATCTGAAATGAAAATTTAGTTGCATATGACAGTGCAGGGAGGGCTTCAAGACACACTAACCATATGTTATTAACTGTATCCTAGAGGAACCTCCTGACCTTTGCCATACAAGTGACATTTCCTGGTGAGAATTAAGTCACACCACTGTGGATATTCTCATTTGACACGCAAAAGGAGTGTGGAGTCTAAACTAGTAACAGCTTTCCAGACGTGGAAGTTATTTTTCTTTGAAGGTCAAGTCATGCTGCCATGTTAGTGCAGGGAAGACAGCATAGCACCCATTCTTTCACCAGAGAGAACATTTTAGTCACCAGGGGCAAGGCCTTTTTCCTCCTGTGGTCAACAGGAGTCTGGCCTCTGACTTCACTGGAGTCAAGACTTTTACTGAGACACTACTTAGCATTTTTACTGACTTTGGGAGGTTATGCAGCCTCCACAACCCAGATAAGTTAAAGTGTGAATGTGTTGTCCGCTTGATTAGTTTTTAAATAGCACGCATAGACTTAATTTATAAAAGACAATAGATTTTCCCATGCAATAAAAATACAAAAATTAAGCATTTTGAGATGATGCTACAAGGCAACTGTGAAGGTGCTAAAAGAAGAGCTGGTCAGCTCTGAAGGCGAATAGTAATGAAGAAAAAAATTCATAAAAATAAGCCTAGAGAATCTTAAGTAGAAAGTTTTCTCAGTTACTCTGGAACACATATTAGCATGTATCTATGGGTCACAAGAGCCATTAATTAGAATCGACAGAATCCCTGTATTGATGACATAACACAAAAATAACAACTACATCTTCTTTTTTTATGCTTAGAAGTGGCTTTATCAAGCTGCAGGATTAAGTCCTTACAAGGAATTTTCCAGTCTGCTCCAGAAAACAATTATCACTGTCTGTACAAAGCTTCTTCAATTGTTGCAAACAAGACCAACTGTGGGAAGCTGGCAACAACTAACAAAAGATCTCAAGGATCATAACGAAGTGCATCTATGCATGTTTTTGGAAATATCAAACATGGGCACGGTTTTATCATATTGTGATGCAAGCTGAGGAGAAATACTGACAGAGAATTGAGGCATTTTGTCTAATGGAAAACTACAGGTAGTGAACTCTGTTAGCCATTTGGAATGGACATACTCCAGGATGAGAAACAGTACTATAAACTCTGGGATATAGAGATCTTTATGATCAGAGAAAAAAAATATTTATTTGCATGCAGTAGCATCTCTGATATGATGCTCATCTACATCTATATGGATGTATGAATACAGAATTCTGAGAAGAAAGGATTCCAAGATGGCAGGTTCAATTAATGGACAGAACCACCTCATTCCCTGGCCAGAGGCTACATGTGTACCAGCAGATACAGTGCAATTGGAGAGTAGTTACATACTGATACAGATTACGCTGAGGACCTGGTGTTCAGACTACACACAGCTGGAAGGCTTCACTTCTAACTGGTTCTAGTCTGGTCCTATGGACCCAGAGACCATTTTCCAGTTTAGATTCACCTGAAAGAAATCTAATTCAAACATTCTCATTCACTTAACAAAACACATTCCTAATCTGAACTTGAAGTCACACATACACATCCAAAGTACCCTATGTCAGCAGGAGTTGTACTTGGAATAAAATCCCATGTACTGAGCTCAGAGAGTTTGACAGGAAAGTTACAGAATCACAGAAAAAATTAGGTTGGGAGGGACTTTTGGAGGTCATCTAGTCCAACCTCACAGTAAGGCCAGTTTCAAAATCTCATCAGGTTGCTCAAGGCCTTGTACTGTTGAGTGCTAGGCGTCTCTGAGGATGGAGATTCCAAATCCTCTTTTGTAAGAGCCTGACGGAGAGATGGGGACTCCAGAGGGCTCTTCATACAACACTGTTTATTGCATCAAGGGTCATGGGTAATGCATATGGCTGCTGGCCAAAGGCAAGCCGTGTGTCCTGAAGTCCCATTCTATACATTTTACAGAGCATTATATCTCTTTCTTTGCTTTGCATCTTATTACATAACAACCAATTGACATCATACACAAAACCTTTACATTTACACATAACCTATCAAAACCGCTAAAATTACCATACGATGTTAGTAACTAACCAATCACCTGAGTTAGTAGTTACACATTAAAATTTAAAAACTTGTTTTGCAGTGGATTTTTCTTCTATCTTTGTAAGTAACATCTCTCTGTCTGCCTATGCTCTTTTTCTTGGTAGAAACAATGCCTTATTTGCAGACCACTCAACCTTTTGGACTTTCTGCCTTCTAACTCGACTAGGCCATTGTTCTAAACCTTCGAACTTGACTTAACCATTGTTCTCTCTGCTGCTTCAGCAGCTACCTGTGCAAAAATCTCTTTCATATATCAAAACTTGCTTTCATTTCTATAAAAACTTCTTCTAAGCATTCATCTCTGTAAAGCTTTTCTGTTAACTTTTCATCCTTCCCAACACTCTTTAGGCAATCCTACTTGGTCTGCAAACTCTCGTGGCCAGTGCTTAACTGTCATGTGAATTTTTAAAATTCAATTCAATCACACTTTCCTTCACTATAGCTTGTGGCTGCCACTTCTTTCCCTTTTGCAACACACCCACAGGAAGTGCTTGACTCCATGTTTTCTGAATCTACTTGGCCTTCTATCTTCCAAGAACAAATTCATTTGGTTCAGCCTTTCCCTGTAGCTTACATTGAACTAACCACTTTAGGGGTGCTCCACAGGACTCTAGTTTATCAATCTTTCCCTTGTACTGGTGGCATAAAGCTAGAGTATTTTAAGTACAACCTTCTAATACCAAGTATAGGGGAATAATCACTTCCCTCAGCCTGCTTGCTGGCTTTGCTCTTGCTGATGGAGTCTTGTGTGTGGTTAGTCTTCATCATCACACTTGCTGTCTATCAAGACAACCACTTTTTTTAATCCAGATTTGCAACTGGCCAGTCAATGCCCATCTTGTGTTATTTTGTATCCCAGGTGCAGGACTTTACCCTTCCTTCTCCTGAACATCAGGAAGTTCTTGTTGGCCCATTCATCCAGCTTGCTGGGGTCCCTCTGAGAGACAGTCCCACTCTCCTGTGTCAAATCCTCCCCAGGGTCTGGAGTCATCCTGTCTTCCAGCTTCAGGCACCATTCAGAAGGTCATGGAACACTAAGTGACCAGTGAGCAAACAAAATTAATTCACCTACAAACTTCCTGAAGATACAGTCACTCCCATCACCCAGATCTCTGACAAATAATTGGCACCACTGTCAGTCCTGAGAAACACAATTCCTGATTAGCCACCAGTTAGACGGACATTGAAGCTGCAACCACGATCCTCTTAGACTGGTAGTCCCACCTTTCCTTCAACCCCTGTGCTGGTCACCCATTCAGTGCATACCTTCCCAGATAGCCACAAGAATGCTACGAGACTGTGCTGAAAGCCTTCCTGAAGTCAATTACATGAAATCTGCTGCTGTCATTCACAGAGGCAGCTGTTTTATTACAGAAGGCAAGAATCAAGTTGGTACACCCAAGGTGGCTGTTCCCTGTTACTTAACTGCATTTTGTGCATTTGGCTTACTACAGCCTACCAAACATGACAAAAAAATAGCCTCTCAAAAACGCAGTCTGGCTCCCTCAGCTCTCAGATACATCCCATCCAGCTCCGTGGATTTGTGGAGAACACTGCTTGGACTCAATCGCTTCATATGGGATCACCAAGCCCTAGAGTCATCCTTAATCTTCTGAAGTACTATTTAACCATATGAGAGACTAGCAAAGTCTGATGATTGGCCAGGTCTTGGCAACCTCTGTGATCCAGTCCTTGTGGAAGCAGCAAACTTTGGAAGGCATCAAGACTGGTCAGCACATGGATGTCTCCACTTCCCGTACCAGGGAGTCTTCAAAACCAGCTACCCATTGTTTCCTCTGAGAGGCACTGGTTAAGAGCAACGGCTGGTCTAAATAACTCTCTTGCCAGAACTCATTCCACCTTTCTTGTTTGCAGGTCTGTATGTTTTATTAAATCTATATTATTATTATTAGCCTCACATATTTGTGTTACTGAGTACAATACTAAGTATGGATATATCTTTCCATTAACTCACCTGAAAGAAACTGTTTGAGGCTGGAAACACTACTTCCTAACACTGATGCCTATGATTCAGGCTTCTCAAAGTGAAAATGTAAGATGCAAGCAGCATAAAAAGCCTGCTACTTATGAACACGGCAAAAAAGAAAGCAAGCAGATACTCCTTAAATTGAAAAAAAAAAGAAGAAAAAAAATCTATACAGATATTAAACTAAAAATACATACACAGAATGCTCCATAGTACCAGAGAATTCAATTACTTGTCCATGTCGTGATGCATAGAGTTAATATTGAGTGTGTGCACAAACCTTTAATGCCAGACTTCACAGATCTCGCTGCGGTCAGGAACACAGCCAAAGCCATAAATGTAACACCCGATTTTCAGGGAAGATGGGAATGTGGAAAAGAGTTTGGGAAATTCTTCGATGAGGATGCCTTTGAATTGCTCCAGATAACCAGTGAACATTTCCTGTAGCCTCCAGGCATCAGGATGAGGCACAAGGGCATTTCTTCATCTCCAGGTCAACCAAGTGAGGCCAAGGCTGCTAAGCCCATCCCTTTCCTTCAGACACACATGGGAGGAAACTCCCCCTTCTGCCACTGGACTGTACAACAGAGGGGAGGGAAAGCGAAGTAAGAAAAAAACTACTGCCTTCTGTCCACCATTTTAGGGAGAGAAAAGATATTCCTCAGCTGCTTTTCCTATCTGACATCTAAATGGAAAAGGCAAGAGGACAGGCTGTTTCCTCACTGCATTAGATGGGAGAGGAAGCAGGAGAGGAAGAAGGCAGGAAGCAGCCAACAAAAGGTAAGAAGAAATACTAAAATTCCCCACATACTAATGCTTTTGCTTTTGAATCCAAATTCTTAGAAATCCACAACTCAGCTGTGGAAAAAGGACTTTGGGAAAGCTGGGAGGGGATGGAAGGATGTCTGGCTTTCTCAGCATAAGTACATGTTTTGCTTTGTTTTGTATTTGCATGCTTCATCCAAAACGTTATACAACGCGAAGCTTTATATAGCTATACGACAACACACTCCACACATCCAGGGAAAAACCTCAACCACACTAAAATCTGTTCAAATGAACATCCAAGTCTAGCAGGACCTAATGTTGATTAGGTACCACAACAAAATGATGCATTAGAAAATATTCTCTGCCTAGCTGTGAGAGTACAGCTTTCCCATGGCAATTCTGATGCCCTAAATTCACTAACATTTGCCAGATAGCAGCAGCTGCTCCAGGATTCCTTTGGCAAACGCCGTATCTCGCTTTTTTGTTCTCAGTATGTGGCGATTTCCTGTGGAATGAAGAAATCATCTATACTACAAAGAGATGCAGTACTAACACTTTAAGAAGTAAATTATTTTACAGCACATGTATTATGGAGAGAAATATAATACTTGGGCTGAGAAATTCCCAAGTGGAGAGAGATTAGAAAAACAATCTGATAAACATAAACCATCAAAACTTGTATTTTTTTTCTTCAGTGCAAAAAATATTGGGTAACTGTTGCAGCTTTCTGTTCCTAGAAAGAAGGGAATTCTGTTGCCAACAGCTGTAGTTTTTCATACGAATTATAAGACTATATATAAGATTTATGTTCCTGACAAAGGCATAAAGTTATCCAAACTAGGTCAGAAAAACCAGAACAGTCTTTTCCCAACGAAACAGACACACATTACTTTTGTTAACTCTTACTATGGCAGAAGTTTTGATCTTCAAAACCAGAAACTCATGCTGTGGTTGATGTTTATAATGATTAAGTCATGCAATGCCACTCTGCACAGGGTGAACTGGCTTATCACACGTTGTCATACAAGCCAGAAAGATACCCTATCACCTTTAAATCAATTAAAGTCATAAATACTTACCTCCAAAAGCACATGACTTTAAACCTCCTTCTTGAGATTTTGGAGTTTTATAACTATGCTTTTCCTAGCTTATTGAAAAGGTTTCCTCAAAGCTGTGGCCATCTGACAGATCCATAGGAGACGAGAAAGGGGACCCTAGGCAAAATGCTATCCTTGCATAAAGTAAACAAGGAAGGGGAAGAAATCTTGGGTCTCTTTGCTTCAGTTACACAGATGCAAGTGGCCCTGCCTGCCTGCACATCACCCTCCTGATTCTCATAGAAAAACTATTCCTCATGCTCTGCAGGATTAAGGTCTTCTGTGTTCAATGGAACTACATCAGATAACAGTATACAGAACTATTATTTTAAGTAAACTGACATTCAGCAATAAAACTCAGGATATCAGAGGTTTTAAAGTTCATTTATTTGCAAGCAGCCAAACAGCATAGTCTGGGTTGAATCCTGGGCCAATTTACAGTTCCACTCTATGCTGTTCCATGAACATTACACTGAGTTACACAACCTGGGAATCAATAAATCCATTGCCTCGAAAGAATTTGCTCAAAGCCTCACAATGAGTCAGTGGCAGCATCTTGCCTAGATCTCAGACTTTGGCTTCCATTTTGCAGTTGCTTGGTCCACCATGTTTACACAGCATCCACAAAAATATTTTTATTTCTGGCTTTTTGAAATCGCTGTTTGTTTGATTTGTTGGATTGGGTTTGTTTTTTACTAGGGAAAGAAAATAAACTAAAAGTTTCTAAATAATTACACTTGTGATTTTTTTTTTTAACCAACTACACTTCTCAGCTGAAGGAAAGATAGAAAGCCTGATCTCTTTTAACAAAATGCAAAATAATTCAAAGGCCTACACAAAATAACCCACTGTGTACATGGCAGTTTTCAGGTTCAGACAGACATAATCTAACAGTCTATTTAATTACTGACTTAAAAAATCCTACATGTAATCACTGGGAAGCAAAAGACTAAAATAAAACCTTCCAACAAAGATCAATTTGCTACCACTCCTCAGTCCTGCAAAAGGGTCTGCAAAAACTGAGGATATTTTCCTTAACAGAATATTAATTGAGCATAAGCAAGTGAACAGAAAGCATTCCATTTCCATAGTATTTATGATCCAAAGAAAAAAAATATTTAAAAATCTGGGCACATAAAACCAACTTCCATTTTAAAAGTTCTAGGGTCTAAAAGAAGGATAGTGTATATGTGGCAAGCATTTTTCACCACAAATGGCTTCTTTAAAACAAATTACCATTGACAAATAATCAGTAATAAGAATAGTTTCCAATAAGGCAGAAGTTAAGTTATCTAGCATGGAGGAGAACACACTTAATTTTAAATGTGCTTATAGTTTTATTAGAGCAAATGGCTTTTTCCATGCTTAAGGCTAAGCATATGTTCATGTACTCTGCCAAGACAAAAGCTTCCAAGTCTGTTGTTAGAATTCAAAACGAAGCTTTTTATCCCAAACCACATTTTCTTGCATGTAATCAGCACTGATGCTGCCACCATTCCAATTCATTCTAGGGCACACTCAGCATTTATGAGGGCACAGATGGTGCTCTCTCTCTTTGGTTTCTAAAGAACATGCCTAAAGACTAAAACAAACTTGGCTTTCTGCCTCCTATACTGTTCTTACTCTCTATACTGCCACCATAAAAATAACAGTAACCTTTGATCTAACCTGGAAGCCTTTTCTAATTTACACACAAAATTTGGCAATAGGACTATCAAGTACAGTGAGCCCACTCAAAACCAGAGAACCTGATACGCAGAAATCCAGCACATTAGCCACACGCAATCAAGAGCAGGAACAAGCAATCCACAAAACAATCAAAAAGACAAAAATTGGTAGCAACTTTTTCAATAATGAACTACATGATCCCGATGATATTTAATGGCTGTATGTGTCTGGAACTGTAAAGTTATTCACCAGCTTAAGTGGCAATTATCAAACCAAGAGGCTGATTTGTAAGGCAAATAAAGAGCACCAGCATGACAGTATTTAAGTGAGCAAGGCCTTTTCCAATATACTCAATGGCATGGTTTGCATTATGCTGAGAATTTGTAGGCAGCATAGGACATTTATTTCCAAATTTTGAAAATAATTTACTTGTTTCCAAGCATGCACACAGCAACGTACACAGAGACCAACAGAAAGACCAGCAGTCACAATATTCCATTAAAAATGTCCTAAGGTAAGATAATCTCAGATTTGTCCAGCAGATCTTGACAAAATGTTCTTGAACATGCAGCTAACTGAGATGCAGGTGCACATGATGGTCAACGGGTCTTAGCCACCCTTCTTCACAGGCTTTCAGTCTCACGCAAAGCACACTGACACTGGAAAAATCACAGGTCATGTGCATCAAAATATGTATGACCAAACTCAAGTGGGGGTACAGCAGGAGGGAAGGGCTCAGAGAAAGATTAATCAAATTGCTCGGAAAAGATGTTCCCAAGTGAGGACTATTTCACTACCTCGCTGGTAACATGATGTTAGCAGCCAGTGCATGCTGCCAGAATCTGGGATAAGAAATGTGCTTTCAAAGCAGTTGTCTTGACTTCAAAACAGCTTAGCAATTGCATGCATAGATTGGTAAAGAAATCACATCTTAACAAACATCAAGTCTAGAAAACTAGTTTTAGAAGGGCATTTAAATGCCAAAAAGTCAGAGATAATACTAAATAATCAGTTAGCTCATACATTTGTTTTAAAAATAAGCAATGGCTAGTAATTTTGCAAGTAATGATCCTAGATATTTGCACTCCATTAAATATAATAAACTTAATAAATCTAAATTAGCATATATTATTAAATCAAAATTACCTTAAAATCCTAAAAATGGTAAACAAAAACTCTGTAAATATAAATGATTCAGGAAGAAACCACTGTAAAACATACATAAATAAAACAATATTAGATATGGATCACCAAGACACTGATCTGCAGCTAGTCGAGTTGAAACTACTTTTTATAGTCCATTCCCTTTGAGGCAATGGATTATGGGTCCTCCTATAACCCAGCCTCTCCCAAGGTAGCCCCTCCTGCTGTCTCCTTGTCTCCTGAAACTCAGCTCTGCTCTTGTCCCAAACTTGCAATATTTCCTGGTCTTTGAGTGGCTTCCAGGAAATTCAGGCTGTTCCCTTTTCTTGGTATCACGAGTTTACACGATATGTGACTTGAAATTACTGGTACATTCAATACTTTTAAAATTATGGCTTGACAACAAGCTTCAAAATTGCAGCAACAGCAACCTTGGCCTTACCTGAAGGATCTTGTATTGTCATTTCCTTACGCTTCAGCATCAGCTTCTCCTTAACCCACGGGAACTCCTGTAAGGAATCCAAGAACGCATCAAAAGCTTTGGGTCCTCTGGTGGGGAGAATATCAAGGAGCATCATGGTTTTCCTCTGACTAGTGGTTTGGGCTTTTATTTCTTGAACATGACTGTCTGTGAGAATCCCTTCTTGGTAGAGATACTGAATAACGAGTCCATCCACCAGCACCTCTGTGCAGAGCTCCAGGCGCAGGGAGCGTAAAAGCTGCTTGTCTCTGGCATCCATCTGGCAACCTAAAGTGTGCAAAAAGGAGTAAAAAAATGTGTGAAGATTAAAATACTTCAACCTTTAACATCCAGAAGTGATATCTGAACATCCAAAAGTGATGTCTGACACCTGTCAGCCTTTAGAGAAAACTCCAAACTCCAACCACCAACCTGGCAAAACTACTAATGATCCCCATCATCTTCTTTCCACTCAGATTTCACTGTCTCACGAGGTAAAATGATGCAATTTCTGGGAAATACTAAACAGGAATAGAACATTTGGCATTGCAAAGACCAGTCCTTTGCTGGAGTGAAACCCATGCCAAACCTGCTATTAACTGGTTAAGGTCCATACTAAAGGCAGTTAGAGCACTTGCCAGTCCTTAAGGGACACCAACCCCCCAAAATTAAAGAGATGTCACACCTGACCACTGATACAATTACAAAAGCAGCAGCAGAACCGATAGATGCATCTCAGCCAGGCAGAAGGAGCAGCAGCAGGGACAGAATTAGCAGGTAGCTTTGGCCTACATGATGCATTTCAAGTTTAGGAGGGGTAGAAACATACCTTACATACCAGGTCGTTCTCACCCTTGAATAATCCTGGAAGACTGCTCTGGAACTCAACTGTTCTGATGAGAAGAAACTTTCTTTGAGTTTCCATCTCAAATTTATCCCCTTCTATTCACAGGCATTTGTTCTGCCAAAACTGTTCTTTAGCTTAATTAGCTGTTCTCCCTCTCTTCTAATGTGTTCACAGTGATCAGATGCCCTCTGCCAACTTCCACTTCACTTGACTAACACTCTGACTAGACAAAAGCTGAAAAAGATGCATTTTATAACAACTCTACAAAAGAATAATCAAGGTACAGAGAGACCAAGCAGCTCATCCAAGATCAAGTCAGCAGTCCATGCTAGACTTTCAAACCGAATCAAAGTGTCTAGTCTAGTCCTTAACAACAAACATCCCTGAGCCCATTAATGGCACTTGAAAAATAAAATGACAGGACAACACAATTAAATACTTTCTCATTACTAAATAATGAAGTAAAAAAATGGCATCAGGTGTTGAGTGTGATTACCAAGAGGGTTTCTCATAATTAAACTAGACACTGCTGTTTGTACCACTAAATCTTGCAGAAACTCTACTTCCTTCAGCTTGAGGATACAAGGAGAGACAGAATTTTTAAAGCTTTTGCATGAAACCTGATGAAGTCTTTTTACCATCAGAGGTGCCAACTGACTCCGAGGGCCCCATCAAAAATTGTTTGGTTGGCCTGGTTGTTAAAATCCAGGAGGGTGACCAACAGAACATATTGGCATGTAAATGGCACCCTGGACAGAATACAAGAGCGCAGTGCCATGAGAGAGAGAGACTGGAAAACCCTGTCTGTGGCATCCTCTGACAAAGTTACTTTCCAAAAATGCTTCCATCAAATGCCAAAAGCACTGCTGGAAACCATCTTCCTGGAGGACTCCATCTTTTCTGGGCTTCCCAGTGCATTTCTCATCTACTGAAGTGAATTTCAAGGTGCTTACCTTCTGTCTAGGGATCATGTGGGAATCAAACACTGCTATGCCAACCCACGTCCCTAAGAAACACTAGTTTGCCAAGCTGAGTTCAAACATCAAACTCCATCATGGACTGAGACAGTAGAGCAAGCAAGGAGACAGAAAAAGAGCAGATAAGAAAGAGAACTGGATTTTCCCACTTGATGTTAGGATGCTAATTTTGAACAGGTGAAGCTGAAGATTCTCGTCTCCAACACATAGTACCTTTACACTACAGGAAGCAATCTCTGGACTACAGCAAAATTCAGGCAATAAATCCTACCACTTCTTCCTTCTAGGAGAACATCCCTGAGCTAAAGAAGTACTTGCAGAAAGAAAGGCATCCAGCAGAACCTCTGAGGGTGTTGTCTCAACCCAGGCAGAAAACTGTTCTAGATACTACAAAATTTTGTGAGTCACATTCTGAATGGGCCCCAAGAGTCCCTGTTCAGAAGCCTCCTCATGTGCTGGATGAGGACTGTACAGAACTTAATGAGTTCCTCTTCTTCACGACCAAAGCAGTCAACACTTTTCAAAAATAAAGCTCTCACAAACCAATGGTTTGTACCTTTGGGCACTGAGATATGCCTATCAAGCCAGGAATTTGAAGGGGGAATTTCTGCTGAAAAAGGCCTTTGCCTTGCTGACTGCAGAGAGCATACAACTGAGGGTTTAAAGTCCTGGCATCGGCCTGGTAAACTCCCAGGATGGGGCATACTGATTTCTAGGGTATTTTTAACGACTTGTGTGTGTTTACTGTGAGAAGCAAACGAGTTAGGAACTAAGCAGCTAGATTTGGAAATATATCAGGATTTTCATGTGTAACAGTGTTGGGACAGAGTTTAGTGCAACACAGAATTAATTCATTTTAATTACAGTCTCTATCTAGGGATTCAAAGTAAGCTCTGAATGAAATTTAGTCTAGTAATTTTACAGAAAATGAAAATTATGAGATGTCCATTTACCTAAAAGATGATATGGTTCAAACATTCCCCAGATACTTCTGAAAATTGATCTTTTCCATTATAAAGCAATTTTAAAAAATATAGCTGATGACCTGCTGAATGAGCACAATCTTTGACTCATCATCACACCAACACAAGCAGGAAAACATTCTTCTGGATCTGACAGAGTAATTGCCCATGAATGGGGATAAAACTTTTGATAAGAACCTCTTCCGGCGCTAAAAAGGCACATTCACTTAGAGTTATTTTTGCTAGAAATACTTCACCGTTTTCCAGAACACCAGCTGCACTCACCTGCATAACCCATGAATGATTCTGGCTACTCACGGCAAGCCTACGGGTTAAAAACCTTATCCTGCTCCCCCAAAACCAGCCAGTTTTGCTTTTAACTTGTTCCCTGCCGAGGACTGGCAGCTGCTGCTCCTGTAAGAGCCAGGGGCCAGCTGCCCGCCCCCCGGCCCGAGCCCCCGCCGGCAGCACCGGCCCCCGGCCCGCCTCCCTTCCCGGCCCTCCCCGAAAGCCCGGCCCCGCGGGGCTGGGGGCGCCGCCGAACGGCTCCGCGGCACCGCTCTCCCGCTTCCCCTCGGCG
>VXBQ01015153.1:2328-15250 GCA_013400175.1 Phainopepla nitens | reverse complement strand
CCCCGAGCGGCCGCGCCGGCAGCGGCCCCGGCCCGCCCGGGAAGGGCCCGAGGAGCGCCGCCGCCGCTCGGGGCCGCAGCCGGGGCGGGAACGGGAGCTGTCTCCGCCAAGGAGTTCGGAGGACCTGCTGCGCTCTCCGGAGTCAGGGTGGTGGGGGTGTTTAGTGAGAGGAGGGGGTTGTATCTAAAATTAAATTAGAAATTACGAAATTGCAGTTTTAATGACATTGGAAACAGCTGATCTCATTACTCTCTAGGCATACTGGTTCCCGTTTGTGAGTATGCGCTAAGCCGAACTTCATCCTGGTGCTGGTATCGTCATATCAAACACAGCAGTATTATATCCAATACTTTACACATTTAGCTTCATTACTTTAATCTGAACAGCTAAAAATGAAGAAACTTTAATAGATGAAAATCATTTCGTAAAGTAAGAGCTGGCCTGTGTCTACCGCAATGCTATGCACATTCTTGTTGCTTTGTTCCTCTGTTAGTGAATGCTGTATTATTCACTTCATTTTATACGGATACGTGGGAACGAAATACGGTAGAAAATAGAAGACTGTGATTCACAGAGCTGTAGAAATGAGGCGGTGTCACTTTCGCTCAGGCATCATGGAATAACTTTTTTCCATCTCTGCAGAGGTGTCGGGTGTCACACGGGATTGAGTGGTGTCAGCCCTTTTTCTTTCATGTCGGGACCGCAATAGCGATGAAAGGGGGAAAAAAAAAAAAATCTTGCAGTGCTGGAACGTACTACCTTTGAAGCTGTAGGCAGCCACAGCAAGCTGGCTGTGGTCTGCACAGCGTGCTGATACCTACCCTCTGAAAAGCAGGAAAGGTGGTTGCTGCAGCTGCTGCTAGAAACGTCGTCACCTTGTGAATCCCATTTGTACACTCTGTTTAGACTAATCGTACAGATTTAAGGGTATTTGGAAGCTAGTTGTGGAAACTTCTACCTGCGTTTCCTAGATACTGTACCCAGAAAATACTTGAAATGGAAAAATGTAACCCAAAATTTTTTTGGTAGAGTTCACATACTGCCAATGCTTAACATGATATTTATCTACAAAATTTTGCATAAAGATAGGCAATCACACTCAGGAATCTTAAATCCTTTTCCTCTGATTTTCCTGTGGCTGACAGTTGAGAATTTATGTGGACATAGACTGTAAATCAGCCTTAAAGGCAAAGTTTGTATGCTGGTTTTAAGAATTGTTTAAAGGAAATAGACACATTTATCAGGTGGCCAGCTTCTGCAGAGATGCTGCTTATTTGGCAGTTTTAAATCAGTGTTTTGGTTTGATGACATAATGGTTTTATCTATAATTATTTCCAGGTAATAAATTTGATACAGGGGGTTAAATTGCTTATGAATAATTGATAAATAATAACTTGTTACAACACATCTGATAAATCAAGGTAATTTTTTTTTGTCTCAGGTACACGTTAGGCTTCTAGGAACGCAGACGTACAAAAATCTAAATACTCCTCTGGGTTGTTTCAGAGCAATGCATTAACATATTTGACAGCACTGGAAGCCACACAAGTAAGTCATCATCGGTTACTCTAAGACAAGAAGTATGCAGCTATTGTCGCCAAAGTACAACTGAGGTGGTTTTAAATTTTCTTACCACGACGTTTGTAGTATTAGTTGTGAGCAGATATGTTTGTAAACAGCGCAGAGCAGTGCCAGGGAGCAGAGACACCACAAACCCTCTGTACGGTCGTTCCTCAGCGCAGCACTGCGCAGCTACTGAAAGTTTCCTTTCCTGGCTTCTTGTACTTCTGATTGTCAGTGCTGCTTTTTTTTCTTTTCTTTCAGTCATGATCTAAGGACCTGTATTACATCTGCAATTGGAGTGACCAAACTTGGAGACTTCAGAGAATCTCATCACTGCAATCCTGACAGCTGTTTTTAATTGCAGATAATGTGGCTGCATTATAAATAGAAAATTAGGACAAGCAGTTACATCACTTGCATTTACTATATCTTTTTGCCAGATGAGGCATTTAGGTTTTTTTAATTTTATACTATCCAAGAATGTCTTAGAAACTTAGCAAAACATATGGATATGCATAGAGCAGCTCCAGATTCCACCAAGGGAAATTATAGCAGTTATACAGTCAGCATTTAGTCACGTATTTGTTTGCAGTCTGAACAGAGATAGAAAGAAGGAAAGCAATGAAAGGAAACACATAACCTTAGGAAGGAAGAGGACAGCACCAGGGGTCCAGATCTCATTAAGGGAAAATCTGATGTTACCTTTTCCTTCCACTAGTTAATGACTAGTGCTGCAAATTTATTTAGTGGAAACTGTAAATATGCTACCAGTGTTTTGGGTTCATCTTTAGCAACACAGCCCGGGTTTTGATTATATAGTACAGGTACAGGATAAGGATGCACAGGATACTTCAAGTCCAAGGAGAGAAGTCCTTAAATTCTTTGGTTTGGTCCCATTTAGGTTCAGCCCTCACTAAAGGTCTTCAGTCCCGTTCTGGTCCGAGTTCAACAAAACTTTAGAGAGATAGTTTGGTTCTATTTCAGTTTTAAGGACTGTAGTTTATATATATTTGAGCCAGTTTGGTGCCAGCTCAATGCCCCACTAACTGCTGAAGTCTCAAAGCTAACCATGTAGATTAAAAAAGTATTTCCTAGACTTTGCAGATCAATGGACCGTCGTCAATCCTGCCCATCAGTACCCTCAGACTTTTAGTCTTAAAAGCTTGTTCTGTCTGGTTCTGCAGATTGAGGAACCATCAGTGGTCATCAGGCCACACTTTTAAGGACTGCTGAATTCAGGATCACAAGCCCAAATCTGTGGGAACCAAGCTAAGCAGTATCTCTTCTGACAATGCTATTCACTTTACAAGTGGGTTATTCCAAATCATAATCCCAGATTTGTACATTTAATATACACTTTTTAAAAGCTCACTTAAAAGTCACAAATCTTTTTAGAAAGTGTACCAGAATAATGAGATTTTTAAAAAATGCTTTTGAGACGATCTTTTATGCTAATTAGAGTCAAACTTAGTCATATTAAGCAAGTATGTATTTTGTTTTCTACAGACTAGTTTGTTTTCTGCTGATAGCAAGAGCCCAGATGCATTCTTAAAAGTGGCACAAGCAGATCTAATCTGTTAGGATTATGCTGTTTTCAGCTGTCTGCAGGACAGCATTCCAGTTTTAGAGACAAATGGAAAAATAGCTTCTAGATTTGTTTGTTAAAAACACATCTAATTGGCTAAATCTCTCACAAAACCTCAGAAATTAAGAAAGGGAAAGAGAAACATATCTTGTTTGCTTGCCTGTCAATTTTAGAAAGAAGAGCACAGAAAACATTTCTGTAAGTGATGTGTCTCAAAAACAGTGTTAAAATGTAAGTGAGGGGAGCCAAACTAGGTGGCCTGAAGGCCAGATGAGGGTCTTGTAAACCATTGCTGTCCACTGTCCACTGCTGTCCCAGGCAATAATCCCTTCCCTTCCTGCCTCTTCTCTTCACCCTAGTCCCCACTGCACTCCCCTTTGCAGCCACGGGCCTCTGTAATGCCAACATCCAAATCTTCTGTGCCAGTCACTGAAAACCTGGCTGGTGCCAAGGAAGGAAAGGATTTGGTATAGAAAGTTTGCCCAAACTGTGGACCAAAACTTAGGCATGCTGTACTGGATGCTGGCAGGATTTGAGGGCACTGGCTGGTCAGTTGGGAAGGGGTGTTGCTCTTCAGGTGGCATTTGCTACTGGAAAAATGATTCCTGATCCCTCCTAAAAAAAGATGATGGGCAGGACTGAAGCACATCACTGAACGAGATCAGCCTTTGGGCTGCTTTGTAATTGTCCCGATACCTTGTAACTTCCATTCATTTAAATAATAAAGACTTTAAATGCAGATCAAAGAGAGGAATCGATATAAAATATAGGTGACACATCATTAACTTCCTCAAAAGTAGTATTTTACTAAAAGGCACGTCCAGCATGTAGGTAAAATATGGCACAGAAAGTTTTAAAGCATCTTAAAACATGGGATTTAAAGTGACTCTGTAGTGTCTACACATTTACATTTGTTTCCATAATAAAAATAAATGTTTATTAGCAGTACTGCAATGAATTCTTAGTACTGTTTACTATAATACAAATAATCCCTAAGCAAAGAGTTGAATGAGAAATAGTTATAAAAAGGAAGCAGGCATCAAACGCAAAACTTTTGTGTACATTTCATTTAAAAATCCAGTGAATCATAAAAAAAATGTGTAATTAATACTTGCAAAACGTGACTTAGTATTTCTCAGAATTTGTAGTCTTTTAAATATATGAATTAATGTAGTTCTCTATTTTTACATTTAATTTAAAGATTCTTTGAGGAGACAGATGAAATACTGCAAGCCTCTTATTATTTATTATTTATTCCAGACTTACGAAATTATTTTTGAAATGTAAAGCACCATTTTATTAATATGAGAACAAACAAAGAAAATTTACTAATTAACCTGAAAATCAAACATTAGCAAATAACCAAAATTAATTAAAGATTGAAGTCTGAAACCTTTTCACAAAACCAACTCACTTTACTTGCAAATTACAATATATAAAATGGTTTTCTAATATTTTAGATAAAAGACTGGAAGGTTGCTTTTATTTAGAGGGAGAATAGCTATTCCTTTTTGTAATCTTCTGTTGCTTTCCCAGGATTTGAACTGGACAAACTCATATGCAATACCTGTATTTTGAAAGGTTCTTACTTTAAGGTTAGACTTAAGGAGCTAGTAATGATTCATGGAATGTTTTTACAGATAGCCTAGCAAGATATTTGCCACTGCTTGTACCTTTCCCATACGTCCTGTTTTAAAACAAAAAATATCTTTTGATTAAAAATTCACTTGATCTATTTTGTTCTCTTTCAAAATGAAACCTGCCTGCTTGCAGGCTAGTGAAGCATCCTGCAGGGCACTGCATCCTCTGTCAGGGGAGTTAAAAGAAACAGATGAATTTCCAAAAAGCTTCTCACAAGTAGTTTTCCTCACAGAAAACACACATCTGAAGCACTCCAGCTCAGGAAGGAACTGTGCCACATCCACTGCTATCTAGTTAGACAAGGATCTCACTTTCCTAACTTACTTCCTTCTCTCTTTTTAGCAGTGCAGCCTGTCAAAGATATTGCCCTCATTGCAGCTTAAGTTCCTATCAATGTTATTTGAAGTATAAGCCACTTTTCACCCCATGCTGAGAAATTACACAATATTGAGTCCACCGCCCACTTTACAGATGGATAAATTGCAGCTCAATCTTTAATAGTGCTCTTCCTACAGAAAATTAACCAGCTCAAAATCCCTTGAACAGAAGGAGTGGATCCACAACTGTTCTGCCCTCCAGATGTGTCAGACAGGGTAAGAAAAAAAGCAAATGTGTATAATAAGGTGTCCAGAGCAATCTCTCAAATTTGGAGATTCCCCTTGAGGCAGAGCGTGGGTACAGCAACTCAGCCAAACAGATCCGGTTTCAGGGCTGCAACCTGAAGAGATACGATTAAATTGTAACAAAACATTTTTTGAAAGGGGATTTTTGTGCTTTCAGCTACCAGGTTTACATCTATTTTTCATAAAATGCCATTGTCAAGCCAGATCCAAGTAACTTCAAAAGCAGAATTTGCACCGGGCTTTGAATCCTTCCCCATGTCGAACATCCCTCTGCATTTACTATTTGTTAACTAACAGTGCACCGAGTTGCAAACCTCAGCTATGAACCATCAATTATAGAACAGTTTGACTGGAACCAAAAGGATTTACTTACATAAACCCTGCCCTCCAGTGAAAGAAAAATCAAGACAGAAGCATTTAATTTGTTTGTTTGGGGTTTTTTAGTGTATTTTGCTCTTTGTAGCACTCACCACTAAACTTCTCCTGAATTTTATCTGTTTGAAGTTTTTCCTACCAAATGCCAGCTCATTCCTTATGCTAATATAAATTGCTTTTGCTCTAGCGTTATATTCCTCCTTAATACCATAGAGAGTAGTGGTATTATTTTGGTATTTCAATTCCTGGAAAAATAATGGCTCCAATTCTGGAAGAAAACAAAATGAAACACAGGTGCAATCCCTTTTTAAAAATAGAGCCTAAGTAGAATAAAACACAATTTATCAGGCAGATTAATCAGCATAATTATGGTGACATATTTTTATATTTCTACAGACCTTCTCAGAGGCACTGGCTACTTTAAAGCCCTGTAGATATAACTGGTTAATAAACACAGTTAATCCCTCTCCTGTTTGATAGCCCTGGCACCAGGACAGACTGAGTTTGCTATAAGCTAATTTTCTTTTTCCTTGAACTGGCTAGAACTATCTAGCCAGACTTTGTCTATGTGTGGATTCAAACTATACTGATACTAGTTATTCCCCTAGACCTTTAGTCTCTACTAATACACCTTTCAGCATTTTACTCATCCAGGTGGTTAGTTGTTTAATTAGAAGTGATTAGTTAGAAGTGCCACCTCTCACAGGAGCTGCTGGCTTTTCCATGTCCTTTCCCTTTAGTCCCTTCCCAGACATGAAAGCCAGACAATAATTCCCTCCTTAGAAAGCAGAATATTTTCTCCTCTTGTTCCTGGCAGCTGTGTTTCACCTAGCTTGTAGTGTGCTCTCTGTGTAAGACAGGGGACAGGGACCAGTGATGGTCAGCACCTGAACCAACTCTGCCTCCCTGTTCCTTTGACTGATATTCAGCCTCTTGCAGAAACCACCCAATTTTAGCAATACTGTGGCAAATCGCCATGTTGTTGTAAAGCGAGCTCAGAGCGTGGTGACTGAAGCTATGTGTCAGTGGAATGGTGTTTCCAGGCATTTTCAGTCATGCTAATGGCTTAGCAAAATACTGAGACCTGCTGAATCTAAAGCTAATAGAGAAGCAGTTTTCAGGAGCTGGGCTGAGATACCAAAGCAGATTGTCATCCCTGCGTCCTTTGTGTATACAGAACTAACCAGCTAAGACCTTTCAAATCACTTCTACTTATTCTATTTGGAAATTTTTTGGTTTAGATAGTAAAAGTTTCATCAATTTCTGTATTTTTAAAATAAAATTTCTCCTTTCAACAAAGTTTTTGTACTGTTATTGAGAATTAGCAATACGGTTTAGAATCCCTCAAGCTATTGTTCCCCTAGCAGTAAGTATGATACTTATATTTACTTTAATGACTGCAAAGTTGGCAGAAGTTATATTTTACTTTATTTTAAATGACTCTTAGACATGATACCCATATCTAAAGATATCTCTTTCCATTTCCATTCCCATTACAGAGTTTTGGCTTAAGGAGAGCAAAGCTCTGATATCACTTGACTTACTTTCTGCTAGAGCCTAAGATTATAGCCAAAGGAAAAATCAATAGGATTGTTATCAGGAATACAAGAAAAAGCTCTTGAATAGGGCATATAAGTAAATAAAGTTTTTTAAACAATCTTTAACAAGGTAATTTACCTGCAGGAACATTTTGCTGAAACACGAGAGTTGGCTAAGGTGCAGAAATTCACACAACTGCAGAACTCTGTCCTCCCTGTCATACATAGATTCTGTTTTCTCATGGTGGTGAAACTTAGTCTCATTATAGGAGTAAATTCCTCATTGTTGTAAGATATAAAGAACCCCGTCTGCCCCAAATATTCTAGTGAACAATTTTTCCTTTTTGCTAATAATTTTATGTTCTTTATCTAGAATGTGATTACATAAAACATAATTAGGACAATACTGACAAGATCAGATTAAAATAAAATTACTTCTGATGCACTGGGTGCAGCTGCTTGGTTACATTCACACTCTACCCATTCATATTGTACTCAAACCATTTTCTGTCTCTGGTGATAATACTACCAGCAGTAAGATGCCCATACAACTAAAATGCTGCCCTAGTTTACAATTCTGCTAGGTTTAGTGCTAAACTAAATACTATCATAAATTCAATTTTCATCATTCATCTCGCAATTATATTTATTTTGGTTGGTTT
The DNA here is from genome assembly GCA_013400175.1 of Phainopepla nitens. Lineage (NCBI taxonomy): Eukaryota > Metazoa > Chordata > Aves > Passeriformes > Bombycillidae > Phainopepla > Phainopepla nitens. The sequence continues at coordinate 7,263 of VXBQ01015153.1, read as the reverse complement.
TTTTAAGCATCGCCTTCTAGAACTGTAGGATTCTCAGTTTTCCCTTAAGTAAAGTGAAGAAGTTTTCTGACATTCCAGGTATAAACTGGAAAATCTAAAACTCCAAGACTCAAAAAAGAAAAACCAAACCAACACATGGGGTGAAAAAAAGGCTGAGGATTAAAGTCCTTATCATGATTTTTGGTTCACTCATGAGCCTTGAACCTGTGAAACTGGCTTTGTTGCACACTCTGTACTAGCAATTCAAGATGATATGTATCAGAAGTAATTTTTATAATCTCAAGGGCCCACAATTTAAAAGCTAATGCTGCAAACAAGCTACAACATCCATAAGGTAAAGAAAAAAAATGCACTGAATTTTTTTTTAAATGTTTGAACAACATTCTGAAAACTTTCATGTCTGAAAATTCACAAAATCTACATGCAAGATCTTTGTAATGCTGAAATCTAATCATGTTCTATCATCAGATTTTTTTGTACCAGAACAAGTCATTCTCTGTGCTGCGTTAGAAAGAAGCCGAGCTTTCTGCAAGCTGTACTGTGGTTTAGTTTTACTAGTGCAATGCATCAACCCTAGGACTGGCATCCTAATGAGGACAAGAACTGTGCTTTCATACAAAGAGGACTAGTTCCCCCTCCAGTCTGTTTAAAATATTGTTCACAGCTTCGAGCACACTTTAGTTACAGAGCCTACTTTTCCTCACAGGAATGAATTCAAGTGATACAGAGTCTAGGTCAATATGCTCGATGTTTGGTGACTTGATTCCACATCACAGTAACTAATCTTGATTAGTTACAAGAATCACCACCTTTCACTTTGCCAGGACTCCTTGTCCTCAGTCTGCCATTTGGCCTTCTGCTTTGGAGGACTGTTATTTAAAAAACCAGCAAGCTTTCCTGCATCTGCCCCTTGTTGTTTCTCAGAGCTTGACTCTGCTGTGGGGTACACTTGGCCTGTGACTGCTTACATAGGCTGCCAGCAGCAAGCCATAAATCATTCCTTATATTTGCAACATAGCATTCTCATTGCACCCCAAAGCGCTTATCTTCTCAGTCTGCTTGCTCTAGCATCGGTATTCATTATTCTAAACCCCTAGGAATTTATTTTTAAGGTCCTTAGTACAATGTGTTGAGACCCCAAGTGTATCACCCTGGCTGAAAAGGCACAGTAGTAGAGTGTTAACACAGCAGCACATTAGAGTGTTTGTGACTGTGATAGAAGTTATTCCTGTCCTGGGGTGACTTTATGATGCTGAATTGTATCCCCATTCGTCTGTTGAGCCCAGAAATAAGTTTTTCACCTTTAAAACTAGATTTGAGAGTGAAGTGGGGGAGAAAGAGAAGCGGAATGTCAGAGGTGGTTGTATTCAAAACATATAGATAAGAGCTTCAGTTTTTCTTCTCTCATGGACTGCATTGTCTGCAGCACATACAGAGGGAGAGAGCTCTCCTTCACTCTTGAGAGGCTTTTTTTAGCTAGCTGAGACAGAGAAGTTCCCCAGACCGTGGTTTCTCTTTTTCTTGGAGCTGTTCAGCCCTGCTCTGGACTGAAAACCCAGAAGAGCACCGGGAGCTCACTCCTGTGCCCCACCGGGGCCCAGGACGCGGCGTTTCCAGCACCGGAGGGACTGAGAAGGGACTGAGTGAGCCCAGCTACAGCCCTCGACAAGGACTTTCTGAATCTGCCATTTCTTCACAACAGCAAGACATTCCATTGTTTAATATTACTCATTTTTTAATGTTTGTGAATACTCTGCTTGTTAAATAAATAGTTTTTTCCACTTTTCTCCAAGGAAATCTTTTCCCAAACCAGTAGGGGGAGGGGCTTGAATCTGATTTCTAGAGGGACCCTTTTGGAGTTTCCTCCCAAATTTGCCCTAAACCAGGACAATTCCATATAGCAGTTCTCTCACCACAGGGTAGAGCTAATCAAGAACTGTAAGAAAAGATTCGTCAGAATGAAAAGTGTTCCCAGAAACACGTTTTTTTGACAGGCTCTGCTCACAGGAAAAGCTCCTCAGCCTGAGGGTGGCAGATCTTACCAAGACTGATGACAAGAACCGTGTGATTGAGACACATACCTAGAATACAAGAGCTCTTTGGGCATGGGAACAAAAGGATGGTCACTATATAATATGAAAAACTTCCAAATAGCTTTTGGCAAGACACAGGGAAAATTTTACATAACAAAATATTTTGTTGTTTTTTTTTTTTAGAAGAAAACTCCTTCCATTTCTATACTAAAGCTTGAGCTGAAAATGGGGACAGAAGATTAAGCCATGGAGGAGGAGAAACCCACCTTAACCACAGAAAGAACAGTAACATATCAAGTATATGTCATACCAAGGAACCACCCACCCTGCCCCATGTTCTTGGTGCCTTGTATTTTTCAATGGCTCTGCTACTCATTTCTGCCAGCATGTTACAGACTAAACTGTAACACTGTAAGAATGTGTAACACATTTAGTTTAGAGTTTAGATGCAACAATTAAGCTGGTCGGTGCCCCAGAGTTTATGAGAAGGGGCGGAACATCTTGACAGTACAAGAGTAGTTAAGTCACAAGGAAAACAAGATTATATTATGTTTTTTCTATTTCAGCCTGAGCAAAGCTAGATTACAGCAAGTCTTGACAACCCTCCTTGTTGAAGCACAGGTCTTTGCTTTAATTAACAAATAAGATAGGGAAAGAATTAAAACTATTAATTTGTTTACTAAGGACCAGTCTATGTCCTTGTTTCTCTCTTTACTGCTCTCCTGTTATTCTTGTCCTGTGTATTTCTTCTATTAAATACTTTACATTTTGGCTGAAGTATGAGTACTGAGGGTCTTAGTCCCCTCTTCCTGTTTGGAAGACTACTGTAACAGAAAAAGCAATGTCCTATGCTAATACCCAACTACAGGAATTCAGCAGGCAGCCTCTAAGCCACTAATCTGAATGTAATCCAGCTATACTTTTGAGCAGCACCACAAAGGCAAAGCAGGGGTATTCATCCTCACTGATACATGTGCATTTATCTGAGTATTAGCTTGGAAATTATATAAGTTCCTATATAAGAGCACTCTTTCCTGAATAGTAGCAAATCCATACATACAAAGATTGGGAGATTGTTGTGCACTTTGATTTACTTTATTGAGTAATCATCTGATAGCTACAATGGTGAATTGGAAGTTAAAAAAATAAACCAAAACAAAATATAATTCAAAAAAGGAAAGAAAGAAAAAGAAAATAAAAAAAAAAGAAAAAGGAAAACCAACCCCCTTCAAAAAAAAAAAATCCACATCGTATTTCCCCATATTTTGGGAAACAGGCTGAAGAAAACATTCTACACTGTAGAAGACACATATAACTGCTGATATCCATGTTTTGACATTGGAACTGCAAGTCTGAAGCATATAGTTCTAAAGCCTCAACCAAAAGAGGCTTAATAATAATAGCATGGGTACATCACCACTGTAAAGATGTTAAAATGTTAAGTATTCTGGGATACCAATCTGATATAATCAGCAATATACTGGGTTCCTGTGAAAGATGTGGCATTTCTTCTTAAGGTCAGCTTTCAGAGAACTTTGAAAAGCAATGTTCTAGACTGATTACTTAGTACTCATTTCCTTGCAGAAAAGCAGGAGAGTAGTTCAATAAAAACTGAATACATGATCATTTTTCTGACTGGATTTGAACAGTTGCATAACTTTAGCAAGATTATCACAGTGTGATCTAGTTAAGCTTTTAGGATTATATGAACATCAGCACCAAATTAATCTTGGAATCAGACAACTGAAATACTTGTAAATTCTCACGTCTCTGATCACTTATGAAGTCTCTCCCGGTCCCACTGCTTCAGTAAGCATTTGATAGTTAGTGCAGCATTTTATTGACAAAGCAACACAATCTGGACAGATTCCTGGCTTCTCTCTGCTTGCAAGAATAGCATACCACCTTGTCGAACCCCCAAGGATGCAAACTAGGATTATTTTACATAAAATCTCCCTTTGTAGCATCTGAAATAAAAACCTTTCCCCCAGAACTGCCACTGTTTTGATAGTGAATTCCATGCCGAGTTGTACAACTGGTTACTCAGTTCTTTGGCTGATTTTAAGAACTGCATTCAAAAGTTACTCTGTGTTAGAGGCATTTAGAAAATATATTTATACCTGGTATTGATACTCTTTCAAGTATTCTTTTAGTCTTGTTGGTAATGGCAGCTCCCAGATCTGATTTGTGCTCTTGTTTATAGCTATTCTGCAGCGGTGTTGCAGAGATGGAGCAGACGTATAGAGGGGTTTGTTCAAGTAAAGGTGAACTGTTCCATTTGAAGGTGTTTCAGTTCTATCCTTGCACATAAGAACATAGTACTCAATCAAATGCACAACGCTGTTGAACTGTTTAAGTCTAGATCTGACACAAGTGATAGAGTCCAGTCTAAACTTGCCATCTTGATATTCTATACGTAGATTGGTCGGTCCCGCTGATGTTTTTACTGATATAGTCAGTAGATACTCTGAATGCGAACTATCCCTAACCAAAAAGGTCCCTTCAGGGGCATCCTGTAACCTTTCTTTGGCTTCAGCAACAGTCATGTTGCCCCAGTACCATCCTGTTAAAAGATGAGAGAAAGAAGGGATTTGTTTATTCCTGTTTGTTTTAAAAGCTGCTCTCTGGCTGATATACTTCTAGCCACCCATTTCTTTTGCTGTTTGAAAGTTAAAGTCCTGCAGGCACAGTAAATTTCTATTTGCTATTTAAATTCATTTGTTTTACAATGCACCTCGTTTTGGCAGAGCCTTCCAGGTCACTTTTTATTTTCATATCTATGCATACACACGCACAAACTTTCCTGCAGCGTCCTGCGGGGCCGACACCCGAGCCACCGACGCGGCGGGCCGCCCCTGAAGGAGCAGGGACGCGTCCCGCGGCTCCCCGCTGCTCTCCCGCC
>VXBQ01015136.1:0-18788 GCA_013400175.1 Phainopepla nitens | reverse complement strand
CTTTCAGTGCTATCCACAGAAATAAGGGTTCTAAGAGCTGCTTGAATGTTGCAGGGATCAAACTTTGATGTCGTCTCACAAATGAAAACATATGAAATCACACTGTTAGAACACAGCTACCCTTTCTCAGGGTATGACCCAATTTTAAACAGCAAGGTTACAGAAGTCCTATAAAAGCAGTGCCCAGCTGAGATGTTTGTTTCTGCAGAAGTGTATTCCACTTTTTTTAAAGCATAACTACTCCACAAGCATCCAGGGTAGAAGAGATGTTGTATTTTTCACAGCAAATTCTAGTTACAGATCTGTGGAACTTGTAAATAATACTTAAAATACAGTATTTCATATTGGTGCAAAATGTACAGTCAAACACAAAACACTTGTTGCAAAATATACACAGAATTGTTCTAAGAACAGAACCCAAGGATGAACAGATGTTTAAATATAAGAGAAAAGTCCATATTTTATAAATTACTTTTTAAAAAATCTATTAGTACACTAGGTATGTTGTTTGTAGACAAGTTACCACAATATAGTGACGTCTCATTTGCAAGGCAGACATTGAGAAACAAGTTACATCATTAAAAGCTAGTTTTTGAGACCAATCCACGAGTAAATGTGTGATAACACATTACTGGTTTGAGGCACAGAGTGTGGAAACAATTTTGAACCATTTTAATGCTTATACTTAGGCTTTTTTTTTTGAGAATTAGGCAGATGCACAAAGAATAAGCACTAGGCAATAACTTGTCAGCTTACATTATTTTATTGGGTCAGGATTATTTATCACTGATGTATTAGAACATTCACAAGAAATGCTATGAGACACCCTAAGAGTATCTTGATGATAATAAAACAGCATTCATACAACTGTGTAAATTGGATGATTTAAATAACCAGAGGTGAAAAACAGTTGTTTAAGCAATAGTTAAGTTACAGTTTGAGAAGAATTAAGATGTCATCAGTCATTCGTAAGTAGGAGAGACGCCGAAATCTATAGTGAATTACAAACTCTAATGCTTTGCATAAAGCACAGATGTTGTCTTCCAATATTCACAACTTGTAGCTTCACGATACTGATTGCTGCTAGCTACACCATTGCTAACTAAACGATCACAAGGATAACTTGCTTTGGGCATGTTTGGAATGCTAGAGTTATACAGCTATTGCTATGCTACAGATCCCCAAATGTTGCTTTAAAATAGCAGTGAAGGCTTTATGAGCACCCAAAATTACACAATAAATACTCAGTAATACTTCAAGCACCTCTTGCTACCCAATTTGGCAAGATAAGCAGCACTAAGGAATGGATGCCATGGTGAGACGAGGTGTTAGCAGTTTGACTCAGGCACACTTGATTTGTGCCTGCCTGCCTTCAGAAAGCAAAAGAGCTTGTGTGGCACACTCTGTGATGGTGAGAGAGAAGACTGTAAGTGCCAGACAGTCACCAGACTTATAACCTTTCTGCAGTCAAGCACAAGGGCAGGCTCTCTGCTCTTCAACCTGCAGTGATCTGTATGGCAGAGAAGCTCTGCCTTTTATGGCTGATGTTTATACTGGGAATTGCTGCCAGAGGTGTAATAGGGGATATGCACAATATAAGTGAAGCTGTATCTTCAGAAATCAGGTTGTCCCCTCAATAACACACTTGACCAGTGCAGTGTGACATGCCAAATGGGTATGCTGCCAGGAGAGCTCAGAGGGATAACACCAGTAACACTGCCCTATTAAAAAATATTTTGCTTTGGGATAGATCTTTAATATCTACAAATGTTTATTTCAAGACTTCAACTTTTTCAGCACTGATCTACTATAAAACCTTCTCATAAATTATCTTCACATAAAATAAATTCACTCTTTCAGAAAACATGTTCAATACAACACACTTGTATCCGTAAAAATTCTGTCCTGTGAGTCCATGGCAGAGAAGCCATAATCCACACTGAAATCTCTCCAAAGCAACATAAGCATGACTCTAAAACCAGAAGGCAACTATTCCATTAATTACCATGGTAAGCAGAAACAATGTTTCCAAAACTCACCAAGAGTGCACCGTTTCAGTGGACATCTACGGGTTTACAATCAATAGTCACTGTCCTGTAAACATTGAAACTGCTGCTCTAACTGCAGGTTAAGGTTAGTAATTTGCATTCATTTCACTGCACTCCACACATACAACGCCCACACTGCGGAATAAAAAACAACAACAAAACAAAACCATTAAACAGCGAAAGGAATGAAAGCTTTGGGCTGGATCTCTCCTCCAACTAAGTGTCAAATCAGTGAGTATTGACATTATAAATAAAACTTGAACATTATTTTATGCATTATAGAAGCAGTCTAGTAAAACCTAAAACTTAGAATAGCAGCAAATTTGCTCAAAAACGTACATGAACTTTCAGTCAGTCAGCTATAAATACATTCTGCAATGTAAGAAGCCATCTCTATCCCCAAGCAGGCTTCCAAGGAGAACACAGTGTTAGACATGGATGGGGAGCAGGAACACTGCAGCCAGAAAAACTCCTAAAGAACTGTATTCTACAAACTTGTTCTCATTATCTGAAAGTGCATCTTTGTATCTGTAGAATCATCCCCATATTTACAAAAAAAGTACAAACATTGCAATTTTGCCACACCCTAAGCCTATCTAACCTGTATTTTCTGGTAAGTGCAAAAAGAATAATGAAGTTGTATATATTCTGAGGCATATAAGATGAAAGCCTGCAAATGAGGCAATGTTTCACCGGTGAATCCAAGGCCATTCAGTAGTTGCCAAATCTTAGCTGCACAGCTGTTAGATGGCTAAAGTAGAAGCTGAAGTAGAAATTAAAGAATAGTCTAAGCCAAACTGACAGAGCAGCATTCAGAGCAGGAACTCCATTCCCCCACTCTCCAGACACATTCACCAGCACATGCTCATACCTTCATTACCAGTTTTGGTACAGAGCTGGGCCCAAAGGCAGGAGGGCAGCCTGGCAGAAAGAGGAAGATGTACAGTCACTCTGGAGGTGGTAAGGAAGACTTATGGAGTGCAGACTGAAAGAGTATCTACTGCCAGTGCACAGCTCCAATGGGCCCCCAATAGTGGTGCTGGAACATGGACTGGGGACTATGCAAGACAGAGCATACCTACAGCTGGTACATTATTAAATACATATGCAACCAAATTGTTGTGTCTCCAATATAAACCTTTTTAAGTGTCACAACAGCTCCTCTTACCTTCTCCTCCCACAAAAAGAGGTTTTATTTGATAATGGTGTTTATGTGCCAACAGACTGCTACAGAATCACATGCACACATAAATGCTGAGCAATTCCAAACAGGTAATATTCACATCAAGTACATTATTTGCTCTAAGGAAATGAAATGAATACAGTATTTGTAAGAGGGTAACCGTGAAGATTAACAACAATTGTCTGTAACAGTTCATTTAGTTTTGTTCCTTAGTTAAGTCTTGCAGTGACAGCTTCTTCCTAGTTTTTAAAATGCTACAATAGCCATTGCCATTGGTTTTAGACACAGATACTTGACTAAAATCTAGACACAGCAAGCAGAACTCAAACTGCATACATGCAGAGACTGTACTCTAAACACAGTTGTGCTTTCACTATATTGCCATCATGTCTTGTTGGAAAGTGCAAGTCCTGCCTCATGTCCAAAACCGGTGAGAGAAAGATCCAGAAGTGAGTGCTATCAGAATGCTGTAACAGGGCAAGAGCTGTATAATTAGGCACTGTGGAAGGAAATACAATAAGGCGTATTCTTAAAGGGTGTGTGCACTTGTATGCACACATGTGAACGTACACATATATAAACAAAAGGTTGTTGGCAAAATAACCGTTTCACCTAAAAATAAATGCAGTGAGAACGCCAGCAATTTAAACTGCACAAACCAAGGATAAAAGCTATGGGGGAAAAAAGCAGCAAATTTTCTGAAGTAGCACCCGTATCTCAGGGATGAGCTTTTGAATTTTGGTTCTACTTAATTCAAGGTAGAGGTAATGCGTTTATCCATCAAAACAGATTTTAAACGACTGACCACCTGCACTAATCTGCAACATTGGGGTATTTGAAAGGAACCAGGGTTTTCAGGACCTTTCTCTCCCCAGTGCCTAAGTAGGACACTAGTAAAAGGTCAGGAGAGATGCTAGTTGTGCTGTTTGTGCCTGCCATGGTTTATAGGCAAGGTAAAAAGGCAGTGGAGAGAGGATGAAGGAGTGTGCTCAGGATAGCAAAGAGCCTGCATCTCTTCCTGTCCACAGTTACAGCTCCTGTGTCCCTGATGTTACTTAACCTGTCTTGACAGAACTGAACCTCTTCTCTAACACTTTTGTTGCTGCATTATTTGAAGTACTTGGCCATGGGACCACTAGGTTCTCACCCAACACTACTCAAGCAGTCAAGTATGGAGGATCATCTATCTACCCACTGTCACATAAATTATACTGCATTGTTATGTTCAGTGGAAAGGCTAAGTCTAAATGTTTCATATTAACTGCAAAGAGTTATCCCCTCCCTTCATGCAGGCCTTGCACACCATGGAAGAAAATACTAGGTCTTCTCAGACACCACATGCAATGAAAATGTGACGAAAAAATACACACACACACATACATATATTCTTGATATAATGGCCTTTACAGAACCTGAAACTAGAACATCTTAATAGAGAGGTTAATGACTGAGTTTCTACTTCTGAAAGCATTACAGGGGGTTTTCTATCTCAACTGGAATCTGTTTTGTCATCAAAACACATTAAGCATCATCTTGTGATGCACAGAGGCCTGATATACTAAGTATGTTTTTAGGAAGCTGTTTTCATACCAGTGTGGCACTCATCTGCTCAAATATATGGCAGTTGGTTTCTGGGAAGAAAAAAAAGAAAAAAAGAAAAAGAAAAACAAAACTCAAAGCCTTCTTGTCCTCCACCAGGACCCCCTCTGGAGGCTAGGAAGAGATTACACTCATACTTCAGTGTCACCTTGCTACCATGATGCTATCCCAAAACAGACTTGTACAGAGTTCCAGGGATAGGAAATCTCCAGGAAGAATATGCCACAGCAAGAGGCCAATATTGTGACCTGTGAGTTTCATGCTATTTCAGATAACAGATACAGAGCAAAAGGAAAGACAGCCAGGTCCTTAACAAGCCAGGAATTTGAAACACTGTCAGCTATGTGCTGCAGGACTATATATGCCTGGAAAAATAGTAAGACAGGGTTATTTATTTGGGCTGCAGAGGACAGTCAATATCAGCAATCTTAAAAATTATGCATTTTTGTTTTCTGTAACAAAAAGCCCAGCTTCCATGACTGAGTCAGCAACTGGAAAGTAGACCATGCATTCTTTCTGCTGTCCCAAAGATACAAAGCAGTTTCTCTATCTTTCTGGACAATTATGAAGCAGCAGCCTATTCCAGATTTCCTCTCTAATTTGTGGGCTTCATTCAGAGAGTGCACATCCTGAAATACAACACTTGATCCTCACTACTTGTGATGCTGGTACCAGGATGCCAGAAGAGGTCCCAGTTGACCCCTCATGCCCAAGTTCTAAAGAGACAATCCTGTGTTTAATGATCAGGAAGACAAGGCTTTTAGCTCTGGACATTCAAACTATCTCCTTCATAGCATGAATCCAGTTTTCATGTTGAATAAAAGTTAAGTTGTAGTCCACACTGTGGGACCTGAAGAACATCCCCAAATTTAAATTAAGAAATCAAACAATTAAGAAAAGGTTTCACTGAAAATAGAAGTCATTCCTCCAACTGCATCTCTACCAGAAAACTAAGAAGAAATCAACAGATTGAAAGGAGAAACTTCAGGCATCTGCCATTTTTCCATAGCTGTTTTGTCTCTCTTACAGCTTTAGTTGTATCATTCTGTTGCTATAGATGACATTTACATCCTCGTTGCACCATGACTGGAAAGTAGAAAGCACAGGTAATGATCAGCTGTTGCTGAAGCTGGCACAGTGCTGAGAGTACAGACTCATCAACATGACCAAGCAAGAACTGCCTCAGCACGTAATTTGCTCTATCACAAAAAGCTTTTGTGTATTTCGAAGTTACACTTAAGTCCCCTAAAGCAGCTAGAGATGTTTTTCTAGACACACTGGCAAGAGGAATGCTCCTAAGGCTGACACTCAAGTGATGAAGTCATGCCACCCACAGCTAAAACAGTTATTACTGTGCAGCAGAGGACAGTAACAGTAAGTAAGCCCACCATATGGCTAAGAGGGCTCTAGCCAACATGGCTTAAGCAGCTCCAAACAGCAGATGCATACAAGTGGCAAAACCTTGCAGGACCCACCCTCTGCCCACAAGCGGCTCACCGAGCCCTTTGTGTATGATGTTGACCAAAAGTGGAAGGTTCAGTTCCTGGGGAACCATGGTGAGATGAGACAGCAGAGATGTGAGTGAAGCACTCACTACGGCCACGGACAGCAGATACAGCTAGCGTACGGCAGGAGCGCGGCTGCTCCAGCACCGGCCTCCAGCACGACGCTGTGAAAGAACTGCACCCCCTCACCTTCAGCAGATGGGTAAACACAGACAGGGGTGGTCTTGGCCTCACAGAACTGACAGAGAAACAGCCTCTGAAGAGCACACCCTCATCCAGGTGAGAAAGGATAGTCACTGGGCCCACACCTAATAGCAACACCCACGAAGATTTGAGAAGCCTGAGGAGGTAAGGGAATTTCATGATGCCTCTCGCATTCTCAGTTATTTGAAGTCTAGAGCGTGTTGCATGCACACTACAGGCTTCAGTAGCTGCTAAGGCTCCTCAGCAAAGCTATGCTGTACATCAGTTCAGCTCTAACATATGACTGTGCTAATTTACTTAATTGAACACTAAGTGGTACTTCTTTTAACCTAATTAATGATGATTCTTGAGCTTGCTGTTATAAAACAGTCCAAACTCATGAAAATTAAACAACACAAGTAAAGTCAAGACAAAAGAGTCTGGTGTCAAAGGTAATGGCTTCAGTGATAGAAAAGAGTTGGTATAACATACTACTGTCTTCCTTTTTTATTTTGAGAGTTGTAGCTGATGAAATTCAAATGCCTTTTAAAACAGGCTTTGGCTGAATAATGAGAAACTAAGCTACAGCTGGAAAATTGCTCTACAGGCTGTTTTCCCTTCATTCATGCTGTCCAAATACTGTTGAAGCAAATGCTCTGAAATATTTTGACTCAACTATTCTAGCACTTTCTCTCTTCCCAGTGCACTGGAATCCTTTTACAGAAATAATCTCTCCTGTGTTTTGTGGTTTTCTCTTTACACTGGTACTATTTCAGCTGTGCTATTTGAAGTGATCTAAGGATTTCTCAGCAGCTCATGTTTTTGCCTTTTTTTGGTTAGGGTGCTCTTGTGAGCATTAATTTAAAAGAACACATTTTCAATTATAGAACAATTAAAAAATATCTATGGAACGATTTTCTTTAAGAATGAACTGGGAAGAGGGAAGGATTTTTTGTGAAGGCAAATGCAGGAATCTCAGCATCTTGGAATCTCTGTTTGGCTGGGAAACAGCTTACAGAAAAGCAACCCCAAGTAAACATTTCAGATGAGAATAGTGGTACATAATCTTTGAAAGACAAAGAAGAACCCCAGTACTATCAAAATGTAATGAAAGGCACGCTCATAGGCAACACTCTTCACGACTTGTCTGCACTTGGTTTTACTGGACCAGGGTGGTATCTACCATAGGCATGAAGACAGGTCTCCCCTAGCGTCCTCCTTCAGAGACTGACATGCTATCCACTTTCATCTCTTTCAGGTTTCCAGTTTTTTTTTGCTTCTGCTTGGATTTTTTCAACATATGGACCTAAAATTGAAAAGTTTAAAAGGAAGTGAGTATTAAAATATCTGTAGTCATCAATAAGCTGATCTAAGGCAACTAACTAATAATCAAGTAAAAACTGAACTGTGACAGAAAAACATTTAAGTGCACAACTATCTGGTGCACCTATCCTTGTAAAACTATAGGATTTACTGCTTTTTAACATAAACATATAAACTTTATGTATATTTATGTGTGTGCATATATATTCTTGTACACACACATATATATATACACCTATATATAGAAATAACTAGTCAGTAACCTGTTAGAAGAAAAAGAAATGTTTCCCACTGAAGGACAAGTTACGTTTGCTCTCTGTCTGTGTCTCTTTCCATTATCCTCCCACTTCTTCTCACAAAAAGAACAAAGTTTTAACATATTCTGAAACTTTGAGGTATGACCCTCTATTTCACTCACTTCTCCTCAGCAAGGGCAATTGCTCTGGTAGCCCTCCCAGTACACCTACATATCCTCTGAACTTGCCTCTAGCAGCAGATATCTGTGAGTTGAAAAGGCATCCTTAAGGGAGCAGGCAAATGTGCAGACTGGTGTGCACCACAGTCACCTACTGCAAAATGTTTATTTCACAATTCCAAAGTCAACAGAGAAGTTAACTTTCTAGGGAGCTGATGCTTGTCTTTTATGTACACATTGAGATAATCAAGAAAAAAACAGACACTGATTACTCAGGTCTCTATTTCACAGATCTTGTTCCTCTCTTACCCATTTTTCTCCTTTGCTACTACTCACTGACAGACCTTCTCTTTTCCAGCAGACTGATTCCTGCCTTGCACACTGCACGACTACCATGCCCTTTGTAACTGCCCTGCTTCAAGAAAAGCAATACTGCCTGCAGATGTCAATACAGAGGAAAGACTGAGTTACTAAGCCAAAGCTCAGGGACTATTTTTTTAAACATGAGCCTCATCTGAGCCATTGTAGAGAGCCCTCAAACCCTCCACTTTAGAAATTGCTATGTCAGTTACCACACAGTGCTAAGCAGCTCCTTTAGGGTTAAGCATCAGAACACAGACAAGCAAGATAATGTGGTAACATCCAGTGCAGGAACAACGTCAAAATGCTAAGAGAAACCTACACCCAATACCTTTGGTCCTGCAGCAGAAATTATAATCTGGCCAGGGGCCTGAATCCAGGGCTCTCCATCAACTTGAACTGGAATTGGCTTTAGGAGTGTTACACGGAAATATGAGCCTTGGGCTATGCGGATTCCTGATCGAAAACCACCTTGGACTTGACCCTGTTAGGGAATAAAAGTCACGATATCAATCACCCCTGCTAACAAGAAGTACAAATACTAGCTGCAATTAAACTGGGTGGATATTATTTTATTCTCACCTAACATTTTAAGTTTCAGCTAAAAAAATGGTTAGGCAAAACTAGGATGCCGTTACTGCCCCAGCATTAATTATGTCAGCTAGTCCAGGAAGGAGAACTCGGATACCCCTGCAGGCTGCGGGAGGCAAAACAACTCCCGAAGCAAAGCTGTTGGTACACAAAGGTTGGAGGAGCATTCACTCACAAAGGTCTTGTTTGCTTTGGCTTCCCCCTCTGTAACACAGTAAACTCTTCTAAAAACACCTAATTATACACACAGACTTCAGCACATGTGGAATTCCAAAGTCTAAAAGCAGTTTATTAATCAGAGAGAGTTTTTCCAAACTCAGCTCCGTATAGCTACAGAAATACATACATACAGACACTGAACTTCTTGTACGCACACTCAACTACAGCTTAACAGCTGAGTTAACTTTCAGAGTTAACTGCAGAAGTGAAGCAAAGTGAGCTTTACTGCTGCACATACTCTTGGGGAATGTGTGCAGAAACCAAACATGGGAGTAAAAACCTTAATATCACAAACCCAGAGCACAGGTTTGTTGACATTTATACTCCAAAGCTGCTTCTACTTTCACAAAAGATTTAAGGCTTTCTACCAAAACAACTCTTTGGTGTATTTTAGAAGATATAAATTACAAAATAAAGTTGACCAACACCAAAGATTTAGCTCCACAAAATTTAAGCACTCACCTTTCCATTTTTGGTGGTTTTATGGATTAGTTATCTCTAGTTACCCGACCACTTATACTTTTCCAGCAGCAGATTTCTTTAAATAATGGTGAGATATGAAGACAAAATTAACTTACCATCCTACAGGACTGTGTTACTAATAGCAGACTATTGTAAAAATATGTAATACATGAAAGAATTAAAAAAGAATTGCATAAGTTCAGTCATAATATTCTTTGCAGAACAGCATACCACCTGTTTGATGTAGCACTCAAATCAAGAGCAGCAAGTATCAAATTCTCAGTGTCAGGTATTGGAAAGCCTGTGGCAGATAATTATAAAGCAACCTGTCTTGATGGAATCTTCACTGCGATTGTGATGAGGTATGACAAAACTTTTCGCAAATACACTGCGTGAAGGCAGGGTGCATTGTTTTGTAATATTAGAATAAAATCTTGTTTTCATCCCATGAACTGTTCCATTTGGACACCATGATACCTGTTATGAAAAAGCTAGTGCATTCCACAATACATACATATATTTGTATTTAATATATATCTATATTGCATTACATATATATGCACACATGTATGTTTCTCTACTTGGCTCAAAGTCCAGTTAAGTCATGAGGCATTTCCCCATGGATTTTTAACGAGTTCTCAATTCCTATTACTTCTTCTTACCCAAACTTAACGAAGCGGCGTAATTTTTAGGACCTTGCACTTGCAATGCACTGTTTGTTACGGAAATAAGCCTGTCCCATAAAATGTCTGCTTCCTCTGTGTTCCTGGGATGGCAACTCACCATGTGAACGACGCCCGTCACACCAACCACTTCCAGCAGGCCGTCATCGATGCGCGGTTTCTCAAAGCGGTTGTCACTCTCAGACCCCCAGAGGTCGGCCCCGGAGCCCCAGCTGTGTGGAGAGCACACCAGTGACCACCTGTGGGCCTGTGTCAGCCCCCGAGCACACTCCCTGCTGCCCTGCTAAGGGTGGCTGGTTTCTCAGGCTTCAAAAGCTACACACTCTGCTCCCCCACCAGCTGGAGGGAGCAGTTTTCCTGCATTGTAAAGGCGGGAACTGTTTTTCTAAAATCTGGAAGAATATTTATCAGATCTTTTAATAGTAAAAGGAGCGCAGTAAATAGTTTCCATTGGAAAGAAAAGGTGTAAATAGGAAGAAGGTAATTCTGTAGAGTTTTAGTTTGCTAGGACATACAGGTTACAGCTAAACAAACCCTTAATTTTCAAGAACTTAACACAGCTCTTACTGGCCTTGACAACATTCACGGAAGTTACTGAAGAGAAACTAAAGCTAAAACAGTTACTGAGATTTCATTCTTGTACCTGGCCAAAAGCACTTGCAGTTAGGCAGATATTCATGCACTTCAGCCCTCTGAAATGCTTCTGACAATTTATACCATGCTGGTTTTTGTGCAGTACTGACTCTTCCCACTCAAATCACTTGCTTATTTTTTTGGCACATGAACTATTCATCACTTAACTGGGATCTTTTCTTCTCCACAGCTCTCATGTGCAAAGTATGTGCACATGTATGTACATGTAAAAAGAAGTATTTGAATAAAACGTTTTCAGACTAAAATGCAAAGAGATACAGGTTAAGACAAGATGGCACTTGCCTTAAAAGTACAAGATGGCAGGATTAATTACCTGCTGGTTTTGTGCAAACAAAAAACCTGCCTCTATCAACATTACATCTAGGGAAGCCAGATCTCCTGTGGATTTAGCAGGAGTTTCCACAGCAGTTACTCTAGCTCCTTGTAGGAGTCAAGGAAGCACTCACAGGCCTGTAAAGGTATCTGAACTGTGTTCTTCCATGGCTACCCAGGTGGCATCACACACTCCATGTAATTGACCAGTTGCCTGCAGGACCTGGGCAGTGTGTGACAGCTGAAATCCATCTGGCCTTCACTGCAGGAACTGCTCACATACCTGGTTCCTAGCACGTCAGAAAGTGTGTGCAGGGTGATTGTCTTTGATCCTGTTACCTTGTTACCTAACCATTTGACATTTGATGCTCAAATACCAAGCAGCAATTCTACACACCCAGTCCAGCATGCATCCACAAAGGATCCTTCCTCTTCCTTTTACCTGGGTATATTAATAAAAATGAGTCCTTCTATACTTGGTAACTCCACCTCGTGCTGGTCCACTTGCAGCTTTATGTCTTTGTGAAGGTTTCTAGTGTGACTTATCTTCTGCAGCCCAACTTTTACGTAAACTCCCTTGTTGTGAAACCTAGGAGCAGACAAGTATCTGGTAACTAAAAGGTAAGGCCAGGCATAGCACTCTTCCCTGTATGAATACCACTATTGTCCTCTAGCAGGTATGTTTACAGAGATTTTCAACTAAAACCCATTTCACATTCTTCTAGCTCTACTGCAGAAACAAAGCATAATCCATGAACTGCTACTTTACATACCTTTACTTAAGGGACGATTCTGCCGTTGAGGCATGTGCAGACTGTGAAATTTTATTACAGAAAAGTCGTCCCTTCTTGAAGCATTGCCTGAATACAATGCCTCTTTGAAATGTAAACTCCTGGGCTGGAAGATTACGTTTTTGATTAACACTTAGAGGTCGTCATGACCCATTTTAAATTGTTTTCTCATGCAATGCTACAATACTTATGGCAAAAAAATTTGAAAATCTTTGTTTTACACATTGCTACTTAATTTGAAATATACTTAGCTGCAGAAACTTAAAACAGGCTTAGTAATCTCAACTTGTGACAAAGCTCTAACGTTGCTAATTTTAGAATAAAGAAGATGAGGAAGATTTTTACGACATCCCTAGAAATGGCAAAATATTTTAAGAATAACATAAACAAAAGATAGTTAAACACACAGACTATTTTCTTCTATAATGGAAACCTTTGGATACATGGCCTTCAGGGCAATCTTAAAATAAAAAGCATAAGTTTCCATTATTTGACCCTATTAGTACATGGGTGTCATTGGAATTCAACTCTACAAAATCTCTCTAGCATTATGTCTAAATACCACAGACATTAAAGTGGGGAAGGCAGCCAGTGCAGGTTACAGCCAAGTCTTCGGACAGAGACTTTTCAGGCTTTTCAGTCATCTTAAATTATTACATTGGGAATGATTAGTCTTATGTCCTAACAGTTTAAAATAGCACCAAATTAAAGGTACCTCCCGTAACACCATTTAACATACACTTCTGCTCCATGCAAGATGTGTCTATGCTAAGACGTTTTTGTCTAATTTGAATACAACTGAAAAATACTGGAATATCAGTAGGAAACACAACACTTGCAATATCCCCAAGAAGTATAAATTTTTGTTGCATGAAGAAGGAAGCCTTCTGAAACTGAAAGAATACTTCACAGTGCCCTAACTGCAGAACAGTTGTATATCTCTGTAAAGTAAGTCTCAACTTGCATTAAATTGTGCAAAATATTCTCCCAAACCTTGCACTTAGGAAACTGTTTGTGACAGCAATCTCCCGCCATTTTGGATGGTACAAACAAGATGTGATCTCTTCTGTAGTATGCAGTCCTAAAGAGTGCTCCAGGACCCCATGGGAATGACCTGGATGAAGAGCCAGATGCCTCCTCCACCAGTTCACTGACAACACAAAGCTGGGAGGAGTGGTTGATACCCCAGACAGCTCTGCAGCCCTTCAGGGAGACCTTGACAGGCTGGAGAGTTGGGCAGAGAGAAACTATCTGAAATTCAGCAAAAAGCAAAGGCAGAATCCTGCACCTAGGGAGGAACAACCCCAGGTACCAGCACAGGCTGAGGTGACCTGCTGGAGAGCAGCTCTGAGGAGAAGGACCTGGGGGCCCTGGTAGACAACAAGCTGTCCACGAGCCAGCAGCGTGTCCTGGGGGCCAAGCAGGCAAATGGGATCCTGGGTGCATTAGGAAAAGCACTACCAGCAGGTCATGAGAGGTGATCCTACCGCTCTACTCAGCTCCGGTGGGTATGTCCAGTTCTGGGCTCCTCAGTACAAGAGAGACATGGAGCTCCTGGAGCAGGTTCAGTGGAGGGTGACAGAGATGATTAAGGGACTGGAGCATCTCTTTAACCAGGAAAGACTGAGGGAGTTGGGCCTCTCCAGCCTCAAGAAGAGAGGGAACCTTATCAATGTCTATGAGTACCTGAAGGGACAGTGTCAAGAAGGCAGAGCCAGGCAGCAAGCAAGGACAAGAGGCAACAGGCAGAAACTGATGCACAGAAGTTCAACCTGAACATGAGGAAGAATTTCTTTACTGGGCAGGTCACTGAGCACTGGAACACATTGTCCAGAGAGGGTGTGGAGTCTCTCTTGCTGGAGATATTCAAGAACCATCTGGATGCAATCCTGTGCCAAATGCTCTGGGATGACCCTGCTTGAGCAGGGAGGTTGGACCAGATGACCCACTGTAATCTCTTCCAACCTGACCCACTCTGTGATTCTGTGAATGCAGATGCCCTATCATTAAATTTTATATGGTGAAAAAAACTCATATAGTTTGGCACTCACCAATGCAAAGATCATCACTGACACAATAGTATCTATCTGCCCCACAGTGCAGGATCAGTGCTGAATTCCTGCAGGGATGTTATGACTGCACTTGGAGCTGCTAGCTGAATGTAAGCAGTTCAGAGCATGTCAAGTGCTCTCTACTGAGTGAGACCAGAGAGCACACAGCTTTTGGGACATTCATCAGTTTAAAGTCTTGCTTCAGAACAGCACTCAAGCCCATATTTCTTCCAAGGACTACCTGCAGTTTCTGTTGCCACAACCCAAAACTTCCTGTTCTGTTCTCAAGAGTAGCCAGTTTACCTGCCAGCAGCTGCTGCATCTTTCATTAAGTAGATAGCATTTTTAGTTGATTTACTAGAAATAATAATAATATTTTAAAAAAGCTAATATTACTGACAAGAGCATGTACTTGCTTATCACGGGGAAGCATAAAATCAACTACTTAGCAGTTATTTTCACAGGTTGTCAAAGGTAAATATTACCTTTGTTAGCATGCACAACCTTTTGGCTTCCACAAAAATGCACCTCAGTATCAATTCATTATTTCATATTTCCTTTTCAGAAGTATATAGCTCTTCAGATTTGGAAAAAAAAAAAAATCTTCCCCACAAGTCCTTCAAGTTGCCCTTGCAAGAATGATACCAAGACATTGTCCTCTGCACTATGGATGCTGCACACTGGGAAATGACTGAGATGAAGCTGACAGGGATGAAAAGCACACAGGGCAATAGCAATCAAAGTATAACCCTTAAATGCAGTGTCAATAAGAAGAGGATGCATCTTTTGAAATGCTGCAGCTTTGCAAACATGGAGTAGTATATTTTGAAGAAAGAATGTACATAATTTGTACATTATATTAACTGCACAAGTCCATCTAGCAAAGATTCACCTACTAGAATGCACACTGCCATACACAAACTTATTGCCTGATTTACTTTGATGCTTTCAGTCAAGCGTATTGAAAATGCAAACCAGTGCCTAATAGTAACTTATGTACCAGGAACTATCTATATTTACATCAACAACTGTATTAATCAGTTTTTAAGAAAAGCACCATGAGCACTGCCTGTAATGATAGACAGAACACTACAAGACAGGTTGGATTACACATCATTGCACTCATAACTGGTCAGAGAATATTTTTAATAGTTACCATCTGAGCACTGCATAGTTCTAACTGGATGTAACTCTGGCAACCAAGAGACAATTTAGAAGGAGTTTAATTACAAACAAGGGAAAGCAAACAAAAGCAGTTTCTATAAGGAATTACTGATTAATTACACAGACATGATTTCTTTTGCTCATAAATTTCAGTAATTACAGGAAGAAGAAAAAGTCCCACTATTGGTTGATGTGCATGCCAGAGAGGTGGAAGGTCTCTGTCAACATGTTTTTAATAACATTCTCACTTGAGATACAGAGTTTTTTATCCTTAATACCAGCATGCAGGTACTGCAACAGCACTAGGCAAAACTGGAAAAGGTACAGAAGAAGCTCTGAACACTTCTGAACAGTGCTTATTGCTCATGTAGCAGCACTGCCCTCACTCATGCTAAAGGCTTTGAGCAAGAGATATTTCCACTATCTCAAAATTTCACAGAACTCAACTATGCAATTATTGGCAAACTAAGAATACACGGTGACATGGCTTCCAGAAACTGCTTTGGTGCTCTCTCTTCATAGAGGAAAAAAACCACTAACCAAACCCAAACCAACAAAACACAGGGATTTTGTGTCTATGACTTCCTGGCTAGCTTAATTCCTCCATGTCCCAGCTTTGCCACAAGCAACATTAGTGGATACTGTAGCATTTAAGATTATCAGTTGCAGTGTGAATTTGAAGTAATGCAGTACCACAGAATTGACCTGGTTTCCCCTGTATTACCTGCTATTAAATTTCCCTGGTTCTTCTTCTCTGGCATGATGAAAGTCCAAGCTCAACTCTGCATCAATGCCAAGACCACAGTAATTGTTCATCTGTACAATCTGACCAAAAGGAAAAACAAAGGTATCATTTCCTGCTTGTATTTATAAATGAAAAACGAAGAAGTTCCAAAGTTTTTCAACAAAAGCAAGCTTTGCAGATTCTTCCAAGTCACTTGCATCTAGACAGGTTCTGGAAAACATTTTCCAGAAACACTGCACTAAAAATAAAGCTACATGAACAACTGCTGACATGCGTAGTCATTATTTCCAAAGTATCAGAAACTTTAAAATTTAATCTTAATTAAAAGTAACAAGCATAATAAGGCAGAAATAAAAACAAATGCAGAAATAAAACCAACTCAACCTCTCAACGCAATTCTATGCAATAGCTTCACAAGCTGCTGAACACTAAGGGCACTATTATTTTTGGCATCAGCCATGGATTTATATGACATCATTGGGAAGACACTCTTACTTACTTTGGAAGGTTACCAGCTCACACCAGATGAATGAAGAACTTCACCTACTCAGCTGCATTTTAACTAGCTCCCCATATGCCAACCTCAAGTTTCTACAGATTTCGACCCTTTCTTCCATTAAATCTTCCTTTGCATGCCAGTTCATTCCATAGCTCTTTTATCCTAGGCCTTACTCTCCCATCCTTCACCTTTAAAAAGCCGACTAAGCACCTTGGGAGAGAAAGCCTGTCTCCACCAAGTTAAAAAATAGCTGGAACCTGAGCATCTTAAATCCTCCAAGTGACTCATAATGCCTAGGATTTTCCAGTGACCAGACTAAAATCTTGGACAATTGCTACCATTGTTACAATTTCCTACTTTTTTTTTTGCAAGTCCCTTGTCCAATTTCTTCCTTTAATCTGAAAAGATACAGAACCAGGATTCACATGTGGCTCCAAAATCATCATCTACAAGCAACATTTTTAGTTTCCTAAACAGAAACAAGTTTATATGAACAAAGTGGCAGTGACTTTCACTCAAAAAATTTGCAAATAACAGATGGCACATATACAGACACACAATAGCATTAAGATGATGGAAGGATTTACTTCCTGTATATTCTAGAAACTCCTAGTAATTTCTTGAACTGTGAAAGGAAAGATGAGAGTACCTTTTGGGGAAGGGATTGTTTTGTGGTGGACACTCCAGTTCTACAAGTGTTTTGGAAAGTGTTTCGGCATTCCTTCCAAAGCCTTTTCTTATTTGAGAAATAATCTTCTTTCCAGCTGAAGCAAATAGGAATGCCATTGCCATGTGAATCTTTTCATTAATCCTCTATCAGATGCTTTTTGCTAAACAGCTACAAAACGTGCTCTGCAGTCAACTAGCCCTGCCAAAACTGAAACTAGGTCCAGACGTGTGCTGTATTCACTAGGAAACAGCTCAGTAAAGCCCAAGCACAAAGACAAGCGAGCAGAAAAAATTAAACTTCCTTGATACCCACCCTCTTTGTGATTTTCACTAGAACAAGAGTTCCTAGGAATCACACCCAAATGGTGCTCAGCTCACCTTGGGAGGCTCAGGCTCCACAATGCCATTTTCTGCACCTTCAGCTGGCTCTTCTGCATCCAAAAGAATAGTCCAGCGATCCATAAGAACATCATCTGCCTCATCCACAGAAACCAGGATGGAGTAGGGATCCTCTCCACTATAGCCAGCTCCCCAGCGCAAGACCCTCCCCAAGTCATTACCTGGGCAACAGTGAAGAACACCAAAACATGTCCATGTTTCATAATCAGTGCATCAGCCCTGTTTTACAAATCACACCGCACTAAGGTGCTCCAATCAAGTCACAGAATCAGTTCATTTAGAAGGAAGGGCTAACCAGCAGAAAAAAATACCAAACTAAGTTGTGTTGTGAATGCACATGTGCTGCCATTGCACACAGACACACTGGAGCGTTTCCACAAAAAGTGGTAGAAAAATCTGTTATGGAGTTGAGACACTACGGAGCAACGGAGTTTGATGTCTTACAGCAATGGCTGATGCATCTGTGGTTGTCAGGAGGAGGAGATTTTGCCCTCCCAACTCCTGCCCACTCACTCACTCACACACACATCAACAGTCCTACTGCTTGTTTTTCCTGATGCCGTTTTTCTGAAAGCATGACTGACGTTTCCAGCACCAGCCAGAACTGAATCTCATGCCATCTTGGCTGCAAAAATGAGTCCTGTGTCAGACAGATAAAGATGGAACCTGCAGAAGGCTTCTGCGCTCAGCAGAAGAACGGTTCTTGCTGTGATTCTCACCTGTTCCTAAAGGTAAGATGGCAACTGAGGGCTCTGAGCACACCAGCTTGTGCCTGATCTCCTCGAGTGCACCAAGGACCCAGCCAACGGTGCCGTCCCCTCCGCACACCAGCACTCGGAAGGAGGGCACTTTGGAGAACGTGTGAAACCTCCATTGTGAAGCGAAGCACAGGGGGAAAGAAAAGTTACAATGGAATATAAGAAATGCAAAGTC
>VXBQ01015135.1:0-15656 GCA_013400175.1 Phainopepla nitens | reverse complement strand
CCGTGACGTCACACGCCGCGATGGGCCGCGCCCAGTCCGCCCCGTGACGTCACACAACGCGGCGAGCTGCGCCCTCCCCAGCTCGTGACGTCACAGGTCGCCCCGCCCGCCATGGCCGCGGCGCTGGCCTGGACCCTTCTCCGGGCAGCCTCGAGCGCTTTCTTAACTGCCTGAATAATCACTGACTGCTCTGGGTTTGGACGGATTTTCAAGATCATCCCGTTCCACCCCTCGTGCTACGGACAGGAACACCTTCCACTGTCCCAGATTGCTCAGAGCCCCATCCCGCCTGGCCTTGGGCACTGCCAGGGATCCAGGGGCAGCCACAGCTCCTCTGGGCACCCTGTGCCAGGGCCTCAGCACCCTCACAGGGAACAATTTCTTCCTCATATCCAACCTAAACCACCTCTCTGTCAGTGTGAAGCCATTCCCTCCATCCTGTCACCCCAGGCCCTTGTCAAAAGTCTCTCTCCATCTTTCCTGTGGCTCCCTTCAGGCACTGGAAGGCCACAATGAGGTCACCCCACAGTCTCTTCTCCAGAGTGAACAATCCCAGGTCTGTCAGCTTTAAGGATTCCTTACTGGCAATGTTTATCTAAAAAGCATGAGAACTGAGCTGTGCAATAAGATATGATGTTTCAGTCAGGCTCTCTTAAATATTGGTTTACATCAATGTATGAAAATCAGTGACTAATAACCACATGTATCTTTGTGTCTGTGGTAAATGTGAAACACTTCAAATCTCTTCAATGAATATGTCTTCACATATGTCTTCACAATATGTCTTCAATGATTCCTAGACAGTTTCTCCTTACAAAATCAAGAAAGGTGTATGCTTGGCAGTTCTAAAAATAAAATAATTTTTAAAATGTCCTCCCTTATCCCCTAGGCTCACACAGAGATACTGAGCCCCCTTGTGTGCCCAGGCAGATTTTTTCTTTCAGCCTTGTGGTTTGCTGAGTGTGCAAGCTCATCTGGCTGTGAGAACATATCATAAGTCACTACTGATTTACTTATTAAACCTGGGAATTAGCACTGATAAGTGAAAGAATATTAACAGACCAATCTAATGGTAAGAAGATTTTGACACAGTCCAGGTACGCACTTGTAGCTGCAGGGATGGAGTTATTTATTCCTGGCATTTCTGTGACAAGAACATGCCTGGCTCTGTAATCCTCATCGTTTTCTCTTTCAGGATGGCAGGTGCTGCACCAGAAACTCCTGAGTAATTGGAGAGATTGTAACACCAATGTCTACAGAGATGGACTCCAAGACTGAGAGGCTGAGGCTTAGGAAAAGGGAGATAACTGAGACAGGCACAGGGATCCTGTTGATGGGAAACAATCTGGCAGGAGAGCCTCCAACTTGAATATTAATATTTAAGGAATGGTGGAGACCTCAATGTCCCCGTGCTCTGCTTTCACTGAGCTCTGACCTGGCTGGCTTCCAACTGACCAGCCCAGCCTGTGTCTCCACTGCTTTTCAGACTGGCTCAGCTTGTGGGGACTTGGCAGCAACAGCCAAAACTCCCATGAGAATGTCCAGCATCCTCAGTATCTCATAAACTTTCCTCTTCCCTACATCCACATGCAAAATGTGACCCAAAGACCTGCTCTGCCTTTTCCTGGGAAAGGACTGTGATAGAGCCTGAGCTATAGATCTGCAGGGTGTTTGTTCCAGCTGGAACTTTAGGGCAGGGATGGAGTGCGCTGGTTTTGGGGCATTCTTCAACCACTTTAAGGGGATTGTTTGTGCTCCCAGGAGCAATAGATGCAGCCTTTTTAGGAAGAATCAAAATCGTGGTGTAGACTCCCGTCCTCCCATGTACACAGAAGGAACATCCCAGGGTTCTAAAATTGCTCAATTAATATTTTTTTACAATGCCAATGTCTACTAACACAATGCAGAAACAGAGTGGGGATGAGGGGTTTGGGTCTACAGGAACACCTCAAATTTTCTGGACTCAGCAGTTAACTGTTCAATGCTTCACTTGTAAATGCAAGCTGTCACGGCAAGGACAGCATGTTACACTCACAGGAATTATTGCTACGAGAGCTGATGTCATGGCCATCTCACAAGCCAAGTGCCCCAGATGGCCACTGACTGCAGTTACCCAGGCACTCACTGGTATTGGGGGGAGCAGTACTAGCTTTCAAAGCAAGGATTTTATCCAAGTTGTAGGTCCTGAAGGACATACTGCTACTATTAAGCTTTTCATTTTGCAAATTCCCATGGTATTATGGGGCTGTGANTTTTCATTTTGCAAATTCCCATGGTATTATGGGGCTGTGACATGCTCTCACAGATGGGAGTCAGAATTGGGTCTGATTTTTCGTAGGAGTCACTGATTTGTGCACTACCCTGAAACTGACCTGGAGAACCAACGAACTGGTATGGGTAGATCAGTGGCCCCTGCAAGCTGAAAAATTGCGTGCCTTACAAAACCTGGCTAATGAACAATTGCAAGCAGGACTTATTGTCCCTTCCACAAGCCTGTGGAACTTCTCCTGTTTGTCACTCAGAAAAGAAGTGGTAATTGGCATTTGGTTCATGATCTCAGAAAAATAAATGCAGTCATGGAAGATATAGGAGTCATACAACCAGGCCTCCCATCGTCTACCATGATTCCTCAAAATTGGCACTTGACAATCATTGATTTGAAAGATTGTTTTTCCACAATTCCTCTGCACACAGAGGATGCACCAAAATTTACCTTTTCAGTGCCCATTTTAAATATGCAAGAACGTCTGCAAAAATTCCACTGGGTAGTTTTACCCCAGGGGATGAAAAACAGTCCCACAATTTGCCAGTGGTTTGTCACACAGGCCCTTAGCCCAGTACAATAGGCAAAGTCTCCTGTGCTACTGTACCACTATATGGATGATATTCTCATTGCAGCTGGAAAACAAGATGACATGAAGGAAACCTTAGCCCTCACCACAGAAGCTGTAAAATGTGCAGGATTGCAAATAGCTCAGGAAAAGATTCAAGAAATGCCTCCTTCTTTGTTCCAAGAGTAGTGGATGGAAAGGCACTGGGATTGTTAAACAGACTAGGCTGTTGGTTAGCTTAACAAATTAATGCTACTTTGCTTGCTCTAAGAGGATTGTTAACCCATGTTGATTCAGTTAGACATGCTACATTGCAGAATCAAGCTCCTGTTGATTTTTTGCTTTTAGCACCTGGACACGGATGTGAAGATTTTGATGGAATGTGTTGTATGAACCCTTCTGATCGTTCACAATCTATTCACACAAATAGAAGATAATGCAGCCAAATTAGAAATAGAAGATGGAACTGATTGGTTTAACATCCTTTTCAGAAACTGGGGCATCACTGGATGGGTCAAGAATTTAATGAAGATGGGAATGTTTGTATTAGGGATGCTATTAGTTATAGTGATATGCCTGTCTTGTTTGATTCAATGTATTCAGAGATTGATTAATAAATCGATAAAGCTAATAATGATTGTTGAAGAGAAAGGGGGAGGTGTGGAGGATGAGACAGCTACAGAAACTGAGCTGGGTAGCACTGCATACCTCCTGGCCCTGGTACAGTGGAAGAGATAAACTCAAGGCAGAACAAAAGTGAAGACATCATGTCTGATCAGTCTGACCACTCTGATGAGAGAAGATGTAACAAGGACATTGCTGGCGCAAAAGAAAGTAACAGGGACTTGATAGCCAAAAAGATTGTGTTGCTAAGGGAACAGGGGCAAAGGGGTCAGACTGGAAAATTTTGTACGGACGTCAGAGAATTATAAATACTGGTGATTAGTGTAATAAACTGGCTTTGCTTGCATAGCATGGTCTGTGTCCCTTCAATTGCCGCATAAAGCTCTGCTTTTCAGAAATTAATTATGATGAAGAACAAAACACTACAAGTACCAACCGCTTTAAACCATGTGAAGGTTGATTTAGCCACATAATGAATGCAAGCTTCCCAGGACAGGCACTGGAGTGGGTGACTGCACCTACCAGCACCTGCCACCACTTGCTTCCAGTGGCACGTGCAAAGTTCTGCCTTTCTAAAATGTTTTCTGCTTATAACACCTCCTACTATTCACAAGATCACACTTAGCAGTTTCAGCTGTAAATAGAGAAACATTTGTTGGGATTTCTTTCTTCACCACCTTTGATTTTTTTTTCATCTCAGATTCTACTGTCAAATAATAACTGGATACAGAATAACAAGATTAGAATGTGCATTTCAAGGCTTTCAGACTTGCAGTGCTTCTTTCTGAGCTCAAACTTTATCCAGAGACATAAAATCCGTTTGGCAAATAATCCATGATGCAAGATATGGTGAGGCAGGAGCCTGCTGCAGGTGCCTCTGACTTCCTGGTGTGAGTGTTCCTGCTCGGAGAGTGGTGTGAGCTGTGGTGTTGTCCTCAGAGTCTTGTGGGAATTGGTAGTTCCTGCCTCTCCTGTGCCTTCCTGTTGGGCTGAGTGACAGTCCTCAGTGGGCAAGAGGAGTGTAAGGGGAGCACAGCTCCGTGCCTTGGCTACGGGAGGATTGCTGAGCTTCTGGCTGCTTTCTCCCTGCTCAGAGTATTCCCCAAGAGAAAAACTTCTTCCCAGCATGGCAAGTGGGTAAGAGATAATCATACTAATTCTCCTCTAACAGGAAGGGTGGGGGGCATGGGATATATTTGCCTGTAAAAGGGTGAATATGACATGACATGCAGCACAGCAAGAACCCTCTTCCTCTTTCTGTTCTGTTTTACTGACTCACTGCAGTGTAAAACACTGGTGAGGCTACTGCACTATTAACTTAAAATAAAGGTGATGCTAAAATCAGATTGTGCTTAAACATAGCTGATAATTTAGGATCAGTTCTTCAGCTGCCTGCCCAGGACCTTGACAGATTGTTCCACTCCTGTGTTTGCCCCTTGACATTGTCTTTTCCTTTCTACCTACAAAACCCACCTTATTTATCCCTTGGTATTTCAAATACCAGCTTTAAATGAAAAAAAAAAAAAAACCACAAAAAAAACCACCCACTGGACTCAAATAGAAGACATAGACACTGGCATAAGATGAAAATCTAGAGAATTGTTTCTATCTTCTGTTAGCCATAAAAGCTGTTGTATTTCACAACATTTAAACCAAGTATTTAAATTATTGGAAACTTGTAAATAGCTGCTCATCAGGTATTCCAAATCCTTTTCTTCTCTATGTGAAGCTTAAAGGCTATATAAGATTGTTGAAAGGATCTCTGAAAGTAAATTTAGTTTGGATAAGGTGTTCAATCAGACCTTATTTGCAGGGCTTCATGTGACCCATTTGCAATACCTGTTTTTCTTGCTCTGACACTGTTGACTTGTTCACATTATTTGCCACTGACCTTTAATTCTCTTCACATCTTGAGTAATTTCTGATTTATAGCAAAAAAGTCTTTTTCTGGGAGCACTGTTTTGGGTAGAATGAAGAATGAAATGGAGATGTTAAATTCCTGCTGGTGCATCAGTTGCTATTGCAAGGAGCCTCTCCCAGGTTTTCTCAGCTCTTAAAAGAGCAGACTGAGTGTTGTTACTGGGGTGGTGGTTTGCTCATGTAAGCACATCCAAGCAAGGCTCCAACTGGACAAAGTCCAGTTGGCCAGACTTCTCACACAGAAATAATTAATTCTATGTGAAAGCATAAATCAAACAACTCAGAGCTTTCACCATAGGGAAGGGATTGAGAATTGATGATAAAAATCTGTTTTGGGTCACCCATGCCATTGTGTTGAAAACCAGGGAGAAAATATGCAATACCATTTTCCAGGACAACCTTACCTACATGCTGGTGTGTCATGGATTTGCATGAAGGTGTTGTGTATCTTCTTATTGAAGTTGTCTCACCTTGTATGTGTAAGCTAAGTTTATGGCCCTTTTTAAAGAAGTATCATCTAGAAAGAGTTTTTACAAGATGACTGTGTAAGTTGATAGACAAGTTCTTTGCTTTGGCAAGGGTATATTTTTTAGTCTTCAGTTATAGCATAAACAGATGCTGTCTCTGTTTGGAAACTAAAGGGACAACAAAAAGGAGAGGGAAAGTCCATGATGATATTGTGGTAGCACCTAGCAGAGATAAAGGAGAGTAAAGGCTTTTACTTTGTAAAATACAGTGATTTCACTAAAACTAATTTAGTTTTGGGACAAGTTTCCTGAATGCAGGAATACATTTAGTAGAGTTATATTTATTGAACAAAATGAGGATTGAAATCTATAGGTGCAATCTTGCTGTAACCCTCTCCTAAATAAACGCCTTGGGCTCACGTGATATTTTATAATATTTCTAAAGGAGGAAAGGTCAAACAGAGCCCTACAGTACTTTATAAACACAGGACAAATCTGCCAAGAGCAGACTGAGAGCAAGTGGGTATTAAAAGAGATGACACATCTCTCCTAGATAGGTGACTGTTACCAAAATACACACATACTAAAAGATATGTATATAAAATATTGTATCTGCGGAACAAAATATTATAATAAAACCCAAGTGACACCCTCCCTAATGTTCCACATACCTTGGATGTTCAGCAGGCAGCAGACTCCTCTTCACCAGCAGTAGTTCCTTCCGAAGTGAAAACTCTATTATACATAATATGATGGTTCTCAAACAGACAGGATAAGCTGATGCAGAGTAGCAGACAGCAGGAGGGTCCAGAACCCCAGACAACAGTGATCCAATAAAATTAGGGAAGCCCAAGATAAAGGCTTGAAGTTTGAAAAACATCTCCAGTACTGTTCTGTGAACTCACCAGTCCTGTCCTTGGACCTTCAGCTCAACTGCTGAAGTGAGCAGTTTTCTGTTTGGTGTTGGTTTGCAAGCTCTTTTGAGAAGGGCTTGCTCTTTGTAAGACTCCAGTAAGAATATGGAAGTATGGCTGGAAATAAATAAAACTGCTGCTGTTGGAGGCAGGTCCCTGGGACATTGAGCAGGGGCCTTGTTTGGGCTGCTCAGCCAATGTTGACAATGGGATGCCACAAGCCCCACTTACCATACAAGCAGAGCCTGGGGTTTGGCCAGGGGCTGAATGAAGCTCCTCTGTGACAGCCTCCTTCTTCTCCACTGTGAGATCCATGCAAGTACCTGTTCCGAGCACAAATCTTCCTTCACATTCCTGTTTAACCCTGGCAACGAACATTTGGCTCCTATACACTAGAATTTTTAATCCTTTTCCTTTCTTCAGGTATTGACATCTGTTCAAGGCCAGTTAAAAAATACAAGTGATCTTTTAGATTTTCCATCCACAACTATCCCAAAGTACCAGAGAACCCGAGGGAAAATGGATTGTCAGTGTCTCCAGTGTCACTCAGGAACACAGCTGCTCAGATCCACAGTTACAGGTGGTCTGAGGTGTGGCCGCTGCTGTAGTTACGGTTATCTGCCCTGCCCTTGGACCTTTGTCACAATCTTTGTTTGCTCTTTCTGCTAGAGAGCATGGAATTTGCCACTGGCAGGAGGATGCAGCGAGTTATCTTCATCCTGGCCAGAACAGAAGGAGATGTAACACTAATCAGAGGTTCAGAGCTGGGCTTGAAGGTGCCTTGGTTCAGTCTGGGAGAACCAGTTGTTAAAATCGAGGCAAGTTGCCCCAAGAGCTATTTGAAAGAAATGCCAATTGTTGACAGATTTCTGTACTTTTTTTCTTTTCTGGAAAACATCTCTTTTGGAGGAGAATTCTAAATTATCAAGCGGTTCTTCTCTGGGCTTTGATGCATGTGCTGGTTTGTAACTGATTGATTCCACTGTCAGTCACTTAAAGATTAATCCACTTCTCTTTTTCTCCACTCTGTTGTCGTGATCCCCTTTTTATGTGGGCATAATGTACTTGAAACTGGAGCTACCTCTGGGTGCTTCATCCCAATAACATCGTGTCGTGGTTTGACACTGGCCAAACGCCAGGCACCCACATGAGTCACTCCCTCACCCTTCCCTGCCACAGCTGGGCAGAGGAGAGAAAAAAAATTAACAGAGGCTTCATGAGTTGAGATGAGAACCAGGAGAAAACACTGCCAGGGCAAAACAGGCTCAACTTAGAAGTACAAAGTGAATTTATTCCGAACAGAGTCAGAGGAGGATAATGAGAAGTAAAATAAGCCATTAAAACACACTTTTTCCTCCAGCCCCTCCCTCCTTCCTACCAACACTGCAGGGAGACAGTGTATGGGGGTTGGTCAGTTTGTCACTCAAGATCTTCTTCCGCTGCTCAGGGAGAGAAGTCCTTCCCCCTATGCTGTGGGGTCCCTCCCACGGGAGACAGTTCTCTGTGAACTTCTCCATCGTGGCTAGAATGTCACGAGCAGCAGTCCTTCCAAAACTGCTGCAACATGGGTCTCTCTTCCCATGGGATGCAGTTCCTCCAAGGACAGGCTGCTCCAGCCTGGAAGCAGGGGACCGCCTCTCCACTGAGTCTCCCACTGGATCACAGCCTTCTCCAGTCATCCACCCACTCTGGCATGAGCACCTCCCCCAAGGGCTGTGGGTGGATCTCTGCATCCCCCATGGATCCCCAGGGGCTGTGGGTGGATCTCTGCATCCCCCACGGATCCATGGGTTGCAGGTGGATCATTGCACCCCCCATGGATCCCCACGGGCTGCAGGGATCCATGGTCCTGCTTCACCATGGGCTTCACCACACTGTAGAGGAACCTCAGCTCTGGCACTGGGAGCACGTCCTCCCCTCCTTCTCTACTGACCTTAGTGTCACCATGTTGTTTCCCTCACATACTCTCACTTTCTCCTCTTCTCTGGCTAGGAAAAGAACTGTGCCCACTTTGTGTTGATTTTCTTCTTAAATCTGTTATCACAGAGGTGTTAGCATCATCTCTAATTGACCCAAGCTTGGCCAGCAGCAAATCCATCTTCAGAGGCATCAGGGATTGGCTCTGCTGGACACAGTGGGAGCTTCCCACAGAAGCCACCTCTGTGCATCACCTGCCCCCCCGCCACCAAAAACCAGGCCATGCAAAACCAACACACAGCCCTTCCTAGCTCTTGTTGATAGACAAATGGACAGACTTCTGAAAACTGTACACTATTATGCAGGACAAGACTCCATTAAAAACAAGGGAAGGAAGAGCTTGGGTAGATATGTGCATCAGAGACCAGTGCATGAGGGATTTTTATTGTATGCAGACACTGCTTTTAGAGCCTTACTCACCCTTTGTCACCACTACATTTATGCCACATGGCAAAGGAAAACATTCTGTGTGGAATCTTGCTTGAATGAAAAAGTGAAGAGGTTATAAGAGTGCTGCTAGGAAAGCATCATAAACAGAATTTTTTGCTTCCTGTTCAGTTGGCAGTGTTGCTGCATGCTGGTAGCAATCTCCTGCTTGCCTCTGGTTTGTGCACAGAATCCTCAGGAATGAAATACCAGCATCTTCCTTTTTGTTTCACTGCATGGAAAACCGCAGGAAGACTTATCAACAAGAACTTTGTTGTGTGACAATCTAAGGGAAGGCTCAAGTTTCCTTACCGGTTGCCTGCATTCTTTAAAAAGGAATGTGAACCATAAGTATTGTGGTTTTTACAGCGGCACTGACAGGAAAGTGTGGGGAGAAAGAGAAACTTGATGACAGGCTGATATCCAGAACATGGATTTTCATAAGAAGACTCTAGAAGTGACTTGCCGAAATGGGTGCACGTGCCTTTTTTTAACACATGTATTCCTCTGTATTTCTTGACAGGAAGGCCTTAAATCGTGAACTTTCTAAGCTTTTCAGTGAGATGTGGGATGCAGATATTCACCGTCTTAGGCCTGGGAGAGACTACACAATTGATGTGCAGGTAACCATTTGCCAAGTCAGGATTAAGGGCAGTGTGGTGCTGCAGGAAAAGGTGCCAGCAAAAGTGCCCTTTGCTTAAAAAGTTGCCCATGCTTTGTCATGTCCAGTGAGGAAAGCATCCCTTAGGAGAGGGAACGGTACAGAGAACACAAATGCTTCACACTTACCTGGACTTTGGTTACCAGTGGAGTCTCTCAGGTGTCTGTCTTGGGTCCTGTAATATTTCATCTCTGTCTGTGAGCTGGAGGAGGAACTAGCGTGCAACCCTTCCAGTTTTGCAGATGACAGCAGACTGTGGTGATGACGTTGGTATGCTAAGATGCAGGGCTTCTCTTTCACTGGACATAGGCAAGCATGAGGAATATGCTAAGGAAGGAACATCATGAAATTCAACAAAGACAAAGGAACAGGATGCCCAGAGAAGCCGTGAAACCTCTTCAGAGGTTTTCAAAACCCAACAAGATGACACCCTGAGAAATAGAGTCTGAATTCAGTGTTAACCACACTTTGAGCAGCACTAGAGATGTCCTGCTCCACCCTGTGTGTTTCAGCATGTGGTCTGGGTGACTTGCAGCAAGGGAGATAGGTCTCAAGTCATTCTTAGGGGAATAAGGGAGGAATTTGAGAAATTTCTGGGTTTCTCTGGGAGAGCAGGGAGTAGCAGAGAAGGGTGGGTGAAGAAGATTTCAGGACTGTTGCTTCCAGTCCCAGGGAAATGTGAGGGAGATTTCATAAGCAACCATTTCACTCCTTGCTAGCTCAGTGCAGTGCAAACATGACCAAGTGTTTTGGCCACAAATTGCTACAGGCCAGAATATTCACAATCCAGTTTTGTACTCACACAAGAACTCACTTTATTCTGATGTTACTCAAACACTTTATTCCAATGTTGTTTCATGTTATAACAGATAATTTCCTGTTGCTTATAAACTCAAAATAGTGGTACCTACCTCAAGCCAAAATGTGTGTGGGGAAAACTCCCATATAGTTTCTCCATTTGTCAGAACTAGGTACCCCTGGCCCATGTTAACAAGCTGCTACTCATCTTCTGTCTTCTTTCCTTGAGAATCCCCTTTATGAAACAGAAATTTGAAAATTATCAGGAAAGCCTCCTTAAAACTGCAGAGGCAGAAGGTACCAAAATCTCCTTTTTATTTATTTATGGTGGAAGGGAGCCCTTGCTCTATGTTACTTCTGTTTACCATTTGTGATGTATATAGTATAATAGCACAGCTGGTTACTGAGCAGAACTGACCTATCATGTGGGCCATTACAGTAATCTCTGACTGAACAGAGCAATTTCAGGCTCTTACAGTTCTCAGAGATTGTCCTGTTTCTTTATGCCAGCAGTTCTGTAATATCTTCTCTCGTTTCATAGAAAGAAAATTAATAGCAAAGAATCCTGATAGCATTATGGGGTTCAGTTTGATTGTTACAAAGGGAGGCACTGTCTCCTCTAAGGACATCTTACTCCTTACATTGTTTTCCTCCGGTGTTTTTCCCAGGGAAAAGCAGGTCCAGCACAGCAAGGTGACAGGGCTGTCCAGGACAACGCAGCCAGACATCTGTTTCACAATGTAAATGAAGAACGCCTGCACAGCATAAAAACTTTTGCAAGTGAGACGTGTTCTTTTGTTAATGGTGGATGTGATATATAAAAAAAAAAAAAAATCTGTGCTGTTTTTGATGTGTTTGCCTAAAATATAACGTATATAATTTGGATAGTGGTGAGGATCATCAGGCTGCAGGTCATTTGAAGGGAATTTTTGAAACAGTTGTTTGAAGATTACCTGTACCTGAGCCTCAGAAGGGAACATCCTTTTGTGCCTTAGGCAAAATCTGAATTCTTCAGCTCTTCCACTTCACAGTAAAAGGGATGAGACACTTACCACAATCTTGAGAAGTGGCCCCAGGGAATCTCACAGGGTTCAACAAGAACAAGTGCTGGTGCTGCACCTGGGTCAGAAGAGCCCCTGGGATCAATCCAGGCTGGGGATGAGCAGAAGGAGCAGCCCTGGCAGAAGGACTTGGGGAGCTGGCCCTGCCCCGGCCGTGTGTGCTGGGACCCAGAGGCCCCTGTGCTGGGCTGCACCCAGAGCCCCAGGGCAGCAGGGGAGGGGGATTATGACCCTCTGCCCTGCTCTGCTGAGACCCCCCTGCAGGGCTGCATCCAGCCCTGGGCCCAGCACAGCAAGGACAGGGAGCTGCTGGAGCCAGCCCAGAGCAGGGACACCAAGGCATCAGAGGGATGGAGCAGCTCTGCTGGGAGGAAAGGCTGAGGGAATTGGGATTGTGCAGCCTGGGGAAGAGAAGGCTCTGGGGTGACCTCATTGTGGCCTTCCAGTGCCTGAAGGGAGCCACGGGAAAGATGGAGAGAGACTCTTGACAAGGGCCTGGAGTGACAGAACAAGGAGGAATGCCCTCACACTGACAGAGAGGAGGTTAAGATTAGAATTTAGAAGGAAATTCTTTCCTGTGAGGGAAGTTGAGACACAGTGGTGAACAGGTTGCCCAGAGAAGCTGTGGCTGTCCCTGGATCCCTGGCAGTGTCCAAGGCCAGGTTGGATGGGGCTCTGAGCAACCTGGGATTGTGGAAGGTGTCCCTGCTCATGGCGGGGAGTTTGAACTGGATGTTCTTTAAGGTCTCTCCCAACCCAAACCATTCTATAATTCTATGCATTGAAAAAGCATATCCAAATCCATTTTTAGTCCTTTACTCACAGCTTCTAAGCCCTTTCAGCTAGTACTAGACCCACAGCTAGGTCTTGCATTTCTGTTGGGGGTTATACTTCAGCCATGTCTATGAATGTATGTTTCCTTTTCTAATTTTTCTCAAGCTCAAGACATCCAATATAGGTTAATGCTCTATTATTCCTCTACTGAAATAACACCCACAAAAACTTCTGCCAGAATAGCTCAAGGTCCTAAACTTGTGTCTGTAATTATGGTGGTCAGCTGTGATTTGTTTTGGTAGAAGGTGATTATTACTTCAGCACTTGGCTCCATGAGGAAGCTCACTAGCTGTTTATCATTAAAAAAGACCTTTAAAAAGTACAGCAGTGATCTGGCCTTGAGTCACCTTGAGGCCTACACTTAACAGTATACCAGAGAGTAGAATCTGACATATAAAGGAATGGCTTTCTCTAAGGGTTGTCAAGGCATATTCTATGGTGACTTTTTATGATGGCACTCTAATGCCTGGATCAGGCATATCAGCAGACTGAAAGTTTCTCTTTTTCTGCAGCCTTTATTTCCTTATTGGACAACTATGAGACATCAACTGGTGTAGCAGAAGTAGTGACTCCAGAAGAAATAGTTGAAAACAATTGTTTCCTTGATGCTATCTTAGCAACAGAAGTCATGAGAGTGAGTAACACATCTTTTTTTGTCACTGAAAACACTGAATAAAAAAGTAAACTGTATATGTATCTTGGTTTTCTATCCTTCAGCTAGCTCACGACTATCTGCTAAAAAAAAAACTAGCAAAGCCAAACCTTGTTGATTTCAAACATCAGCTTTATGACATCTGGTTCCAGCTCTATGCCAGGAAGGAAGGAGACAGGTATGTTTGATGGGTGTGAGCACTAATAATCTCTGTGCTGTTCTTATTTAGGTAAACGTAAGCCCAAGTACCATCTGCTACACATCGAACTGGAAGACAGCTGCAGAATGGCTTCAGTCTGACAGAGAGGGGCTTTAGATTGGATATGAGGAAGAAATTCTTCCCTGTGAGGGTGCTGAGGCCCTGGCACAGGCTGCCCAGAGAAGCTGTGGCTGCCCCACCCCTGGAAGTGTCCAAGGCCAGGCTGGATTTAGCTCTGAGCAACCTGGGCTAGTGGAAGGTGTCCCTGCCCATGGCAGGGGGTTGGACTGAGATGAGCTTTAACATCCCTTCCAACCCAAACCATTCTATGGCTCTATGAAACATATAAAAGACCTGTATATTCTTTTTTTCTTCTTCATTACAGACCTGATTCTTGTGGTTTTGAGCATGTTTTTGTTGGAGAAACAAGGCATGGTAAAGAGATCTTAGGTTTGCACAACTGGGTGCAATTTTACCTTCAGGAAAAGCGCAATCAGATTGATTACAAGGGATACGTGGCTCAGAGGAACAAAACCAGGGTAAGAACAAGCTTTTGGGGGCCTTTGCAAGTAAGACATGGATCCAGAGATAAAAGTTGCAATGAAACAAGTGTAATGATGCAATCATAGGCTCAGTGTTTTGAACAGTAGTAATTATATACAGTACATAACTGTATATAAGAAGAATGAAAAATAACACATCTTCCAGCTTCTTTTTTTGCAAAAACTATTTTAAAAAGTAGTGCTGGTGTTTACAGAATTGCAACGCTGCTGAGGCGTAGTTGGGATAAATGGTTACGTGTGTTCCAGACATCAGGGAAAAGACAGTGCTCCAGCTATAGCACCCAGGCATCTACACCAAGGATCACTGCATCTTACAAAGCTCTCAAAAAGCTGGAATCAGAAATTCTATCTGTCCAGTCACAGCTGTGATGGAGTTTATTATGTTGTTTCATTTATTCTTTCAGCCTGACAACGATGACCAAGTTTTAAGCATCCAGTTCAGCTGGAAGGGCTCAGTCAAGCCAATCGGAAGCACCTTTATTGGTGTCAGCCCAGAGTTCGAGTTTGCCCTTTACACTGTCATTTTCCTGCTGTCTGAAGAAAGAGTCACACGTGAAATAGTGAAGATAGATGAGTATGAGCTACAGATGGTTGTCTGGCGCCATGGGGACCACATTGGAACAGCATATCCAGTACTGCTCAGCACCACTAGTGAAGACTAGTGGAGTGAGCAGGAAACTTTTCTTTTTAAATCGTGGGAAAGGAGTGGTGGAGAAAAGAGGAATGGATGGAAGGTGGACAGGACCAGACAGTCAAGTTAATATGTCGTTTTATACAACTTGTTTCAAGTAAAAATTGATGACTCTGTCTCTTTTGGTCTGCAACAAGTGTTTAATCAGTAGTGTGCTGTGACACCACGAAACATATTCCTGCTCACATTAAATTTCCATCTAAATTACATCAGTCTTCCCCTGTTAATGGCAGTACTGTACTTTTCAGCAAATAAGGGCATTTAGGAAAAGGCTGTATAAAAATGGATATACATATTTCTCTTATTTGTTAGTCACTGCATATCTTAAAGAGCAATAACCACACATTGCTTAAACTTTACCTTCCAGACAGAAGCTTTGATTTGGCATAGGTAGAACTCCAGGATGTTTTAGTCTCCTCATTTCATAAGAGGTTAACTTCAAATGCATTATTACAATACAATGACCTGGACACACAGGGAACACGTTTAGGTGGGGAGATGGTCATCAGATCCACAGAAGGCCTTAAAATGTTTTCTATTTCTTAACACAATTTTCATATACGACCTATGTATTCCTGAAACACCAAGATGATAGTTTCATGGTGTAGGTACTAAGAGGGCTGACTTGGAAAGATGCCCTCCTTGATTTGTTGCTTGTCAACAGAGAGGATCTTGTGATCCTCTTGAGTGGAGACTGGTGGCTGTCTTGGCCACAGTGACCATGAAGCCATTGAGTTTGAAATCTGATGACAGGAGGAAAAGTGCCAACAAAACTTCAGCCCTGGACATGGGAAGAGCAGACTTCAGGCTGCTCAGGGAACCAGTAAGTAAAGTCCATTGGGAAAATGCTTTTGAAGGTCCTGGGGTCCATCAGTGGTCACTTTTTAATCACCAGCTCCTGAGGGCACAGGAACAGGCAATTCTAAAAATGAGAAATCAAGCAGATGAGGCAGAAGGCCATCTTGGCTGAACAGGAATCTTCTTTTGGAGATAAGGTAAAAAAGGAAGATATATACCCAGTGGAAGCAAGGTCAAGTG
>VXBQ01015130.1:0-12295 GCA_013400175.1 Phainopepla nitens | reverse complement strand
AAAAGGAATAACACCTAACCCCCCAACAGCATTCCTTCCAAACTTGTCTGGCTGTGTGAAGGGAATGCCAATTGATTTTCTATAGGAGTAGTGTACAAACAAAGCAGTAACTGACACATTTAAAGCTTCAGTACAAACACAAGAGACTGTATGAGCACAGAGATTGATATATTCTATTTTCTTTCATTAAATATGTTCCTCTGAGTGCCTTCTAGGAAAAATAATGTGGAGACAACTTTTGATATAAAGTAAATAAAATGAGAATTTTAGGCTTCAAAGCCATAAATCTGGTATATCTGAAGAGCAGCATAATCAACTTTAAAACTTAAAGAAAAAAATACTCCCATATTTCTTCAGTCAAAGTGTATTTATATAGAAGGAATCAATAAAAAAGCTTCAATAACTTTGGTAAAGTTTTATTCTGTGTCAGTTCTTTGAGAAATTTAGGAGAAAAAAAGCAGTGAGGAGCACACTATCATTTTATCTTCAGTTACAGATTACAGATAGTTTTCTTAACATGAGATTCAAACCAAAACATATTTTCTTGTTAACTAAAGTGAGCTAGTAAGACATATATGTAGTCAGTGAAATTACATTAGGTTTTTTCCTCATCAGACAGCCCACAAGCAAAAATGAGGTGTTTAGTCTTGTTGGAGGGCAAAGTGGGCATCTATTCTGAATTTTCCTCCAGACAAACACATTGTGTTTTCCTCCAGATCTCCTAAGAAATCCTTCTATAACTCCTTTTCCCATTCAGCCTGCTGTGTGCAGTATGTAAGACTAGGAGTAACAATTTTTTTTAGCATCTTTCCCTCCTTTAATACTGTTATTTAAAGAAATATGATTAAAGAGCAATAACTTCAGAATCTTCCCTAGCAACTTTGTCACCACATATAAGATGCTAAAACAAAATTAACTTTATCAGTTCATTCAGTTTCTCTCTAATTCAGTTGTAACTGAAATGCAGACTAATACATATTCAAATTCAGAATGCTATTGCCAGAATCTGACTTTATCATAGATTGATGCTTTATCTGCTGCAGTACTATAAATTAAAAAGTAATATAAATAAATTTCAAACTAAAATGAACAGTAGACCTAACTGTAGCACTAGACACAATTGTGGCATCATTTTTCTATTTTATTGTCCTCCTCTTCAGTGTCAAAAGCTTTATTCAACATGAGGAAGAGAAAACCTCCTTTTGACTCAGTCATGGATATTGAATCTGAGTTTTAATTTAGTAGTTTGATTATCACAATCCACTTAAGGTGCATAAAACATGCTATTCTCATATTTCATACCAGTTTAAATATGCCTCTGCAACTAAAAATAAAGTTAAAAAGGTGTGAATCCCCTCAGCTTCTTCTGTGAGCCTCTTCTGGCAGTCTAATATTCTCTCGAACTCCATGGGAGTGTCCTAACTCTCCAAAATCTCTAACTGTAAAGCAGCCCTGAGGTCAGTGCCAAAATAATGTGGTGTAGTACAACTAGGTAAAATTAATTTTCTGTGTGAGAGGATGACAAAATCCACTCTTATTTGGAAAGATTCAACCTGAGAGCAGATATTTCTTTAACCTAGAATGTTTTTCTTTTTTGGATTGCTTGGAAAAGGAAGAAATGCTTTTTTTTGGACAGTGCTACCTGTACAAACACTCTCTACTACCTTATGTCCTTGTTTTCCCTGCCTTCTCTCCTATACATGGGCAAATCTAAACAATGTCCAGAAATTTTTAATGACCCTGGATAAATCTTGTCTCAGAAGCTGTCAGATGACAGAAAGTTACTCTATGTACTTTAAGTAACCAGCTGTCTCCAGCATTTTTTAATTCTGAAAAGCTCATCCCATTTTAAATACTATTTTAATACAAGCTATTTTACATAATTCCATTGAATCATCAAACAGATGTTTCTTGTTCACACAACCAATTAATTACATGCAGACAACAAACATCCAAATTCAGAAATAGTCAATATATATGTAAAAAGCCTGTCCTTACCATTTTCCATCACTGTGATGAGGTTTGCATTTAATGTTGACTACCTGCTTACAAGGAGACATTCCAACATCAATATTTTTTTAAAAGCTATTTATATGTCAAAGGATTTTCAGACTGAAAAATTAGTAGTTGAGTGGTCATGCTTTTTCTCAGAAGTCATCTGCAGATAAATGTACAAAGATGATGTCTCTTATGAGATATACCCTCTGTTGGTAGTTCATAATTCAAAGTTATTAAATCACAGTGATTTAAATGACACAGTACTGATACCAATAAGAGCAGAATAAGATAAAAATCCCTGTCAAAGAAAATAGATTTTTAATCTGGTTTCAGCCTGGTTTCAAAAGGGAAATATGTTTTTGCTATCATAGCGTACATCAACAAGCCCATCATAAAAGTTCAAGTAATTTTGGTCATATTCAGCAAATTATTCTTTCAAAGATCAGCAGTTAGGTAAAGGAAGGATGTTAAATTATCCAAGGTGAGGGTGGGAGAAATGTCATTAACATACAGTAACACATGAAAATCTGAAAACTCTTTCACAATAAAGTTCTCTTTAGGCCTCTGAACATGTGACTGAATTTTTAATGTAAGATTTCTGAAAATTAGACTATAAAAATACAAAGATATCAGCAGAATTATTTAAATTATTTTCTAAAGTTTTCTTTAGCATTACTTTGGATTAGAGGAAGATACCTGCTAAGAACAGCTATGCTTATTGCCGAGAGAAAAATGTTATTTGTTTTTTATAGCAATAGATTCCCAAAGTGTTTTCCCTTCAAACATACCTATTAAATAAGTCTGGTGAGTCCACTGAAGACAAGACATTGCCTCTTCTCTCCACTCTAAATAGAGGAATTTTAAAAGTTGTTCTGGAAATAACTCCAAATTTTTAAAAAAATCTCTAAACAGGATGTTTCTCTCTATCTTGCAGTAAAAATTCCAGCAAACCTTATTCAGGATAACCCAGAAAAAAACAATATGAGAAGTGACAAGTTGCGAACCATTTTGTTAATCCAAGTACACAGTAAAATCTGTATCAAAGATCTGCATGTGATGCTCTTATTTTCTTCCCACTAATGAAACCGAATATTTCATGATAGCATGCATCTGTTACTCTTAATTGCATACAAGGGACCAAAGATGCGTCAGGTAGGTGTCCACTATATCACTCCAAGCATGGAAAAGTCCTTGAAGTACAATGTGTGTTAGACACTGTATGTGTAAAAGGTCAGAATCATTGAGCAAAACACTCTGGTTTCATTTAGGAAAGGTAATTCCAGGACGCACTTCTGGTCTGAGGAAAAAAAACCACTCTTTTTGTTTTGAGAAAGATTTCTATACACTCTGCTTCCTCAAATTGATTTAAACTTCCTTAAAACACAGAGTAATTAAGCCTTGGAACTGGAACTGTTCCAACAGTTTTTAAAAGAATTTTTACTATCCAGTCCATATCAAGGGAACTCCCTAGCTAAAGGCAAAAGCATTAATGAGTGTGGGTGCTTGCTGTCTTTCGATTTTATAGATATTGAACCCAGAAGGATTCAATTTCTTTCATGCTGCATTCGCTAGGCATTTGCAACTTACCATTGAGTCCCTGTTCACATCTTTCAGCTGGCAATAAAATCCTGAGCTGATATTTAGCACTTGCATGCCTTTACCCACAGTGCAAAGTCAATTATTTCCATGGTTTCTCACAGGGCACATATGCTCTATTACAGCTGTAAGTCTGCTTGCTCACATGAAGCTCAATACACCAAGTTTTGTGTGTTAAAAGGTTGTGTACAAAATATCCCTGAAGAGTGAGGTTTTTGTTGAGTAGGTTGGTGCTAGGGCTTCATAATTCGTGATGCGTACATGTTTAATGTCAGATGACTTTTAAAGGTGCTCTCCAACCCAACCCATTCTCTGATTCCATGACTCTATGATATGTATCAGAAAGTTGACTCAAGAAATATCGCAGAAAAAACTATCTCAAACACTTTTTCAAGACTGAATCAGAGTTGCTCCCAGTTAAGTGTCTGGATAGAGACAAAATTTGTGCAAGGCACGCACAGAAGTCTGCTGACCAGCAACCACAGACCCTAGCAGCAGCACCAAAGAAGAAACACAATTAACAAAAAAATTGGCAGAACTACATTTTTTTAAAAATTGAAACACACTAAGATCAAGACTGGGAATCTGATTAAAGTTTGCAATAAAATCCTACAATAATTTAGAATGAATGGGAATTTTAGAAGTTACCTGGTCTGGCCTCCAAGGTGCATGTTCTAAGGTACCAGTTTTCTGCAAGGCCAACCATGATGATTTCACTTTAGCATCGGGACCTCAAGTTTTGAAATGCCCAAGGATGCAGTTTCCACAAATTTTCTGGACACTTATTCCAATGTTTCTCTACCTAAGCAAGAAAAGCAAAATTCAAAATTATGTCTTTCCAAGCAGGGATAAGGACTTATACTAGGTCACTGGGCAAGTACTCCATAAATTTCTTATATGTTTTTATTTATATGGTTTTACTCACAGAAGGCACTAATTTCATGGTAAAATTGTGTCCACATTTTGCTACAAAGCCCTCTTCTTTCTATGAAAACATAACTTTCTCTACAAATAAAAATTAGAAAGTATTTTTCATTATGAAAAAATTTTTCTGGAGAAATAAATAGTGATATTGCTCTTCTGTGAAATGGAAAAGATATTTCTTTCAGTGCATCCTTAAGGAACTTCTGTGATTCTTCAAGGAGGTGGTTATTTAAATACATTCACATTGTCTGGAAAATGACTGCACTGTAATATTTGATGTAATTTTCTAAGACCTGTCTAAAACTTGAATTACAGTACAAACAGTGAAAGGAATTCTTCCTAAATTTCAGGGTGCTTTTATAATGTTAATTATTCAACAAAATTAGTACTGATTTGCTATCAGGAAATGGTATTTGAGCAGAAGAAAAAATCAGACACAGTGAATAGAG
The DNA here is from genome assembly GCA_013400175.1 of Phainopepla nitens. NCBI lineage: Eukaryota > Metazoa > Chordata > Aves > Passeriformes > Bombycillidae > Phainopepla > Phainopepla nitens. The sequence goes on along the minus strand of VXBQ01015130.1, from coordinate 7,328 downwards.
ATTTCTTAAACTGTCTATGTCGTTTAAAAAATGGTCTTTTACTAAGACTAGCTAGTGAATGTGTTCCATTTTGCACTCAGAAATATCAACAATAAATTCTTAGATCTACACTAATGAGTCTGTGTCTGTTACTTCAAAGATCAAATAAATAGTGGAAGGCTCCTCTGACAGTAATTAGGTTTATTTATCTATGTATGTGTTTATTAATAATCAGCACAGAAGCTTTAGATACTCCTTAGCACATTTTTACTGCAAAGTGAATGATATTTAAGAAATTGTATATTCAACTATTATTTCTCCAAACTCCAAGCTGCCTAAGGAAAATCTTTATGCTAAAGAACTGTATGTAATGCGAGAAGAAACAGTTTCCTCACAATAACTATAATCCTTGCTTTGATTTACTGACTCATGAAAATCATTTAAGGACTGAATTACTTCAGATTACATCATTAATTACAATTGGTGTAATTATTACAAAAATTCCAAGATATTAAAAATTTTAAAGTATGCAAAGCTCTATCAATTATTTTTTATATATATTCTTTGTCTTCTATACATTCTTTGTCTCCCAAAGATATTTGTATAAATTCAAATCAAAGATTCTGTCTGGACTGAAATAATTTCTTGGCTTTCATAACCAGCTTTTAGAAATTAGAATGAAAATACCTTTTCAGAGGGCAGTGAGAGCCAAGATGCATCAGACTTTTGAGAGTGAGGATATTTATGAGTTCAGGCATCTAACTCTCAGTATTTGGAATTGGAAAATATATTTTCGATTTGCTGATAAACACAGAAATCAGTGCTTGCAAATCCTTTGTTACCATGACAACTATATAACTAGCAACAATGAATTATATCATTGTAACACCAAGAAACATCTTAATTTGTTGAGTGGTTTCTAAATTATACACAACCCATTAAGCAACAAGACAGGGGACAAGCAATGTTATTTTAAATTCCTGGAGCCTTAGAAGAGGTAAAGAGACCTGATATGACAGAAAAATCAAAACCTGCTGTTCAGATGCCCTCTGGGTTTCAGATGCTCCATGCTGACCGCACCAGCTGGAAAGAAAGAAAAGCCTGAGCTCAAATGCTCTGTGTACACATGGCAGCTGAGTGACCTGAAACAGGAACAGTAAATCCTTGAGCCACTGTCACAGAGAAGGTTTGTGCTTGGGCACAAAAGGTGCCGCCTGCCAAATAGCATTAGCAAATCACAGAAACCTAGAATGGTTTGGGTTGGAAGAGACCTTCAAATTATCCGCTTCCAAACCTCTGCCGTGGGCAGGGACACTTCTCACTAGACCAGGTTGCTCACAGCCTCATCCAGCTTGGCCTTGAATAATTCCAGGAAATAAAGAGCAATAAGTTATGTCTAACTTCAGAATTGACTATTTATCTTAAAGTGTTTTCTAAAAAGAAATAAAAGAGTTGCTATATGATTGGCAAAATTTTGTCACAGTCACCAGCTACAAAAGAAAACCCTCCAGGAATATGATTTCATCTCTGTCATTCCCTATAACCTCTCTCTTTTGTCAAGCCTGACTCGGCGCTACATATGATCTCAGTTCACTTCTGTATTCCCTACCTGCTCAATCTTCAGTTTCCACAGGATTCACTGAATACCAGTACTGCCTGTCTATGGGAAATTAGGTGAGAATGATTTTATTTGATCTTGAGGGCTAGAAAAGAAGAGATTCAAAAGTTCATATGAAATGAAAAAAAAAATACAGGAGTTCTGAACGTTCAGTGTAGTAATTTTTGTGCTTGTATTTTGGTATACAGCAATAAGAAATCATAATCAAACATTTACCAAAAATGAAAAACAGAGTATTTCCCTTTAAATAAAATCATTATCAAGTATTTAAATTTTATTTAAGTACCTCGTTTTTAAAAAAGTATTTTTTCAGGTATTTTCAGCTCATGAATCAAAAAAATCCCAAAATTTGAAAATAGAACTATATGGCTTATAATTCTTACAGCATAACCTGCAGTTTTCTATCTCTTGAAATAAATAAACTCTGTATAAAATATAATCAATATGTGTTTATTCTTGTCTCTTTCTTTCTAGACAGACCTTAGAGCAAAAAAATAAGAGCATACTTGGGTTTGATTGTTTTAAAAGAAACTGAGAAATAGCACCTGGAAGAAATGTAATGCCTAAAAGAATTGATAACTTACATCTCTAGAAGAAGCCACAGGTCCCTTCTTTACTGCAAGGGAGTGTTTCTGTATCAACTTTGAGATAGCAAAAAAATATTGGTTTGACATAAAAGAAATAATTAAATTTTCCTTCACTACAAAACTTTTTTACATTTTTTTGCCTTGAGTGGAAGAGCCTAAAAATATTGAATTGAATTAGTTTAGCAAAACCAACACAACTTTAGGGAAACTAGATTTATATTTAGTTGTGTCAAAGAAGTCTTTGTTATGCAGTCAGTTCTCTTCCCTTATACTGAAGTAGTTCACTTCACAGTCTCTGTCCACACTTTCCAGTAATCCGAACCACCAAAGACTGTGCATCCTGATTTTTGATACAGTAACATGAAGGNTTGTAAATAGTGAGATAAATAAGAAATTGCACTCTTGCTGCAAAGAAGGTAAAGACCATCCTGGGCTGCTTTAGGCAAAGTATTGCAAGCAGCTGGAGGGAGGTGATCCTTCTTTTTAGCACTGGCCTGTCCACACCTGGAGCATTGTTGCCAATTCTGAGCTTCTCTGTTCAAGAGAGGCATGGACATGCTAGATAAGGGCCACAAAGATGACTAAGGGGCTGGAGCATCTGACGCATGAGGAAAGGCTCAATGAGCTGAGACTGTTCAGCGTGGAGAGGAGAAGGCTCCAGGGGATGTTGTTATTGTGCATAAATACCTGGTGGGAGGGAACGGAGAAGGAGGAGTCAGGCTCTTTTCAGTGATCCCCAGGGTCAAGACCAGAGATTATGGGTTCAAAATGAAACACAGGAGGGCCCTTTCTGAACATGAGGAAACACTTTTTTACTGTGATGGGGACCAAGATCTGACACAGGCTGCCCAGAGAGATTGTCGAGTCTCCATACTTAAAGATGGTAAAAATCCACCTGGACATTGTCCCAGACAATTGGCTGTCCTTGGGCAGGGGTCATGCTGGAGTAGGGAGGTTTAGCAGGTGACCTCAGAGGTTGCTTCCAACCTCAATCTTTCTGTGATTCTTTGATTCAGTGAAAGATTTGGCAAACTGTCTGGAAACCTTCAGTTAAGTAGGCGTCCCAGTAATGAAGTAGTACTCTACTATCCAAAACTCGTTTTGTCTATGTTCTCTAATCTGATTTATGAAATGGAATAGTTTTCCTTTTCCTCCTAGTCTACTATTTAAGGTAACTCCATAAATACTTGCATCATGCTATGAATAAATAAGCCACCCTGATCAAATCTCCTTTATGAACACTGATCCAGTAAACTGCTATCTCCACAGATTATCATAGTTTACAATTAAGTCATTCTTGCATAACACTGTAAGAATATTTCATCAGTGTGGGATGCAAAATGTAATAGCTCACTCACTCAACCATATTTTATTACATCTCCACTGCATTGTTTGTGGTGGTTTCAATTTGTTTTCATGGCCACTTGAAAACTTTGGCTTCATCTCCTAGGACAAATTCTACTCACTTCCAATAGGGTGTTTCCTCTCAAAATACAGTTAGATTTTTTAAAAATTCTATTTCTGTGGTAGCCTTCCCTGTTTTGCTAAAACATGCTGGAGACAGAAAACAAAGGCTGTTTCATCTAAAACTTCCTCTGCATGTCATTGCCTGATAAGGCAACATCCTTGCTGGGTTGAAATAAATATATGTCAAATGTTTTTTATTTGGATTATTAAATCTGCTAGGGAGTGTGTCTTTTTCCAGTTTGCCTTTTATATTTTTTTATTTGGTTGGTTGGTTGTCTTTTGTTTCTGTTTTTTTAAGAATTCTGAGAAACAGGAAACAGGAAATTCCTACTGGAGAACTGAATAAGGGAGATACTCCAAGGTATTAATCTCTGCAACCTATGTACTTCTGTGTAAATTGTTTTTTGATATAGCAAGAACATCATATAGGCATATCTGAAAAAATGAAATAAACAGTGGCGATGCAAAAAAAATACAGGAAAAATCTAAAGAGAATTTGATTAAAATCAAAATTATCCAATCAATAATCATCCATCTTGTAAAGTTTTCCAATTTTTTTACACACTAAATATAGCATTTAGTCAGTGTAAGGGTAATTTTTTATCTTAGCATTGCATTAAATTGCTGTATCTCCTCCATAACTCCCTCTTATGCCTGTAAATTAAGTTATTCACATAGTCATGTGACTTCTCTGAAAGACTAAGGACATTCTTCAAGTTGACTACATAATATTAATTATATTTAAGATTTAGTCAGTACGGTTTGTGTTGTCTCTTTTTTTTTTAATTTCTAAAATGCTTTATCAATATCAAACATGAACTCAGAGCAAAATAGAGATAATGGAGGCTGAAAACTAACCATTCATAATTATGTCTGGGGACTGGAACGACTTTTGAGGAAAGATTATGCACTGAAAGAGACTCTTTTTTCTTTTAACCACTGCCATTTCAATTCATTTCAAGCCATAAAAATAAAAGACTGCTATTAACATAGATGCTAAAATATTTATTCATGTCTTCCACAGTATCTGGGATATAAATATGCAACAATTTACAGCATTATTTTTTTGAGTGAATATAAATACATACTGCAATTTTTAGTAGCAAATTGTCACATTAATTTGGCCACAGTAAAATGATATCATATTATATTATTCTGCCTGTGACCTCTTCTTCCTTTATTCAATACCAAGCATATGCCTCAAATATTCAAAAGCCAAAATCACAAGTATTCCTTTACAATATTAGGGAAAAAACCAAAACAGTAAGATAATCATATCCCAACAGAGTTATTAGAACATTATAATTCACAGATTCACTTCAGTGTTGGGGTTTGTTTCCTTAAGGACTTTAAATTCTACATATAGGAATAGAGAGCCCTACTAGAACAGACATGGCCTTCTCAGGATCATTGAATCCCAGAAGTCATCTTCTACAACACTCCGAATAGAGTTTTATCATGCAACCAAATCCCTACCTCTTCCACAAACTCATTTTTTATGTGAAAATACAAGGATAAGAAACACCACAGAATAACGGACTCAATCAGGTTGGAAAAGACCACAGTGGATCATCTGGTCCAAGATCCCTGCTCAAGCAGGATCATTCCAGAGCCCACGACACCAGATTGTGTCCAGACAGTCTTGAGTATCTCCACAAAGGGAGATTCCACAACCTCTTTGGCAACCTGTTCCAATGTGTGGTTGTCTCAGGTTGAAAAGATAGATATCTGCTAGGGAAAGCAGACCTCCCTTGGAAAACCCCTCCCTCCGAACTATTATAATTTTGAAATTAAGCAGCTCTCAGGCAAAGATACAGGGGTAGGAATAACAGCTCTTTACTAGTGTGTATACCAAGGAAAACAAAACAGTAATAACTATAGCATTAATAAAAAACAGAATCAGGGACCCCATGACAGAGATGGGACAGGATAGAGAGGAGGCTTTGCTTCACAAACCCCCTGTGGGCCACCCATCCCAGGTGCTCCGGCAGGACTGTGAGGAACACCGAGCTGGAACAGCAGCAGTGAGCAGAAATCCTGGGGCAGTGGATGGACAAGATGGATCAGCAGCTCTGCAGCAGTGGCTGGCACAACAGGACGGCCCAGCAGGGCAGGAGGTGCAGAAGGACCCACAGAAAGGAGAAGCAGCAGCAGCAGCAGAAGAAGCTCCGTCCAGGTTAAGGTGAACTCCTTTTCCAAGTAACCACAGTTCCAAGTGTGTCCTCCTCTCCAGCCAAAGAGCGAGATGATGAACTCGCAGCTGCCCCCAGCCTCTCTTTACCTGCCCCCTTCCCCATTTCCCCCTGGGCTCAGCCAAACTCTTTGTCTCGTAAAGCCATACCCATAAGTACCAGCAATAAGGCATCCCCACAACCAGTGGGGAAAAAGTCCATAGGTAAGAAAGAACAAAAGGAAGGACACACTATCCCCAACAGTGGTCACAGGCACAGTAAAGAAGTTATTCCTCATATTCAGGTGGACCTTCCTCTTTATCAATTTCTGCCTTTTGTCTATTGTCCTATTGCTGAGCACCACCAAGAGGAGCGAGGATCCATCATCTTGGCACCCTTCCTTCAGACACTTACAGACATTGATAAGGTACTGTCTAAGTTGTCTCTTCTTAAGATTGAACAGGCCCTGTTCACCTCAGCCTTTCCTCGTAAGAGAGATGCTCCAGTTCCTTTATCATCTTTGCAGCTGTCCTCTGGACCTGTTTCAAGGGCCGCGTGTCTCTTTCTTTCATCCTGAGAATCCCAGAACTGGACACAGGTCTCCAGATGAGGCCGCAACAGGGCTGACCAGAGGGGCAGCATCACCTCCCTCAACCCTGCTGGCAATGGTCTTCTTAATGCACCCCAGGACACCACTGGCCTTTTTGACCACACGGGCACACTGCTGGCTCATGGACAGCTTGTTGTCCACCAGGACCCCCAGGTCCTTCTCTGCAGAGCTGCTTCCCAGCAGGTCTGCCCCCAGCCTGTGCTGCTGCCTGAGGTTATTCCTCCCCAGGGGCAGGACCCTGGAGACAGTTCTTCTCTGTCCCTCTCTCCATCCTGTCAAGGTCTTTCTGAAGGGCTGCACAGACCTCTGGGCTATCAGCCACTCCTCCCAGCTTTGTGTCAGACTTGCTGAGCAGGCACTCTGTGCCTTTATCCAAGTCATTGAAAAGTTAAAGAATACTGGGCCCAGTATTGATCCTTGGGTGATACCAGTAAAGATAGGCCTCCAAATAGCCACTGTGCCACTGATTACTACCATCTGGGATTTCCCATTCATCCAGTTATCTACAATGTACAAATATAATTTTAATTTTGAAAACAAATTATCTCACATATGATTAAATTGTTATTCCAAACTTTATTTGCTTTTAGGATCACAGAATTTATTTTATGCTTAAAGCTGCTAGAGGGCCTCTGTTTTTATTTAGAGTGCTTTAGGCACAGTTGACTTCCTTGTATTACTTCTGCAGAGATGATTGTCATCTCTTCATCCTATGAAATTATCATCCCCTTTTAAAACCATAATAGTATTTATTGTTATCACTCTATTTCCAAAAAAGAATATTTTTGCTTTAAGGGAAATATAGTTAAACATGTTAATTTCTTCAGTCAATGCAATAAAGGATTCAATTTGCAAAATTTTATGCTCTGTCAGCCCAAAGGAGAGTTGACTGTACT
>VXBQ01015127.1:25112-37367 GCA_013400175.1 Phainopepla nitens | reverse complement strand
AGTTCTCTTCCTCCTTGGTGGCGCCTGGCAGTTCTGTAGGGCGCAGCGGCTGCCTGAACTTGTGCATCGGTGTTGGAGCCTGCATGGTGGGGCCTTGTCGGTGTCCCCGCTTCTCGTGTGCGTGTTAATGCTTTGTGTGTGAGAGATTTTGGCATCTGCACGGGTACTGAATACGCATATTTAGTGTTCGAGAATGGATTACACAGAAGGGCTTTAAACATCACTTTTCACATTGGAGTATGCTCCTGTTTGGTTGGACTTCACAGGAGCGCACACCCCTGAAGTGACACATCCTTGGTGAACACCGAGGGTTTTGTAAGGCTTTTAAAACAAGCCAGCTCATTTTCTCTTTGCTGGAGGGCATCACTACTTTTCAAGTAGGTGAAATAACTTTTCCCTGCTTTGAAACAGATCTGCTCAAAGTGGCTTTGGTGCTCTGCTGTATTGTACCGGGGATTCCTTCAAGAAGTTGCAGTGTGAAAAAAACCAGGGGTGATGCGTGAAACTTCCTGGCCAAAAAAATTGATTGGATATTAATATAAGTTTATTTAAATAAGTTAATTTTACTTGCTAAATAATACCTAACAGGGAGATTGTCTCTACATTTTATTTTATGTAAGTGCTAGGCTTTGAGACTCTCAAAGAGATGGGACATTCGTACATCATCTGGTCACAGTCAAAGCAAATTGCAAATGATGGACGCATTTCAGATTGAGTTAGAGTAGTGATTATTGCAGGTGAGACCAGTGTATGTTTCCCCATTTTATAAATTCTTGTAATGTGTTGACAGAAACTGTCAATACAGTTAAAACTTTAAAATATACAAGTGTAGAATGTTTACCTGAGTAAAGTTGAGCTTTGGAGGAGAAGATCAAGTCTCATATGTACAAAGTCACTTACTAGCTGAGCAAAAGCTCAGTTATCCATCACATTTCCTGATTTTCTACAAGTGTAACTTCGTGTCACAAATGAGTCCTTTGTCCCTCGTCAGTTGGTATTTGGATTGCCAGTGTATAAAGTGATCATGTAGAAATAATTCTGACACTTGGAAGCAAGACAGGCTGGAGAAGGCGATGAATGATACAGAGAATAGAAATTTTCAGTTCATTTGGAGTTGTTTGATAGAGCTTAAAGATTAACTAGCAAAAAAAGATGAAAGAAAGTATCAGTGTGTGCACAGGAGGTTGGGCCAATTTCAGTATCAAACTTTAGTGTTGCAGAGGTGAGATGGGCCTTTGTTAAGAGAGGAGGAGAGTGACATTTGCTTCAGTAGGTTAGAGATAGTTAACTAAGATCATAAAAGTGAGGTAAGATTTGGGTACAGGAGGTGCACTGCAGGTAGGTAACATGGTATCTGTTTCCATACTTAAAATGTTCGGAGTTCGGTGTCATTCTTCCTGCCGTGGAGAGCAGAGGTGCTTTGGTGGTATGAAGTTACATTTGATGCGAGAGCGAGGCAGGCATCTGGTGGCCTGTTCTTTGTCCATGGGAAACCTCCTCTCCCTGCCGGCCTGCCCTCCCCGCTTGGTGCCTGGCTCGGTGTTCCCTCAGCTGGGAAGCAGCGGGGTGAAGGAAGGTATGTTTGCCATGTCAGGCTGAAGGCGGAGGGAGCTGGCAGCAAGCCCGGAATTGCTCCATACAAGGAGATGGGCTAGGAGCATGAGGTCATCATTTCACAGGGAGGAGTTTTTTTTGCAGTGTGTGGGAAGTAGGTCTAGGAAAAGGAAAAGAGTTTTTTTTACCAGCGGGGAGGAGAAGCAAAGCAGTAAGGGAAGAGAAGAAAGCCTGAATGCATTCTAGTAGCAAGTAACCTGTGTATGTGCTCCTATTCTAAGATAAAACTGCCCCCTTAGTCCTGGCCTAATTATATTGTTGATGTATTTGCCTTGTGAAAGTGGATTTCAAAAACTTAGAGGAGAGTTTATTCTACATTAGAGATAGTCTTGGAATTGTTGAGTAGTCACCATTTTATTAGGGAGCTAAAGGATTTAAAATTCAGTTCATGAAAATATGTAGAAAGTTTCTGCTGTTTAACATTTGTGTCAGGCAAATGTAGCATTTTTTTGCAAAGGTTTATTTTGGAAACTTTTTTGCAGTAGTGAATCAGTGAAATTCATAGCTTTATTTCCAGGGTTTGAGAGAAAACAGTTGCCTCTCATTTTAAGAGCTATATGTATGGTCTCATGCAGAACGTGGAAAGTTTTGGTGAGGTTTCTTAAAAACCAGCAAGAGTCCTTCTAAAACAGCTTTTTTTTTTGTGCTTAGAATTATATTTCTTCTTTCTTGTAGGACAGCTTCATTGGATGGAAGGCTTTAGCTGCTGTCAGCTTGTAGCATGAAATCAAATTTGTGACCATTACTGTAATTCTTTTCTATTTTCTCCTTCATGTTTAAATGCAGAGTTCAGATCAGTGTAAGGAGTCTGAAATAATAGGGTATTTTTTAATTCCTGTGTGTTTCCATGATGATAATAAAAATAAATTCCCAGAACTTTAGGGCTTAATGCTGCTTTTAATCTGAATGAGTGAACCATACCTCGTGACATCATTCTGCTTTGGATTTCCGATTGCTGTTTGCTCTCTAGTAACCAGGTTCCCTTGCATTGCTCCCTGCTACAGCTGAGGGAAAATGCCAGGTGCTTTAACCACATACCATTTCAGACTTTCTTCTTCATATCTGGGTTTCTTACTAAGATGCTTCTAATATTCAGATATGTGTCATAGCAGTTTGTAGAGACAACTCTCTATACTCGTAAATTTATTGCAGTTCAGTGCCTGATTTCTGTCCTCAGGTACGGGTTTGACAGAATTACTGATTCTTAGAACGTACTTGTTTGGAACATACTCTTTAGAATATTGTTTATGTTGTGGCCTTGTACCTTGAGCAAAAAGGGTGTTTTGTTAGGATTTCTGATATGGCTGCTCTTGTTTTCTGCTGAGGGGACAGTTAGTACTTGGACCAAATAATTCCTTCAGGTTGTTGACGGGGTGAATGTGGAGTCACAGCACTAATTGCATACTGTGAGAGCTTTCTGTGATGTAGCTCTCTGTTAAGACAAACACATGAAACTGTCAGCTGCTGAGGGGGAAATAGAAGAATCATGTGTGTACTGTTAATCTGTCCTTTAGGTGTGCTGTACAATATTGCCTGCAAAATACTGTCGTCCACTTGCAACCCTCTCTTAGTATGAGCAAGTAAGAAAATACTTAGTGGTTTAATGTATTTGGCATTTTTTCTGTATGGCATTCAAATCTTGATCTGAAAACTGGTAGCTGTCTTGCAGTTGTCATTACTTGATCTTAAGAATCTCACTTTTTTTTCAAACTGTGATTCTGCAAGTGATTTATTTCAACATGAGGAGCTGAGACATTAAGAAATTAGGCTTCAGCATAAAACTAAATTACCATAATTAAGACCTAATGAAAAATCAGTTATCTTGTAACTAGTGGCAGCCTCTGAAAAGTTTGTGAGTTGTTGCATATTGCGTAAGCAGTCTTTGCCAGAAGCTGAAGTTAAATCCAGAGCAGTGTTAAAGTGCATTAATCATGAGCCATTTGTTCCCTGAAATTGCCTGTTTAGTAAATGGAAGACACACAATTATAGCAACGAGACTGATAAGAGTTGTGAAGATGAGCCCCTCTGACAGAGTGCTAAATCATACTCAGAGCACTCCATCCTCTCTAATAAATGAGTTGGGCATTTCTGGAGAAAAGCGCTATGAAGGTAATTACGCAATCACATAGTGCATGTTCCAAAGAGGGTGGAATTTGTGTTTGCATCCGTATTTTGTGAGTCTCTTAATTTTGTACTTGGTTTGTCAGCTTTGTTGCTTTTTGCCAGTTCTGTTTATGCCTAACTTTTTGCTTTAGAAAATTTGGAAAATCCTATTCCATACGTTGACGGCATATTGCAGCATTGTCTGTCATCACATTTGTAATGTTTGCTGTTTGAATTGAGAGTGACAGTTGTAAGCTGATTTCTCTCTTAACAGAGAACTAGAAAGGACATAGACTTAATGGTTATTTAATAAGAGAGGAATTATTTTATTGGATATTTGGTGCTTGAATTCTTGGACAAATAACCTATTAATAATGGCTCAGCTGGTGGAGGTTGTTAGCTGCTACACTTGTAAATCAAAAAATTCACCTTTGGTAAACCTATAAACAAGTAGGAGTAGCATCATAGGATAAATCCTGATTTTTGAATACATAATGCTTATTTTATCTGCTGTTACACTGTATAAATTTGTTAAAATATGATCATTGTAGTGTATTGCTATTGTCTGCTTAAGTACAGCCTTTTAGAATTATGCTAAAGCTTCCTTTCTGTGTTCTGTGTGTCTTTCAGATAGCATCTGACTTCCTAGTTGTAACTTCTGCTTTGAAATGTTCATGAGTGTAAAATAATAACCCAAAGCATTTGTACTCTTAACTAAGTTTCAGGAAGTACTGATAAGAGGTATGGTCAGGCAAAGTGGTAAAGTTCAAAAATGTGACAGCTTAAGCATTGTAAAAATGGTATTTTTAAAACAATCAGCAAAATGTGCGAATTGCAGTGTTGAGGAAAATCATACAACTTTGCAGCAGCTTTTTGCTGATTAAAAAATAGAAAACATGGATTCAGAAAAACCCATCCTTGTTTATTTTAGGTATATTTTTTGTATGTCAATGCTGTGAATGCTGTGTTTCCTCCCAACTTTTCTGAAATTTTCATGGTGTGGTTGATAAACTGAAGTTCATCAGATAAAATGAAATGCTAATTTGCCAGATACAGAAAAAATGTTGGGAGTTCAAGTGTGCATCTGAAAAAGCAAACTAAAAGGTCTGTAACAAAGATAGAGAAAAGCTATATAGTACCCAGTTCTGCCTTTTGGATTAGGTGAATGTTGAAACTGGAGTGCAAAATCTCTCAGTGAATGTGTTAAGTAAATTTGAAGCTACTATTTTAATAAATTTAACTGGCATCCAGGTAATCTGATTTATCTAAATGATTTTTTTTTTTTTTTTTAATATGAGGAGGTAATTATATGCCATTCTTATTGAGGTCAAAATCTCAGTTTGAGTCAGTCCTTGTGTTCTCCATGGTCTCTTAGTGTTCCATGCTGCATGCCTTCTAGGTCTGCTTCTCTGGGGCCAGGTGGTACCCTCTGAAAGGAAGCCAGCCCATAGCTGATGGGAGTTTTCTCCAGGCTCTGCTTCAGCCGTAGTGTGGAAAATCATTGCAGCAGATTTGTGCCCTTTGCAGAGCAGTCTTCAGGAGGTATCCTGTCCCTGTATGCCTCGTGTCCCAAGGCTTCGTGTTTCTAGGAAGCATGCAGTGCATACCCTGTGCAAAAAAATGAGTCCAATGGGCAGTGACAAGGTGATTCCTCACACTCTAGCATTTCATCACCAAAGTCACCCCGTGAGGCTTGGGGAGCCTGAGCGCGGAGGTAGGGATTAGCAGTGCGGGTGTGGTCAGTCTGCTTTTGAGGGGGAATGCTGCCATTTCCAAAGCTCTGATTAAGCAGGTGGTTGTCAACATTTGGCCATTACAGTAGCATGGCTTGTGTCCCTGATAGAATTTTTCTCAGATTAAGATGGGATTTCAGGTTTAGAGATGCAGTCAAATTCCCTTCAGCTGTCTCGGAGTACAGTAAGGCAAGAAATCTGAGGGAGCTAAATGACTTTTGTCTACAGTACAACATTGCTGTCATCTCTAACTTGTTTCTGAATGATACTGTTATGAAGAATATTGTCCTTTTAAATGAAATATTTGCTGCCTGGTATGATCTCTGGAAAGAATAGTTCTGAGAAGTAGAAAGAAAGACTGGATATGAAATAATAATGTGTTGCAATAAAGATCAGATAGGCTGGCTCTTATTTATGCAAATAAATTTCCATGTGAAGAGTCCAAGCATGCATGTGCACTTCTGGACCACTTGTCCAGACACCTGGAAGATTAAAGCTCTACACTTTTACCTGTTTGTAATAACATCCATTAATTAAAGCTCATATATTTTCAAATGAGAGTAATATCCTTCAGAAGGAGTGTTCTTTATAACTAGGATGGCTGATGATACCCAAACACAACTGACTGGAACTAAGAAAAGAATAGGTAGGTTTTGTGATAGATTTTGGTATATAATTGTAGAATGTATGTATTAAAATTTGTTACACACTTAAAGCAAGTGAGAAGATACAAATGCATAGTTCAGTCATCTGCATTTCTGGAGAGAGTAACTGTATCCCATTTAACACGGGGGTGGGGGGGAGTTATCACAGTATCTTTTAGGATATGGGACGTGGGAAGCAACAGTCATTCAGTTCAGGAACAGCAAACACAGGCTTGAGGCAACACCTTTCACCGAACCACATGATGCGTTGTATTTCCTGCAGTGCAACAGCCTGGAGTATCAGCAGTTGGGAAGAGACAGAACTCTCATGGACCTGTGGTCCTCATGGCTGATATTTTCTGTACAAAATATTGTGTAATCAAACTACATTAAATGGGATACAGTGATGCCAAGGAAATAAGTGACCTCGAGAAGACTGAATGAGCAGTGAGTTAACTAAGTAGAGGGTTTAATGAACCAGAAGGATGTAATTAGTTTAATGAAGGAGGAAAGAAGAAACATCATGATTGCTCTCAGTTTCTTTCCAAAGAGCAATAAATACTTGGAACTAGATTATGTTTCTCCTGAGGAGACCACTATTGTCATATATTACAGACTAATGGCAGATTTGCTATCTAATTGTTTTGTCTGAAGTGAGACATTCTGGCTGATATTGGGCCATAGGAAGAAATTAAATACCTCTAGATTTTTAAAAGTCTTTTACGTCCTGTGGATTTATCTTTTTCTATGGCTGCTCTTAGGTCTTGAGAACTAAGACAGTGCTACTGGGAGAAGCTTCTATTAGCATTCTGGATTTCTAAGTTTACGTGTGCAATGGCAGCAGCCAGATGAATTTTGGGACCTGAAGTCTTCAGGAGGAGTCTTAGGTGTAGCTTTGTGATGATGAGAGACCCCTCAGCAGGCGTATTCTTCAATCCTCTTCCCCTGAAGAAATGCTTACATAGGCAGCCTTGGGACTGAGGGTTTGCATGTGGGTTTTATGTGTCTGTTAATTCTGACTTGCCACGTATTCATCTTGAGACAAATGGATATCAAGATGTGAAATGCTACTTTCAGAAGTTTGGGGTATTTTTTCAAATAAGGAAGACTGCTTCCTACCTTCAGACTAAAAAACTTGATATCTAATTGAAATCTAAATATTGAAAAAAAAAATCAGCAAAGAAATAAGTTAACGGTGCTTAGAATAACTCTTTAGTCAAGATGGTTATTACTGGTACTTTTTAATTTCAGTGTTGACTTTTTCTGGAAGTTCTACCTTCGCTAGTCATCTAGTGAAAAAACATATAGACAAGAAATCTCTTGAAAATGCAATAGTTTAATTTTCTTTAACAGCTCGTTTTTGCTCAGAAGTTTCTTTAATACACTAAATAGTACACATTTTAAGTGAGCTTGAGTTACTGATGTATTTTTTATTCTGTTTTCAATTTGTGGCCAATTTTTGGACATTTTAACATGTATTTCTTTGTAATTCTGGAACAGTCCTTCTCTTTAGCTGGTGGAATTGGTTAACAGGGCTGGAGATGCATGGTACCTGCCCTGTCATAGTCACTTTTGGCAGCATTATCCTGCTCAATCTATTTTTCTTTTCGGATCTATTGTGGAGATACATGTTGCAACACAGCAGAATTGAGAGTTCAGTGAAAATTTGTCAGTCAGGAACTCTCTATTGAGGCCATGCTTTTCTTTGCCCTTCCTTGAGTCCTGGAGCTGAATTTAGGGAAAGTATAATTCTTGGAAAAATAGAGGAAGGAAAGCTATTTTTTCTTGTAAACACGTGAAAGGTAACAAGAAACTAGGTGTGTTTACCTTTGAAAGCAAGAGAAGAGTGTGTGGCTTATTTTGTCACTTGTCAGAGTTAACAAGAGAACAGAAGAGTCTTGAAGCATTAGTGACAGGATGTGACTTGTGTTAGCTAGACTAACTGTCTTTTCTTCCTAACCTGTATCTGCCTTCACCTTCTTGTTTTCCTGACTGGTGAGATTCAGTCTTGCTATTTAGCTGTGACTGTGAGGTAGAAACTCCTACGGGGTGGAAACAAAACTGGTTGGATAGCTGCACCTGAAAAACACTTACTTACTGCATGGTTCACTACCAAATGTCAGCTCTACACTCTGCCCATTGTTTCGCAGGAGGCCTGAGATGATAACATGCTGAGGAAGTTACCAGGCCATGGGAAGTGGCAAACAGCTGAAGGTGTGGTGGAGAATGAGATTACTACTTAGAATAGTCTTGGCAAATGGGAGATGTCATCTGGAGGAAAGCAGGGGTCAGTGAGTATGAAAGCTCACTGGCTATCTGTAGGCTGGACAGAATGGATGTGTGGTGGGGCAAGATGAAGTTCTGTGGAAAGAGAACATGAATTTTTGGATAAGGAACAAATAAGGATATAGTATCAAGTAGTTAGGAAGAGGGTAAGCACTTGGGCAAGGAGCTGGAAAGTAATTTGAGCTAATCTCTCTGTTCTTGTCAGAGTTGGTTGGGATCCTTTTCTTTGATGGAGCCCACTGCTTCTTATTTGCATTTATTTTTAATAACACTGCAGCTGCAGGAACTGCTAAGGAAAAATGTGGTCTTCCTACAGGTGTCCAGGGATGGGAGAATGAGAGTGCATTGTGTGAGGATGTTTGTACATGACCAAGTAAAATCCATGTAGCTCAGTACTTGCTACTCTCAGATAAGAAGAGGCTGTTGCCTCTTCTGGTATGTAGGGTAATAGTTTCTGTTCTGCTTTTACAGTTTAGAGACATCTCGAGATGGAACTCTTGCTGTTCTACAGATCTGTTTTTTTTTTTTAATTAATTTTTATAATGATTTTGTCCTTCTTTGTTTCATGGTCTCAGAAATGTCTTTAGGCATTGAATAATCTCATTTAATTATTTACTGGGCAAAGAGGGACATAAGAGCAACTTTTTAAAAAATTAATTTGATGTTCTCAAGTTCTTCTGGAAAACACTTCAGGCATCTGGCATACCATATAATTTTGTGCTATAATTTTTTCTTTTGGTGTACTTTGATCTTACAGCCGTCATTCTAACCAGTTTATGAGCTAAAAATTCTCTTATCTCTGTGTGTAAGCTGCTCCATGCTATGATCAATATTATCTATATTTTTTTTTGTGCTTTATGTTTTTCGTGAGTTAGAAGAACTTGGACATACAGAAATACCACTAATGTGTCAGCAACATAAGAACATGTTATGTTTTCCCTTCTGTTCATTAAAAAATAGTATAATATTCTGGTTTCTAACCTGACGGCTTGGAAACACTGAACAAATGTTTTGAAGGTGTGTGTTCAGAGACTACTACAACTTTTTCTGGTACTGTTATTAAATAACGCTTACCAGTGTGTTATGTTGCATTTATTGACATGTGACTTCATCTGCTGTTTTCTGTGCTTGCTACTCAGTGTTCTGAAGTTCTGTGAGTTTTGTAATGAGATCTGTTGGTTTTGATTACTCATAATAATTTTGTATAAAGCACAGATGCTTCTGTGATGATGTCTAGGCAGGTAACCATTCTGAAGAGCAGCCCAAGTCCTGGCACAGATTATGGTGAGGCTTCTGAGCCCTCACCTCTGTCAATCTGTGTCTCTTAAGTCTTAACCTGCAAGGTCTTTGGTTCTCTAGTAGGTTCCTATCAGCAAAAACTTCCCACTTCCAACAATTTTTCCCACAGGATCCTTGATGCCTTCACAAAACTCTTCAAATTGTGAAATATGATTTTGCTCTGCAAAAACTGCATTTTCTTTTCTTTTGAATTATTCTAGTGTACAGATTCTTAAGCATGATTTTAACCACTTTGTGCAGTATCAGAGTCAGACTGTGTTGTGCTTCTTCTGATTGCCTTGTCACATCTGAAAAAAAATTGATTTATTTTCCACTCTTGATTCTTCTTTGCTTGGCTCACCTCAAGCCTAAGTTTTTGCAGAATTAATAACTTGGAAATTTGATAGCTGATGCTTCAATGCTTTGGCTCAATAGCATCGGACTCTCACAAATTCTTGCTATTAATTTGGTATTTTTAATTGCTTCTTGGATGCTTCATTTTTAGAAAATGCCCTATATATCCTAAATCTGAAGAGATTCTGGTTTGGGGATTTACCTTAACTGTCTTGGTAGTAATTTCAGAAAACAACGGGTCATCCAGGTTTTCGGTTCCACATCTTCTTATAAATTTGTCTTTTATATCTTCATTAGCTGGAGGATTATTGCATTGAGGTAGAAAGATGTTTGTAACTATCAGATACTGTTATGTTTGAGCTTAGAAATAGCAGTGGAGATTTTGTGAGATTTTATTGCCCTCTGACAAATGGCTGTGCAATTCACTTGAAAGCTTTTATTATACTTCCATGTACTAGCTAGTGTATGCCTGTCCGTTAGAGCCATATTGGACTTGCATTACAAGCTTTAAGTTCTACTAATGACCTGTGTGCAGATGAAAAAAATGCACATAGGTAAAAAGTCAATAGTAACTGGAATTCTAAAGAAAAGTTGGGTTTGCATTTAATTTTCTTACTGACAAACAAAATTCTGCGCTCTAGAGTGTGAGATAGATTCTTTAAAAAGAAAAAATAAGGTGTGTTCATTGTTTGTGTTCAGGGAACAGAAGATAGAACTTTGTTGTGTTGTGTTGAAGTGTGTTGAAGATCCGTTGTTTCATCTGATAAATGGAATTTTTTAAAGGGCTTTATTTTACCACATGCAATTCTTAACATCTACTTGAAACTTGGATGTGCCCAGGTACTGGTGGTGATGTTTGTTCCACTTTCATCAGTCGCATTTGAATGGGGTTTAGGACTTGTGTTCCTGTCCAGTGACAGTCTGGTGTTTCCACCAGGTTTGTATTTGTGTTAGAAAGACTGGAGCCAAATTTACTCCAATGCTTTGCTCCTGGTTGAACTTTTTTGCTAGTGGAGACTTTCTCTTGGGCTTTGCAACTTTGGAACAAATGATTTTTATATCTGCTTTTTAGAAACGTGGTGAATTTTATAATGCTTGCAACCTCCTGTGTTTTTTTTCTCCTTTTGTATTTGCTTGCATAGCTACTGTTCCTTTGCAGTGCCTGAACCTTAGCATCACTTAAGTCTTTTCTATTTTTGGTCATGGAGAATAGAAGTTTTGTATTTATATTAGGCAGTTCTTTGTTTCTTGAATGTCGCTAAGTAATGAGAAGGGAATACTAAATAATGCCTGCTTGAACATGAACTGAGACTATCCCCTTCGTAAGATTTTATAAATGTGTCTGTGGTCACTGCTTTGTTTTAAATAATGGAGATTTTGAAAATAGTTTTGGTTTCTTCACCCCTACACACTGTGTCTTTCTTTCAGTTTTGCTTTATGTGTTTTTTCCTATGAGGGTATTGCTAAACTGTTATGGAATGTCTCATCTGAAGCTGAACATTTTAGCCTGAGATCGTGAGTGAATGCTTATCATGAGTCCACTGGTAGAGATTATGCAGTATACCTTGCACTCGTAAGCTGTGTGCAGAGTTTGTTCCTTAATTTTTAAAATTCAGCATTTTTTTTTCTTGATATAAACCCTCAAAACCCTTCTGTGTCAGTTTGCTTCACCTAAATTGCAGTCTAGAGTTACAGCCTGAAATTTTGGTCCTGCTGGTGATCCTAACTTCCTGACCTCTTAATTTTCTAGGTATTAGAGTAGTTGGAGCCAGATAGAAATTTGTGTCTGGAGTGATTCCTTTCTCTTGTTGCCACTTGTTTTCTTCCACTTTTATGAAAATACCACTAACATGATCTTTCATATTACAAACTTTGGCCTTCCACGCTTTCATTTTTCTTGTTAATGGGTTTCTGTTTTTCTTTTACCAAGGGCAAGATTCAGAAATTAATAAAATTGTCTAATATTTCAGCTACAAAACACTTACCATAGGAAATTCCAAGAACTTAAAAAAAATCCTCTCTTACATGTTTAGAGGCAAAATTATTTCTTCCCTCAAGATTATGTGTATGAAGTGATAGCATACTACTACTAGCAGTCATTTGAGAAATCTATTCTTTTCTTTTAGTTGAACTGTCTCTTTTTAAAAAAAAAAAAAAAGCAGCTGGTTTCTGGGAATAATCTGAAAATGCAGGGCAATTTACCTGAGTTTTGCAATGTGTTTGAAATTGCTGAGATAGTAGAA
>VXBQ01015124.1:15462-25495 GCA_013400175.1 Phainopepla nitens | reverse complement strand
CACCTTCCCCCGGGTGCCCGTGTCGGGCTACTCGGACTGCTCGCAGCCCTTCCAGCTGGGCGAGCGCAGCTTCTGCCGGCAGTACGCCCACATCTACGCCGTGCGCCTCGCTGGGATGCGCCCAGGGCTGGAGCAGCGCGCTCGGAGCCGATGGGGTGAGCCCGGGGAAACCCCTTCGTGCCCCAGGACAAACAGCCAGGGGCTGGAACGTGTCCAGGGGGCGGGAGAAAGCTGGAGAAGGGCTGGAGTGGCTGGGGGGGCTCAGGCTGGAGGAAAGGAGGTTCAGCGGGGACTGTCTCACATTCCACAATTTCCTGGCAGGAGGGTGCAGCCAGTAGGAGGGGCAGGCTCTGCTCCCAGGAAACAAGGGACAGGACGAGAGGACACGGCCTGAGGTTGCACCAGGAGAGGTTCAGATAGGATTTTGGGAAAATTCTTCATGGAAAGGGCTGTCCAGCCCTGGCACAGCTGCCCAGGGCAGTGCTGGAGTCCCCATCCCTGTAGGGAAATAATGTCTGTGTGGATGTCGCACTTGGGAACATAGGTTAGTGGTGGCCTTGGCAACAAACATCTGTCGAGCTGCCTTTGGATTTTATCTCCGTGTTTGTCCAGATTTATATCTGGAGTCCAAAAGTGAGTGTTCCTGTTCTCAGGCTGGATGTACCCTGCAGGCATCCCTGGGAGCAAATCCATCACCGCTGAGGGGGAGTCCATCCCTGCCAGGCTGGGATCTACCTACAACCTTCCTGCAGCCTGAGCAGCCCCTGTGTACCCAGTTCTGCATGCTTGACAGGGGATGTGCAGCAGAGCCCAGCTGAAACAGCTCAGCCCTCCAGCTCTGGGATGAATAGTAGTGATGGGATAATCCATTTGCAGCTGGGTTATGTGGTAATCCTGCTGCAGCTCCCACCTGGAGTTCTTTCTGACCTTGGGACAAGCTACATCCCCCATCAGAGATAGAAGGGGGGTGTAGGCAGGGAGAACACAGTTGTCTTTGTCACATCACCCCTCACGCTTTTGGGGGCAGGAGTTGAGTGTGAGGTTTGTCTCAGGGTGGGGCAGGGGGGCCCTTGCCAGGAAGTGGGGTACAGGAGGGTGCAGGGGGATGAGAGGTGCTGGTTGTGCTGGGGGGGGCTGTTTCCTGGCCGGGGGGTTGTGGTTCTGTGGTGAGACCCTTGCACTCAGAGTTTCCATGCGTGGGATGAAGCAATGCTGGGGCTCTGCCCCCCCAGCCTGGGCATGGCCTGTGATCGAATGTCTTTCAGCTTTGCCCTTCTATGGGCAAAATCCCCTTCAGTGGAAGCTTTTGGGCCAGATGCCTGTTCTTGGGCTCTCCCCAGCCCTGTGGGCTGTGTGGAAGCAAAGCCAGTGCTGGTCCCATGGCAGATGTCATTCCTTGGTTGGCCACCCTGGTCTTTGCCAAGTGTGACAGGACCCAGTGGTTTGTAAAGCTCCACCTCCTGGAGTCCTGGGATGGGACCAGATTTTGGGGTTTGTCTCCCAGCAGGAAGCGCCTGCAGGCAAAAATCTGGAGAGCACAGCCCCCCTCCCCCCAAACACACATTTTGGGGAGTTTGAGCCAAAAATAAGAAACTTCAACAGGATTGTTTTTGTTCTGACTCAGAGTGTTTGCATTCCTGGGCTCGGGAATCCATGTTTCCAGTGTGGGGTGCCAGGGATGGCAGCGGGGTGCTCTCCCTGGGACAAGAGTCACGTTCAGCAGCGCATGATAAACAAAGTGAGATTTTTGGGAGGAGAAATGTTACCCAGAAAGGATGAGGAGCTGGCACAGGCAGTGTTGTTTTGGGATAGGAGACCAGGAGCAGGTTCCTTGCTCCTCTCCAGGGTCTGAGGCTCAGGATGGACTTCACAGTCTGGTTTAAAGAGGGAACGACAGTCCCCCAGCCACATACTGGATGGGAGGATATGCACTGGGTGGGGCTGGAGCACCTCTGGGTCCTCAGGGGTGGGTAAGAAGTTTTGGGCTCACCTTGTGGTGAGGGAGATTTTTGCTCCTCAGCCACAAAGTGGATGCAGCTGGGGCTGCAATGCTTCTTGCAGCTCCCAAGGTTCTTCCAGCCTGCATTCTCTGTGGATCCCTGCCCAAAGCCCAGGGACCTGTCAGCGTGCCAGGATCTCTGGATGTGACGGGGATCCTGAATCCCAGCAGGGATCTGGGGCAGAGGATCTGGCCCTGGCAGAGATCAGGTTTGGGGCCATTGAGTGATCTTCTGCCTCTCAGCTCCGAGTAGGATGTTTGGGTCATCCCCTGGGTGAAGAGCAGGGACAGCAGCCCCCCATGCCCCAGGGCAGGAGCATTGCATCCTGGACCTTCCCGGGCAGAGCTGTTCCTGGGAGCTGAACACTCCATCGTGACCCAGCCTTCCCCCCAGCTCAGAGGAAATGCCTGCAGGCTCGCAGGCTCTGGAATGCTCCTCGGCCCCATCTGGCCCACACATGTCTGTTCGGCGCCGTGCCTCGAGGAGAAGCAGGAGGCAAAATGTTGGGAAAAAGAATGTTCCCAACGTTCCGCAGCCTCTGGCTGGCCTGGACGCTGGGGCCCTTCAGCTGCCCCTGCCAGCCCTGCCCTGTGCCACCCCAAGGCCACTAACCCACGAGGCCGCTGAGCCACATCTCTCCACAGGGAATGACATCACGCTGCGGAAGCTCTCGGAGCTGCAGGCAGGAGAGAAGTGCTGCGTGGTGGGGACGCTCTTCAAGGCCATGCAGCTCCAGCCCTCCATCCTGCAGGAGATCAGTGAGGAGGTAATGGGCTCACCCCCTCCTCCTCCTCCACAGGGCCCCCAGCAGGGGTGTTGTCTGTACTGGTGATGGGGAGCTGCAGTTGGAAAGGGTCCTTGGGGACTGCTGGTCCTTGCTGAGGCCATTAGAGCTGTCCCTGTGCCCTCACAGCACAACCTGGTGCCTCAGCCACCCCTGCCCAAGTACATCCAGCCCTCTGACGAGCTGATGCTGGAGGATGAGCTGCAGCGGATCAAGCTGGAAGGAGCCATTGATGTGCAGAGGCTAGTGACAGGTAAGGGACAGCAGTGGCTCTGTGGTGGCACCCTCCCTGCAGGGGCTGGCCAGGGCTGACCACCTGTTCTGCCGTAGGGACCATCTTGGCTGTTTATGGCACTGAGCAGGAGGATGGCAGATTCCTGGTGGAGGATCACTGCTTCGCCGACCTGCCGCCCCCGCTGCCCTGGAACGGGCCCAGCTCTGACCGGTGAGTCAGCCCAGCAGGACTGGGCTGGTACTGTGTCCCTGCTGCGTCCCTGAGCCCCTTGTGCCAAGAGGGCTGGCAGGGGGTCTGGGCCCCCCGCCCAGGCTCTCTGAAGCCCCTAAGTTTGGGAGCGTGGCACCCTGCCTGAGCTTGTCCATCCGTCCAGGTTCGTGCTGTTGGCCTCGGGACTGGGACTGGGCAGTGTGAGTGGAGAGGCCCTGCTGAGCACCCAGCTGCTGGTGGATGTGGTGACGGGGCAGCTGGGTGCAGAGGGCGAGCAGAGCTGCGCTGCCCACATCACCCGCGTCATTCTGGCCGGGAATCTGCTGAGCCAGAACACGCAGAGCCGAGACACCATCAACAAGGTATGGCAAGGAGGGGGCTGCAGCCTCGCAGTGCTCCTGGCACACTGGGAGGGTCTGGGGAGGGCGCAGAGGCAGTGCAGGGCTGTCCCTCACTGTTCTCCTGCTCATCCAGGCCAAGTACTTGACCAAGAAGACGCAGGCTGCAAGTGTGGAGGCTGTGAAGATGCTGGATGAGATCCTGCTGCAGCTCTGTGTGAGTGCTCGGGGTTGGCTGGGGAATCAAGTTCCTTTGGGGGATGGAGCCTTGTTCCTGAGGCGGGATAGCAGTCCAGGGTGCAGCGTGGCAAAACCCCCTTCCCCAGCACTCAGCTTCCCTTCGAGCACCCCATGTGGGGATGCAGATCACAGCCCAGCTCCAGATCCTTCTCCTGGGATCTGGCCTCCTTGGTAGAGCCAAGCAGGGTGTCCTGGGGAAAAGGAGCAGCAGTGACACCAGGGCTTTGCTCTGAGCCCCCTTGGAGGGCGCTTTGGCCCCCCAGTTGATCCCCACTCTGCCCACAGTCCTCTGTGCCTGTGGACGTGATGCCCGGCGAGTTTGACCCCACCAACTACACGCTGCCGCAGCAGCCCCTGCACCGCTGCATGCTACCCCTGGCCGGTGCCTACGCCACTCTGCGCCTCGTCACCAACCCCTACCAGGCCAGCCTGGACGGTGTCAGGTAAACAGACCTGGTATGCTGCCAGCTCTGGTGACTGTCAGTGGCGTGGGACCGTGGGACTTGTTCTGGCACGTCCAGCATCTAAAGATCCCCTTCTTTGCCCCATAATGTAGGTTTTTGGGGACGTCAGGACAAAACATCAGTGATATCTTCAAATACAGCAGCATGGATGACTACCTGGAGATCTTGGAGTGGACACTGCTGGCAGGACACATCAGCCCCACGGCCCCAGACACTCTGGGTATGGTGAAGGCTGGGGGATTGTTGAATTGGGAGGGCTTTGGCTGAGCCTCGCCCCTAATTCCCATCTTCCTCAGGCTGTTACCCGTTCTACAAATCTGACCCGTTCATCCTCACCGAGTGCCCTCACGTCTACTTCTGCGGGAATGCGCCCTGCTTCCAGTCCAAGCTGCTCCAAGGTGGGTCTCACAGCACACCAGATCCTCGGGGGGCTGGGACCAGGGGGGGTCCTCTGCCTGACACCCACCTGTGTTTGCAGGGAAGGAGGGGCAGCGGGTGCTGCTGGTGACGGTGCCGGACTTCAGTGCCACGCAGACCGCCTGCCTCGTCAACCTGCGTGACCTCACCTGCCAGCCCATCACCTTCTCCGGCTTTGGGGCTGACAGTGAGGACGGCGACATGGAAGTTGGACACTGACCACAAGGAGGGCACAGACTCCACAAGCCCCCATCCCCAAGGGGTCCTGGCACCCGCTGCTGTTGTCTGTCCTCTGAGAGGCTGACAAAGCTGGGGAAGCACTGGAGGGACAAGATGTTCATACCAATATAACTTGATTTATTTGTATAACAAAAACTGTATGGAGGGGAGAAAGGCTGTGCCCATCTCCATGGGCCCTGCCCAGGAGAGCAGTACCACCCCTGCCACCCCACTGGGACACGGACAGTGGGCTGGCACTGACCAGCTCTGAGGGATGGCATAGCATGTTCCTGACAGCAGCCAGCTGTTGGCAACAATGCCTGCAGTCCTTGGAAGCAGCAAGGTGAGGGGCTGGAGCCCACCTGCAACAGCTGCCTGGGCTCAGGTAAGATGTTGGAAGCGGATGCCGAAGCGTCCGACCATGGCTTGAAGCAGAGTGCGGGGTCACGTGTCCCTAGTCCCCAAAGTTCACGGTGTAGGTTTCGGCCGTGGTGAGGGGCTGCGCTGTCCCTGTGTGCAGCTCCCAGCCCTCCGTCTCTGTCACCAGCTCAGTGACCACCTCTGTCTCAGTGTCCATCTCCCAGGTGCCAGCAGTGGGCGGCTCCTGGCTCCAGGGCACGTAGGCCGTGCTGCTGAAGGGGAAGGGCGGGGCCGTGGTGGACGGCGGGGCCGTGGGGCTGCTGGTGGCCGTGGTGGCGTTGAGGCGCCGCAGCCGCATCTGCTCCCGCAGCCGCATGCGGTGCCGCAGGCGCAGCCGCAGGCGCAGCCGCTCACGGGGCGTCATGGGCCGGCCGGGCACCACGCGGCGGATCGGCCGGTTCCCGTTCATGGCCATGATCTCCCGGATGCGCTTCCAGTTGGAGCGCGACAGCATGAAGTTGCACTGGGTGGCTCCGATGTCGTAAAGGACGTGGCAAGTCTTGACACTGGGGTTGTAGCCCTCGGCCCGTGCTGACACACGGTACTCGCCCGGGTTCAGGATGCGCCAGTAGTCCCCACCGCTGGCTGCGGATATGGGAGCAGCAGGGTGGGGTGGGGGCAGCATGGTGCTGCCAGCACCCTGCCAGCACCTCGCAGTACCTACCTGTCCTAATGTTGTGGTTGATGCCCCCCACCACAATGGTGGCATTGGCAATGGGCTCTCCCTGCTGGTCTGTCACCACACCCTTGATTCCCCGGTGGATCTGGGTGAGGAAAAGGGATGAGTGGAACTGTGTGGGACAGGTGGGGCAGCTGTGGCCATGTCCCAGTACACACCTGCTCCATGAAGGTGAGCAGAGACTCCTTGTTGTTCTCCCACTCCTGCTGCAGCTCGCTCTCATGGGGGAACTTGTCACAGCCCAGGTAAATGGAGAGCTCCAGGCAATTGGTGTGCAGGTAGCTGAAGTCATTCATACCTGCAAGAGCACAGACATGCTCACCCAGCTGCTTGCTCACCTGCCAGTGGCCGGGTTATGGGGCAGCCACGCCACTGGCCCCAGCTTACTGCCAGCCCGGGAGTGCCACTTGGCACCCTGCACGATGCCCATGGCGTCGGTCACGTCCTGCGCGTGGCAGCCCCCACGGAAGGTCTCGGTCATGGTGAGGTGTGCCGAGGCGTAGGAGATGGCGAGCCAGCGGAACACGGCGTGGTCAGGCGTCTCCTGCAGCTCTGGCCGCTCATCCTCATAGTCCAGGGGACGAGAGGCAGCTGCTGGTGTTGGCGGGCTGGGCCGGGCCGTGTCGAAGGGGAAGGACACCAGCTTCTCCCCACCCTGCAGGTTGGCTCCCAGCACAAACGGGTTCTTGTCCATCCACGCCATAACAGCCCGTGTCTCCACTGCCACCTGTGAGGCAGGCACAGGGCATGAGGTGTCACCCCCTGCCACCCTCTCCCTCCCCCTGTGCCCTGTGCCGCACTCACTGCTGCATCCTCAGACAGGTAGTGCTCCGGGATCGGGATGTGGTGGTTAGGGAACTGGTGGGGCACCAGCCGCCTCTCCTCGGCCGCCCACAGCGCTGAGGCCAGGTCGGGGAAGTTCTCAAAGAGGTCAAAACCTTCCTCTGTCCAATGGCCTAGTGCCCAGTTGCCCAGTTCGGAGCCCTGCGGGCAGCCCAGGACGCTGGTGAGTCCAGGGGGGCTGCATCGCACCACTCATCCCATCCCATCCCATCCCATCCCACCACCCATCCCATCCCACTGCTCCAGGTCCCATTCCTGTCTCTGACACAGCTCAGATGCCCAGCTTGGAGCCCTGCAGCCAGCCCAGGGCAGTGGTGAGCTGAGGGGGGCTGCATCCTACTGCCTTGCCATCCTCTCTCACTGCCTCACAGCCTGTCCCACCCTGCCGCCCCCTCACCGCCTCGTGGGCCAGCTCGTAGCCATCGGGGTTGAGGGATGGGACAAGGTGGATGCGGGTGTCGGTGACCAGGCCCCGCACGCGGGGATTCCCGTCCTGGTACTCCTTGCACAGGAACTGCATCAGCAGCAGCAGCAGCTCCCGGCCCAGCGCCTCGTTCCCGTGCAGCCCCGCCGTGTACCGGAACTCGGGCTCACCTGGGGGCAGGGGCCGAGGAGGGTCAGCAAACACCTGGCACCATGGCTGGGGGCCCCCAGTCCCTCACACCTCCCTCACCGGTCTCGTGCTCGCCCGGGTTGTCGGAGACCTCCATGGCATAGATCTTCAGCCCTCGTGAGCTCTTGCCAATGTTGTAGATGCGGGTGATGGTGGGACACTCCTCATTGACCACCTTCATCAGCTGCAGGGTGGGGAGAGATGGGGAAAGTGCTTGGGGGGACGAGCCCACACCCTGCAGAGGATCCCACCCCATGGAGGATCCCACCACCATGAAGGATCCCACCACCAGGGTATTCCAACCCCCCAGAGGATCCCACTCAATGGATTTCCCAGAGTGTTCCATCTCCAGCAGAGGATCTGCCCCCCCAGCAGTGCCCACCTGCCTCATGTCCTTGTAGGAGTGGTGTCGGAAGTCCAGGTTGTCCGTGGAGGTCACCTCGTTCTGCTGAGTGTAGTAGGTGCTGACAGCTGTGGGGGGACAGGGACATAGCAGTGGGGGACGGCTGCAGAGATGCCACCTGCCATGGTCCCCAGGCTGCTTCAGGGTGACTGTTACCAGAGAGGGGGCACCCCAGGACCTCAAGGCGCAGGCAGAGGCTCCCATTCCAGCGCTGGGGGTAGATGCGGATGTACCGGGCCACCACTGGCTCAGGGAACTCACTCAGCACCGGCGTGTCCTTGTCCACGTTGCCATAAAACATCTGCCGCGGAGGGACAGATGTACCCAAGAGGCTCCCCACAGTTCCCACATCACCTGCCCAGAACAGGTCCCCACCATCTCCTCGTAGCCATTGCTGTACATCACCCAGTGCTGGCTGTCGTTGCTGAAGCCCACATAGAAGCTGGTGACGAAGTCATCGCTGTAGGAGGACAGGGACAGGTTGGAACAGGGGTCCACATGCTGCTCCTCCACCCCACATCCCCCGCTCCACCCCCATGTCCCCGTACTGGATCTGGGAGTCGCGGCCCTGGGTGATGACACCAGTGAACATGGTGATGCGGCGCGTGTCCACCTCCAGCCAGTGTGCCCGGCTGTCATCCTCGGCACACCACGCCCCATCAAAGAAATCGTCCTCGTTGGTGCCCGCCTGGGGAGCAGTGAGCAGGATGTGGGTGGGGCTGTCACCGTGACCCTGGGCTGGCCGCTGGGGTGACCCTCACCTGCATATTGAGGCGGCCACGCTGGGCACCCAGCCCATGGCGCAGCATGGAGGAGGCCAGGATCTGGTCATCTTCGACGCGGTGGGACTCCAGCCCGATTGGGGGACACCCTGGGGACAGCATGGGGTAGGGGGTGATGGGCTTTCCCCCCCCAGCAGGGTGTCCCTGTCACCCCAGGACTGGGGACACTCACTTTTCTTCTCTGCTGGAGGGGCCCATTCCTCCTCATCTGGATCCCACTTCTTTCCTCCCGTTTTTTTGGGTTTTCCTGGGAAAGGAAAAGGCACAGTGAGGGGTGCAGAAATGGGGACAGGTGTGAGGGGGACAGGAATGGGGGGTGGCACCCACCTTTACGGTCCTGGCCCTTCTCCTCCATCCAGTGCTCCTCCTCCTCCTCCTCCTCTTTCTTGGGCTTCGCTGTTGGTGAGGTGATACCCACCGCAGGGACATGACACCAGTCCCAGGAACATGCCACCCACCCCAAGAATATGCCACTGATGGTAGGGGTGTGACACCCACCCTGAGAACATGCCACCTCCCTAGGGATGTGACACTCACCATGCAGATATGTCACTCACTCCAGGGACATGCCACCCACTCCAGGGATATGCCACCATCCCTGAAGACATGACACCCNTCCTCCCGTTTTTTTGGGTTTTCCTGGGAAAGGAAAAGGCACAGTGAGGGGTGCAGAAATGGGGACAGGTGTGAGGGGGACAGGAATGGGGGGTGGCACCCACCTTTACGGTCCTGGCCCTTCTCCTCCATCCAGTGCTCCTCCTCCTCCTCCTCCTCTTTCTTGGGCTTCGCTGTTGGTGAGGTGATACCCACCGCAGGGACATGACACCAGTCCCAGGAACATGCCACCCACCCCAAGAATATGCCACTGATGGTAGGGGTGTGACACCCACCCTGAGAACATGCCACCTCCCTAGGGATGTGACACTCACCATGCAGATATGTCACCTATCCCAGGGACATGCCACTGACCATGGGACATGTGATCCACCCTGGTGATGGGGAATCCACACCCACCCTGGTGATGTGACATCCACTCCAGGGAGGTGACACTCACCATGCAGATATGTCACCTATCCCAGGGACATGCCACTGACCATGGGACATGTGATCCACCCTGGTGATGGGGAATCCACACCCACCCTGGTGATGTGCCACCCCCCACGGGGATGGAACCCAGCTCAGGGACATGCCACCCTCCCTGTGGCTCTGCCGTCAACCCTGGGCCACAGANGTGGGGGGCTGGGACAACCTCTGGAGATGGGAGGGGCAGGGATGATTGGGGGTGCAGGGGTGCCTTGTTCTTCCCAGCTCATCACTCACAGTCATTGTAGTCGGGCGGCTCGAAGCCCTCGCCATAGTCCCCTTCAGTCACTGGGCCAGGAAAGG
>VXBQ01015124.1:0-11406 GCA_013400175.1 Phainopepla nitens | reverse complement strand
CTGGGAGGGGGGGGTGGTCCTGGAAAGGGGGGTGTCCCAGTAGGGTGGTGTAGGGTGGCATCAAGGAGGAGGGTCTCGGTGGGATGGGGGTCCCAGAGTGGGTCCAGGAGGATGGACGTCCCAGCAGTGGGGTGGGGGGTCCCCTGAGAGTGTGGTGGTCCAGCAGCATTGAGGAGGGGTTCAGGAGGAGGGGGCTCCTCAGGAGGGTCCGCAGAAGCGTGAACAGGGATCCCATGAAGATGTGGAGGCAGGAAGGGTGTCCCATGAAGAAGGGGTTCCCAAGAGGGTGGGGACCAGCGCGGAGGGGGTCCCAGGGCTCAGTGCCCCCCCCTCAGTGCGAGGGGCCGCCCCCGAGGCCACATTTTCGTCCCGGGGAGGCCCAGCCCAGGCGCCCCCCCCTCACTCGCCACCCTCGTCCCCACCCTTTCCTGCGCCTGAGTCACTCTCGGCGCCTTCCGGCTGTTGGGGAGTCCGTCCGTCCGTCCGTCCGTCCTGTTCGTTCGCAGCCGTCCCTCGGGGCTCCGTCCGTCTGTCCCTCGGAGGGAGGCGCTGTCGGGTTGTCCGTCTGTCCGTCGTGGGATGTACTCCTCGCGGGTCTCTCTCTGTCCCGGGGGCATCCCACCCCCGTGGGATCTGTCTGTCTCCCGGGGTGTCCGTCTGTCCTTCCAGGTGTCTGGCTGTACGTCAGGGCACCTCTGGCTGTTGGGGGTGTCTGTCCGTTTTCTTCAGTGTCTGTTTGTTGGGTTGTCTGTCTGCCCATGGGAGTCTCCCCCTACCCTGACCCCGTGTGTTTGGGGAGGGTGGGAGATGGCCCGTGGCCCCCACCTTGCTGCCACCCTGGGTCCCCCGTGTCCCCAGATCCCTCACGTCCCCAAATCCTCACCATACCTCCTCGGCCACCCTCTGCTCTCTCCACAGTCCCTGCACCCCCAATGTCTCCAGTGTTCTCAGACCACCGGTGCCAGCAGCCACACCCACAAAGCCCCTCTGCACCCTGGGGCCACACAGACCCCCAGGACCCCAACCACTGCAGGCTGCTTCCTCCCTCATTAGACTCAGATAATTAGTGTTGGGGCTAATTATATCCCCAGTTACCCCCTCCTCACGACAACCTGGTGTGATAACGTCTGGCATTATGGACACCAAACCTCTGGCATTCCTCTCCCAATTCCCACCAGGATCTTGCTACATCCATCACCAAAGAAAAGCCCTTTTATTGTAGCTGGGGAGGGCCCGGGGGGAGCAAGGAGAAGAAGGAGCTCAGGGGAGGGACTCAGAGAAGCCAGCATGTCCCCCAGCACCTGCAGGAGGGGGGTGAGCTGGGACCCCCGACCCTTTCTCTCCTTCTATTCCTAAAGTGACACCAGGGTGGGAAACTCCGTGTGGGGGAGGGGCTGGGCTGGGCTTTTCCTTGTTCACAGTGAGTTTGGGGGGTGGGGAGGGGGGGTCCCACACGCTTGGCCGGGCTGGATCTGCGCTGCAGGGGAG
The DNA here is from genome assembly GCA_013400175.1 of Phainopepla nitens. Lineage (NCBI taxonomy): Eukaryota > Metazoa > Chordata > Aves > Passeriformes > Bombycillidae > Phainopepla > Phainopepla nitens. The sequence goes on along the minus strand of VXBQ01015124.1, from coordinate 9,918 downwards.
GTTATTCACTCCCAGTTCAAATCCCTGGAGCATGTTTGGGGTGAGGGAACAGTGGGGAGAGCAGGGAGGAGAACACAGGATCCCACGTGGCGAGCTCAGGGTGGTGGGGAATAGAGCCAGGATTCACCTCTCCTGGTCATGTCAGACCCTGCAGGATTTCAAAATTATTCTGATGAGCTTTTCCAATGAAATAAAATTGGGAAAGTGGCTTCTCCAGGGTGGCTGTGGCAGGTCCAAGGTCATGGGGTGGGAGGGAGCACAGAGAGGAGGTAATTTGTTCCCTGAAAATTCCTGTGAGGGATTTGTCACACCCTCCTTCCCACTCCAAAGCCGAGGGAGGAGGGGGAGACCAGCACTGCGGGCTCAGGGTGGGATGGGACCCTTCCTTCACCCACCCAAGGGCAGCTATGGGGGACAGCGGGCAGCACCTGGGGGGCCCCACTGCCAAGGGACTGGGGAATGGCACTTCACTGAGAGAGAGAAAAAGAAGAAGAAAAAGCCACGAGTCATTTGGAAGAATCAGGCAGGAGCTGAGTGGTCTCAGGGGTCTGGAGCAGTCTCAGGGGTCTGGAGCCCCCCATCAGCCCCCCACAGCCAGCTCCCCTACTCTATGAGCTCCACGTAGTTGGCGGGGAACATCCCGAAGTGGCCGTCGGGGCCGTAGCCGCGCCACCAGCCCTCATCGATCATCTCGATGTTGGTGATGATGTTCTCGGGGTCGAAGGAGATCTCGGTGTCGTCAGCTGCAACAGGACAGAGAGGGGCAGGGGGTCACACCACCTGGACTGCCCCAGCTCTGGGCTTCCCAAGGTAACAGGGGTGTGGAACGAGTCCAGGGAAGGCCATGGAGCTGCTCCAAGGGCTGGAGCCCCTCTGTTCTGCAGCCAGGCTGGGAGAACCAGGAATATCCAGCCTGGAGCAGAGAAAGCTCCAAGGACACCTCAGAGCCCCTTCCAGTGCCTAAAGGGGCTCCAAGAGAGTTGGAGAGGGACAAGGGCAGTGGCACTGTGGGTCTCACCAGCCTGGTAGTCATAGAGTGCCCGGGCACAGAGCCCCTTCCCCGCCAGGTCCGGTGGCTCCTGGTAGTCCACCCTGTAGTCATATTTGGCATCAACTTGTTCCTTCAGGAAGGAAGGGAGAGCAGGAATTACCAGGAGAACAGTGGGAGGGAAGAGAACAATGTCCCATGCCCAGAAATGTGCACCAGCCCCCCAAGGTTCCTGTGTGCTGGAGCTTCTGGGTGCCCTCTGGAATAGAATGTGGGCTCCAGGGAAGCTGTGCCAAGTGTCTGCCACAGGAGCAAACCAGCTCTTAGCCAAAGAGCCAAGGTGGCCATGTCTCCAAACCCTGTCCCCTGGGATCTCGTCCCGATGGAAACACTGCAGACCACTGGCAGTCAACCCCTCTGAGCCCTTGGGATCCCTGCTGCAGACAGAGGCTCATCCCCCAACAGATCAGCTCCAGCTTCTGAAACATTTCTGCCAGAGCCTGAGCTGGCTGTGGTTTGCTTTCCTGAGGAAAGCCTGAGGGGATCGTTGAGCCCATCTCCTCTGGAATCCTTTGGAACCTGCTGGACACTTCCAGACAAATTCCAGAATGAGAAAATGTTTGGAGTGCTGATAATTAAGTGAGCATGGAAGAAACCACATGGGTGCATCCTGAGTACACCTGAGCTCTGGGGTTTCCTATGATTTTAGCTCAGAAAAGTGTTCTAGGATCATCCTAGGGATGGGACAAGTCATGCTCTCCCACACAGACCTGGCCTGGACGGGGTCTCCTGTCCCCCAAAACTCACCTGGGGGGGCTCATCGTAGATGGCCGAGGGCTCCGGGGGCTCCTCATACAGATTCTCTTCCACGTGGGACCCCGGGACACCAGAATTGTATCCAGAGTCTCGTCCTGAGGAGAAACAAGGGATCTGTCACCAAAACCATGCCCTGTCCCCTCATCTGGCTCATGCCCCAGGCTGGGCTGACAGCACATTCCTGCTGTGAGCTGGGTGTCCCCTGGGTCTCCTGTCCAGCCGGGGGATAGAGCACGCACAGACCATGGGATGGAGTGGGCAGGGGTTTAGGGAGCAGTGGAAAGGATAGGGAACCTCTGACAGGGAAAGGATAAAGACAGGGAAGGGATAAACTCGCTCAAGATGAAAAAATTCCCCTGGAGGGGGAGGGCTGGAGCAGAGGTCCTGGCCAAGAGCAGCATCTAGAGGTGACAGTGGCCTGGGGACATTGGAGCTGGACCCCGGCCCAGCACATCCCTGGTTCCCTGCCCATGGAACTACATGGTCCCTGAAATCACATCCAAGGCAAACCAATCCGTGATTCCACGATTCAGGGACAAGGCCAGCCCTTGGTGCCACCCACAGCACAAGGAGAGACCTCTGGGCACAGCCAGCCCTTCTCTGGAATCACTTCCTCCCCCAGACCACTGGGAAGCATCTGGGCAGGGACACCTTCCACTGTCCCAGGTTGCTCCAAGCCCCAATGTCCAACCTGGCCTTCCAGGGATGGGGCACCCACAGCTTCTTTGGGCAGCCTGTGCCTCCCCACCCTCACAGGTAAGGATTTCTTCCTAAAATCCCATCTAACCCTGCTCTCTGGCAGTGGAAAGCCCGTCCCTCTTACCCTGTCACTCCGTGCCCATGTACTTCACTGCGACAAGGAGACAGTCCAGTCTAACTCTGGAGCAGGGAAACCCTGCACAGGGGTGGAGCCACCTCAACTGGGCCCTGGGGCATTTTGGAAAAGTCCAAGCCTGACTGTCAAACGGCTGGGGGTGCAGAGAGCCAAATTCCAGCCTGAATTCCAGCAGGAGATATCCTCATCCCTCAGGCACTGAGCCTTCGGCTGAAGAAAAGCAAGAACCATCCTCATCCTCACCATCACACTTGGCCCTGGCTGGGGACAAAGCCCAGGGGAAAACCAAGTGGAATTTCCAAGCCTGGCCTCAAAATGCCCAGTTTTGTGAGATCTAGTTGGAAAGATGAGGAAAAGCTCTGGGGAGGGGAGGGAGCCAAGCACGAACCTGCTGCAGGTCCCGGGGAGGCCGGCGGGGACCCCCAGACATCCCGGCCGGGGGAGGCAGGGCTGGGCACGGAGTTCACCTCCTTCTGCAGGAACGGGCTGCGCAGCTTCCCTGCAAAAGGAGATGAGGGGGCTGCAGGAGCTGCTCGGGCAGGGGGCTCCCAGCCTGACTGTGCACCCTCAGGTACTGCTGGGTCACCCTCCCAAGCGGGATTTTCCAGCTCTAATCCTGGTTGTGGAAAACAAGTTTGGTAACTGGTTACAGCCGTAGCCAAAGGAAAAATTTTTTAAATAAAAAGGATTTTTGTGGAGGAGGAAGAGCTGGAGGGCCCTGGCTCTTGCTCTCCATGGTGACTTTTGGAACACCCTGAACTCCACAGACATCAGACTGGGAGGGGATGATGCAAACTGGTTTCTGCCAGTGCAGTTTCCTGTTGCAGGAGGTAACTGCACTGGTATCTCCTCACCTCCACCTCCAAACCAAACAAAAGCTGAGGAGAATTCCCAGATAAGCCCTACCAGCATCAAGACTCCTGCCCTATCTCTGAGTCTGATCAATTCCAGGGCATTTATCTCCCTTTCCTCCATGAAAACCATCAAATTCTAATGAAATACCTCAAAGTCAGTCTCTCCCCATGATGTCTAACCCTCAAAAGAGACATTTTCCCAGTGTGGCATTCCCTCCTCTCCCACCCATGGCTTGCCTGCCCAAGGAAGTAGGGATTTACTCCTATCACCAAGTGAAAGTGATGATTCTGAATCAATTTAAGGTGCTTTGGAGGGGGTTGGGCTGAGGAGGAGGCAGAGGCAGTCACCCAGTCACACACTCATGCACTCATTACAGCTACTTCCTCAGCTACTCAGCTTTGGTTTGCAAACTTCCTGATTTCTATCTAAGAGATTGGATCAGGCTTTTCTAACACCACAAGATTCTGCTTGGCTGGGGCAGTGCGAAAATTTGGGTGAAATTTCATTCAGTCAGGATAGTGTTTTTTTCCTGGTGTTAATATATTGAACTCTAATTAAAAAAAAAAAAAAAGAAAGAAAGAAAGAAAATAACTTTAAGGCTCAGAAGGGGAATTGGAGTATGGAAATCTTCTGTCTTTGTGATTAAAACTTGACTAGAGCTGCACCCTGGAAAACGGCAGGAGCCAGGTGTGGGACACAGCGCAGCAGGGAACAGCAGTGTGCTGAGAGCTCCCCTCACTGGGACCCCTCCACGTGCAGAGAGACCCAGTGGGGACTGGGACCCGCCCCCAGCCCCCTCCCCGTGTCCCCAGGCCGTACCTGGCTGTGCTGGCATCCCCACGTCCCCCGGCCCCGCTCTCTCCCTCTGCTTGAAGATGTCGCGGGGGTTGACGGCTCTCTGCGCGATCAGCGTGGCGGCCTCCTGCCCGGGAAGGGCACACGGCCCTGTCAGGGGCAGCGCCAGGGCAGCCCCCCTTCCCCAGGGGCTCGAGGTCCCAGTTCCTCACCTGGGCTTTCTCCACCGACTCGCTTCTCCTGACGCCCTTCCGCTGCTGCACCTCGTACTCCTCGGCCTGCTCCTTCTGTGGCACAGGAGAGCTCTGGGCCACCAGCCACCCTCCAGCCCAGCCCTCCTGCCCCCTCCAGTTCCTGCCAGAACCACCTGCCCCCTTCAGCCCCCTCCAGACCCAAGGAACTGACACGGTGGTGGAGGGTGGATGAGGAGGAAACCTTGGATCTGGGAGGGAGACGTGGGTACTCTGGGCTGAGAACAGGGACTCTGTGTCATGGAATCCTGGAATGATTTAGGTTGGAAAATCCTTTGAGAGCATCAAGTCAAACTGCTCCCCAGCACAGCCAAGGCCACCATTAACCCATGTCCCCAGGTGCCACATCCACACAACTGTTAAATCCCCCCAAGAATGGGGATGTCAGCACTGCCCTGAGCAGCTGTGCCAGAGCTGGACATTTCTTTCCATGAAGGAATTTACCAATATCCAACTTAAACCTCCCCTGTGCCACTTGAGGCCATTTCCACTTGCCCTGTCCCAGGTCCCTGTCCCCTCCACCACAGATAATCCTCGCCTGGGGCCAACACCAGAGCTCACCCATTGCTGCTGCTCCCTGTCCCTGTTCGCAGCCTCCTGTTGCTGCTGGAGTCTCCTGCGGGGACAAATGGGTTAAAACTGAGGATTTGAGACCTCACCCCAGTATTCCAGGTCCCTGGGAATAGCACATGAAGGCTATCCCTCACTTTGGTAATGCTCCTCCTCACTTCAGGGCCAGCCAAGGTCACCCTTGAGGAGAGGAGCACGATGAGAGGGCCAGGAGTTGCTCCAAATAGTGGGATCATTCCAGGGAAATCTCTTCCTTGGGGAAGCTCCCATTGATAGGGGAACTGGGCAGATTTCCCTGGAGTTGTCCCTGTGGGGCTTGGAGCTCCCTGGACCTCTGACACCCCAAAACCAGGGGCCATGGGTGCCAGGCAAGAGTTTGGGAAGCAAAAAGGGCAGTGGTCCTGGAGCAGGACCCATGGGCAGGGAGACTCAGGGATGATGCTGGCACTACTTCCTAAGGAATAAGCTCTGCTGGAGTGGGGGCAGCTCAGAGAGGTAGTGACAGGGACACCCAGCGCCATGGGGATCCCAGAGAGCAGGAAGGGCTCTGGGAATCATTCCCAAAACCCCACTCACTTCTGGGCTTCGATTTCGCTGGATCTGGCTTTGAACATCTGCTCCCTCCCCGCTGCCTCCTGCAGCTCCCGCTCGCGCCGCTCCCGCTCCAGCCGCTGCCGCTCCTCCTCTGCCCTCCTCTTCTCCTCCAGCCGGCGGTTCTCCTCGTCCTTCTGAGGGGAGACAGGCACAGAGCCTTGGGCTGCTGGGCTCTGAGGGGTCACGCTGCCAGCCTCAGAACCCCGTCTGCATCCCAGGCCACACAGCAGGTCCCAGGGACACGGCGGATCCCAGGGGACATGGAGGATCCTGGGGCTCATGGTGGATCCCAGGGCACTTATCCAGTTAGAAGGTTCACATGTTATTGCTCAACCCCATAAAACCCAATGTGAAAGGGAAAGAAACAGGGAGCAGCCCCAGAGAGGTCAAAAACCAGTTTCCTCACCCAGCTGGGGTTTGCTGGGAGCTGGGATGCAGCCCAGCTGTCTGCCAGGAGAGCCAGGGTGCATCCCAACCCTCTCTCCCCAAGCCCACCCCAGCAGTCCTGAGCCAAATTCAGGTGAGATAAAGGAGCACCTTCCCCTTCAAGACTCAGCCCCTCCTCTCTGAGCACTCCAAGGCAGTAGCTCTGCACTTCCCTGACCTCTTGATCCCTGATTCCAGGCAGGACTCCCCAGTTCCCAGACAAGGAAAAAGCATATGGAGAATAATCTTCAGCTAAATCCAAACACTTTGTGCTCCGAGGCACGCGTTCACTCACCTCTGCTTTGGCCCAGAAATTATCTTTATTGACCCGTTTGATTTCAGACATTGCGTTCGTCTTCTGGTACACAGAGCCCTGAGGAAGACACAGAGAAATCATCTTTTTGGCACTCTTTGTCAAAAATCAGCCCAAATCAGCATGGTCTGGGACTTCTCTTAGAAGTCCCTATAATCTGATGCTTTACCCCACAATTTAAAGGAGGGCTGGGTGAGGCTAGCAGTGTGCACGTTGCCAAGAACAGGGAATTGCTGGCCCTGGCACAGGTTGCTGCCCCATCCCTGGCAGTGTCCAAGGCCGGGCTGGACAGGGCTTGGAGCACCCTGGGATAGTGGAAGGTGTCCCTGCCATGGCAGGGGGTGGGACTGGATGGGCTCTAAGGTCCCTCCAACCCAACCCATGACTCCACGCTTCAAACCTGCCCTCTGGCAGTGAGATGCCATTCCCCCTTTTGTCCTGCTACTCCATATCCTGGTGCAAAGTCTCTCTCCAGCTCCCCTGGAGCCCCTTTAGGCACTGGAAGGGGCTCTAATTTCTCCCTGGAGCCTTCCCTTCTCCAGGCTGAACATTCCACAGACATGTCAATGGCCAGGGTGCCCCTCCCATCATGGGATGACAGTGGTCCCAGACCTTCCCCCCACCCAGAGGCACCCAAAAGCCCTCAGTGATTCAACTCACCACGGGAGCCTGGGGCCCCGAGTCTTGGAACTTGCTACTCTCCTTGTGGAAGCTGTAGTTGGCCCCAGAGGCCTTGGCCACCTTCTCCATGATGAGTTCAGGCTCCACGTCCTCCTCTGCTCGGGCATTGATGGTGACGTGAGCCCCCTGAGCAGCAGGAACCAGGATAGGGGTGAGGGGGTCGCTCTGGGAGCCCCCAAACCCACCAGCCTGCCCCGGTAGGTCCTGCCTGTGCTCCCAGAGCTCCCAAGGGTTCTGGTCAGGAGGAGAAAATATCCAGAAGGATTTTTTGGGCAAGCTGGTCTACTGAGAGATGTCCCTGACCGTGGCAGAACTGGATGGTCTAAGGTCCCTCCACCCCAAACCATCAAGTGCCTTCCTGAGGGAGGACAGGAGGAGGGCCAGACCTTGAGGAAGTTGGCTACAGTGCTGACGTGGTTGGCACAGGCTCCTTTCCGCACGTCATTGACGCCTTCACCCGTCTGAAAGAGACACCAGCAGCTCACCTGAGCCCCTCCAGGCTGCATTCACGGCAGCAGCACCTGGGCCTGGGCCTGAGCCCCTCTCCAGCTCTCCTGGAGCCCCTCAAGGCACTGCCAGGGGCTCTGAGGTCTCCCTGGAGCCCTCTCCTCTCCAGGCTGGGCACCCCTGGCTCTCCCAGCCTGGCTCCATGGCAGAGGGGCTCTAGCTCCCTCCCAGTTCAGCCCAGCTCTGTCTGCACTCACCCAGTTGACGAGGACGTATTTGGGCAGCCCAGAGTTGGGGTCCTTCACGCGGCAGAAGCCGTACATCACCTTCCCACTGTTGAGCTCCTCCACCATCTCCTCCAGCCCCCCATCTGCCTCAGGAGGAAGGAGAGGGGTGAGTGCAGCCCACCCCGCACGAGTGGGGGGAAGAGCCAAACCCAGCCCAGCTCTGCACTCCCTGGAGATGTTAGCGGTTACGTTCTCATACCTCCTGAGCGTCTCAGACCCCTGGTTTGCTCTGCAAACACACAACCTGATTGATCATTTATCACGCACATCATTACTTGGGAGCCAAGCCCCAGCCTGTTCTCACCCACTCCCATCCCCAGCAGCCTTCATCACCCAGTTCCTCTTCCTCAGTCCTTCACAAACCCCGCATGGAAAGATCCTGCATCTGCAACCAAGTGCAGGAATGACAGAGAAGGGGAAGGAGCTGCTCACACTCCCTAATCAATCAGAAGCTTTAATGAGAACAGGCAGCTGCCAGTTTTGCCCACAGGTTCCTGCACAAACCCATGCTCAGAAACACCCCAGTGAGGGTGGGAATGGTGCTGAGAAGTGGTGGAGGAACTGGCTGAGTCTCGTTCCTGCTTTGCAAGATGGGAAGTAGAGAAGGAACCAGAAGGGTAACATGGGGTGAAGTCTTGCTAGTTCACCATGGGGAAACTCCTGCCTCAATGCCTCCGTCCCTGTTACACTCACCTAGAGTGGTCTCAGTGCTGGTTTGAGCATTTGGGAGTGAATCCCAGAGGGAAAATCCCACATAGGAGCAATGGAAAGGGAACAGCATTGCTCCCACTACACCAATAAACTACCAGAAAAGGAGGAAAACCACCAAAAATGCAAACTCTCATCTCAAAAATATTCTCCCAGACCACAATTCCTCCTATGCTGGGTTGTCTGAGCCCTGAAAAGTGGGAAAAGAGCCACTGGTCCTTATCACCCCCAGCAGGAATAACAGAGACCAACACAGTTTGCTCTGCTCTGCAGCATCACCCAGATGATTTCCTTCTCCCTATTAAATATTTATGATTTGGCTCTAAATTTGGCTCTGAACCCAGCAGGGAAGTTGAAGGTTGGAAGTCTGAAGCTGGTCGGTGAGGGCTGGCACAGAGGAACAGACAGGAATGCTGGGGGGAGCAGGGATCTGTGGGGAGCTCGGGGCTCAACAAGAGTTTTCCTCAACAAAAAATTCCCCAGCACAAAACCCCTGGCTTCATGAGCTCCACCAGACCCTGTGGAGCATCCCAGAAACTTCCAGAGAGCTCCACAGGCTGGGAAGAACACTTGGAAATTAAGGAAGAAGCTGGGGAGGGATGAGAGGATGCAAATTCCAAGCGTGGGGAAATGTGCTGCTTCCTGAAGGCTCTGGCTTCCCAGCCAGACAAAAAAATAAAGAAGAATTGTGGGAAGAAGGAGATTGGACATGAGGGGCTTTAAAAGCATTGAGTAGGGAGTCCTGGCTGAGTGAGTGGCTTTGGGGTACCACATGGTCCTGCCTAAACCCAAGATCTAAAATACTTCAGGGATGCAAAGAGCAGCCAGGATCCAAACTTTGGATCCTTTGGAAAGGAGGAAAATGAAAGGAAAGGAGAAGCAGAGCTGCCAGTGAGGCTCTGCACCATATTCCTCGCTCCAAAATCCCACCAGACACCCCGACACAGCTCCCACCCCTATCCCACCACCAAGGGCACCCCCAAAACACCCTCGGGGACTAAAAACCCCAATATCTCAGGCAGTGAGATGAGCCCTGGAAGCCCCCCAGGCCCCTGGAAGGCCCTGGAGCCAAGGAATCAGGGGGATGGTCCCCAAAATCCTCACCTCCAGAGCCAGCCACTCGCAGGTCATTGCTGTTGCCTTCATAGGTGAACAGAGCCCTGAAATTAAGGCAGAAATGAGATTTTTAGCCAGCACAGCACTCATCTGGGATGTTCACACACCTCTGACACCTTCTGAAGGGCAGAGCCCCATAGGGCCCTGCCACCCCAGAGCCCAGGGACTCCCTGATCCCCCCAGACACCCCCCGATCCTCTCGTACAGCCCAGCCCCCAATCGCCCCTCTGCCCCTC
>VXBQ01015116.1:8998-47369 GCA_013400175.1 Phainopepla nitens | reverse complement strand
CAGGGAGCGAGCGAACGGCGGAGGGAGGGGGTGTCACGGGCGAGCAGGGAATGGCGGGGACGGGCGGAAGAGGGCAGAGAGGAACCCCCGGTCCTGTCCAGCTGCTCGTCCCCAGTCACGGAGTCCCTCAGACCGCCCATTCTCCCCCCGGCCCTCGCTGCTCCGTGCCCGGCTGTGACACCCCCGCCCCATCACCACGCACCCCATCATTCCTGCCCTCGGGCTGCCGGGCAGAGCCCCGGGCCGGGTACAGGCTCTGTCCCGGGGTGTCCCCGGACCCTCGTGTGGGGGCCCTGTCCACCACCGTGGGACTCAGGCTCTGCCATGACGCAGGGAGCCTGGGCACGGACACGGAGGAGCGGCTGGTTGAGTATCTGCTGAACCCTGCACGCTACAACAAGCTGATCCGGCCGGCGACCAATGGCTCTGAGCTGGTGACCGTGCAGCTGATGGTGTCACTGGCACAGCTCATCAGCGTGGTGAGTTGGCCAAGACTCTGCTCCCCAACCTGCTGGGCAAGCGAGGGGGCCCCAAACCATCCCAGCAGCCTGAGTGACCGGCCCCTCTCTCTCTGCAGCATGAGCGGGAGCAGATCATGACCACGAACGTCTGGCTGACTCAGGTGGGCACTCTGGGCTCTGGTGTGGCCCTGACACCCCTATGTCCACCCTGCCTCAGGACTCCCCAGTCCCTGCCTTGAAACCCATCCCTATCATAGAGACCCCCCATACACCCTGTGTGGGACCCTGATGTCAACCCTGCCCTGTCATAGCCCCCCATTACAGCCTGGGTGGGACTCCTGTGTCCTCCCTGTCCTGACCCACCCCCGTGCCCCAGGCCCCCATCCTGTGGCTGGGTTGGGCTGATCCCACCTGTCCTCAGGAGTGGGAGGACTATCGCCTCACATGGAAGCCTGAGGACTTTGACAACATGAAGAAGGTCCGCCTGCCCTCCAAGCACATCTGGCTGCCTGATGTGGTGCTCTACAACAAGTAGGTCATTTTCTGGGGGGCTGTGTGTTCCCCAACCCCACCCAGGGCACGGGGCCGTGTCGTTGTGCTGCTGGGGCTGACAACACCGGGACTGACAGCGCCTCTCTTCACCCCAGCGCCGACGGGATGTACGAGGTCTCCTTTTACTCCAACGCGGTGATCTCCTACGACGGCAGCATCTTCTGGCTTCCGCCTGCCATCTACAAGAGCGCCTGCAAGATCGAGGTGAAGCACTTCCCCTTTGACCAGCAGAACTGCACCATGAAGTTCCGTTCCTGGACCTACGACCGCACCGAGATTGACCTGGTGCTGAAGAGTGAGGTGGCCAGCCTGGATGACTTCACGCCCAGCGGCGAGTGGGACATCGTGGCACTACCAGGGCGGCGCAACGAGAACCCCGATGACTCCACCTATGTGGACATCACGTACGACTTCATCATTCGGCGTAAGCCGCTCTTCTACACCATCAACCTCATCATCCCCTGCATCCTCATTACCTCCCTGGCCATCCTTGTGTTTTACCTCCCGTCTGACTGTGGCGAGAAGATGACACTTTGCATCTCTGTCCTGCTCGCTCTCACCGTCTTTCTCCTGCTCATCTCCAAGATCGTGCCACCCACCTCCCTGGATGTACCACTGGTGGGCAAGTATCTCATGTTCACCATGGTGCTGGTGACCTTCTCCATTGTCACCAGCGTCTGTGTCCTCAATGTGCACCACCGCTCGCCCACCACGCACACCATGCCGCCCTGGGTCCGCACCCTCTTCCTCCACAAGCTCCCGGCGCTGCTCTTCATGAAGCAGCCGAGGCAGAACTGCGCTCGCCAGCGTCTGCGCCAGCGCCGGCACACCCAGGAGCGCGCCGCCGCCGCCGCTCTCTTCGTGCAGGCCGGTGCCCGCACCTGCACCTGCTACGCCAACCCCGCTGCTGCCAAGGCCGAGGGGCTCAACGGCTACCGGGAGCGACAGGGGCAGGCAGCCACCCCCGCGGCCGGCTGCAGCTGCGGCCTGGAGGAGGCGGTGGATGGCGTGCGCTTCATCGCTGACCACATGCGCAGCGAGGACGACGACCAGAGCGTGAGTTGGGCTGGGCGGCGTGCGCCTGGGAGCGGGCAGAGCTGGGGGGTGCCGAGTGTGTCCTGGCTCGTGGCTGCACCGCAGGAAGTGATGTGCACAGGCACCGAGGGGGGACCCTGCTTAGCCCCGTGCCCAGAGAGCTCCTGCAGCTGGGTAGGGGGTCCAGCACTGATCTCTGACTCACCACTGCAGCCCCAGGCTGAAGCAGCTGCTCTGGAAACCCAGGAGACTCCCAGGAGGGCTGGCCCTTCATGGCACTGTCAGGCTGCAGATTTTGCAGAGCCCCCCCCCGGCTCTGCTCACTCGGGAAATGTTTCCCGGGCTCAGCGCTGCGGGTGACAGCAGGGGGAGTGAGCCCCCTGAGGCCACAGCAGGCTGGCAGGCAGCCCCAGGAGCTGCAGTGCTGAGGGAGCAGATTCGAGGCTTTGAGGATACGCCAAATTCCCAGTCAGGGCAGTGTCAGGCAATACCCAGGGCCCCAGCCTGACCCAGCGTTTTTCCTGGCCCCGTGCAGGTGAGCGAGGACTGGAAGTACGTGGCCATGGTCATCGACCGCCTCTTCTTGTGGATCTTCGTATTCGTCTGTGTCTTTGGCACCATTGGCATGTTCCTGCAGCCCCTCTTCCAGAACTACACCACCAACTCCCTGCTGCAGCTTGGCCAGGGCACCCCCACCTCCAAATAGCACGGGGAATGGCCAGTCTCAGGGCCAGAGAGCTGGGTACTGGGCTCAGGCAGCCCCTGCAAATCAATAAATACTCACACAGGACCGGGCTAGTTCCATCTGGTGTCATTTCATCCTACACTGTACTGTGCTCTGTGAGCCTGAGAGAGCAGGATGCAGCCAGGGCTGGGGGGACTCTGGCTGCCTGTGACTAAGGTAAGAGACTAGGACGGCATCATCTCTTTAAGAGGAAAATCCCAGCTGCCAAGGGAGAGAGCATAGGAGCGTGAAACGTGATCCACGGGGATATGCCCAGCTCTCTCCTCTGCTCCTGGGAGCATCAGTCACTCACTGCATCGCCTCTCAGGCCATGTGGGGCCAGAGCCCCAGCCTCAATGGGCAGCCCCTAGCTCCAGTCTGGTGCTGCCAACCCCTGTGCAAGCTCTGGGGCTCCCAGGACATGACAGAGCAGGAGTGGAGACATGGGGAGGAGAATAGAGCTGCTCAGCTCTGGCTCCGAGGTGAACACATGGACCAAGCAGGAGGAGGCTATTTTTAGGTCCTACCTGCAGGCAGGGCCAGGGCAGCAAGTGCCAGGGGCTGCTCCATCGTCTTCTGTTCCACTCCAGGCTCAGTGTGCTGGAGCCAAGAGCAGGCACAAGATGAGTTGCACAAGGAAAAGGAAAACAGAGTTAATCAACCCAAGCTGGGAGCTGCTGGCAACTGGGCCCCACCATGGGTCACTGGGCTGACAGCCACGGCCGGCAGCACTTCCTGCACTCCCTTGGCCAGCAGGAATTGGCCTCATTGGGGAAAACTGAAACGGAGTGTTTGCTATAAATACCACTAATCCTCGGGGCTGGGGGAGTGGTGTTGGCAGGGCCTGGCAACACACAGGGCCAGGGGAAGCCGCACGCTAGAAATTAATTCAAATCCCAGCACTTCACCCAGCCAGAGAAATCCCAGCTGCTGCAGCTGCTGCTCCTGGAGCTCCTGCTCTCAGGGGTGCACCCCAATACCTAAATGTTAAGAGCTTTGCTCCTAAAGCAGCCCCACAGCAGGGGCTTGTCCCAGTTCATCCCACCTCTGCCTCCTCTGCTGTTGGTCCAGCCTGGAGTGAGGGCAGGGCGGGGGTCCTGCTGGGCCTGCCTGGGGAGAGGAGCTCTGTGAGTGTTGGCAGGGTGTGGGGAGCACCACGGGAGCCCCCACAGCCTCAGGCACAGCTCCCTGAGCAGCTGCAGACAGAGGAGCCCCCCAGCCCTGCTCTGGGCTGGGTGCCAAGGCAGCTCCTCACAGCTCTGCGTGGCAGCTGCAGGCACGGTGAACCTGTGACAGCCAGACTTTCAGCAAATGGTGACCCTGTTTGGCCCCAGCCTGGCTGCCTCCAGCTGTCCCGTGGAGATCCACGGCCAGAACCAGGGTATGGCTCCCAGCCTTAGGGCTCCTCACTTGGGGCTGTGCTTCCATGCCAAGAGGAATGGTCTCAGTCTGGTCTCTGTCTCATATGAGACATCCCAGGCAAAGCCAGCACTTGCCTTGCAGAGGGAAAGGGGCTGCTCCAACAACACCCAGTAAACTTGCTGTTGGATGGCAAGAGCATTGCTAGCTCTCACCTTCCACCAGCATCTCTGGCATGTGGTTCAGCTCAGACACAGGACAGGGCCTGCAGCCACCACTGGTGTCCAGAGACTGGAGACAAGACACCCCATCCTAGAGTGAGCAGCGAGGGAAGGAGCTGGGAGGGCCCTGCCCCAGCATTTCAGAGCCAGTCCAAGCCCTCACGGGCTCAGCTCTGCCCAATGAGGCCTGTGCTGGAGACAAGAGGCTCAATTCCAAACTCCACCTGGCTCACTTCATCATTTAGCAAATACTAACTCATCTCTGTCCCTCTTCGAACCCCACCATGGGCCCCTCTTCACCCCCTCCCCTCACCTCACCTAATTCCCATTACCATGGGTATGTTAATGGGAATTAACATACCCACGGCCAACAATACTGAAACTTTCTTTTTTGTTATTAATGCAGAATGTTCTGCTGGGCCTATGGTTGCACCTTGCAGAGGTCAGTCCCATGTCCCAGCTTGGCTGGACGGCCAGTCATCTTCCAACAGACACACAGAAAACCACAGAAAAAGATTTTTTAATTTTTAATCTCAAAGGAGAAAATTTGCCTCAAAACCTGCCAGAGGGATTTGCAGTACATGGTCCAGAGGTTTCAAGCTCACAGTCTTGAAAATTCCTCTGGTTTCTCATGCCTTCTTTAAAAAACAAAAAAAGGAGGGACAAACTATTAAAAAAGCAAATGGGGACTGAGCTTGCCCTTGCTTAAAAAAAAGGAGAATCATTTACATGCACATTTTAAAAATGCAGGGTCTGAGTGACAAGGACAAGGCAGCCAGGCCTACGAGTAAACTGCTGCACAGTCCCAGTTCCACTCGAAACACGTGGTGAAGGAAGGGTGAGCACAGCCATGCCTATGTCTGTGCACATTCACCCTCCACTCCTTGTAGAGCGCTTCCTTAGGCCTCAAGGACAGAGAAATTTTCTTCCTCTTGGGGTTTGCGGATCCAGCTGCCATAGCCCAGCTCTTCCAGCGTGCTGAAGAAGCACTGCTTGGCTGCCTGGTACGCTGTGGCTGCCTCCTTGGCATCCGAGTACACAGAGAAGCCCAGCAGGTCTCTGCGGTTGTTCTTCGCACAGAGCTGCTGGAACAGGGTGAACATTTTCCTCTTGGACACACGAGACACCTCCAGCTTCAGACTGAGAAGGAAGACAATGGCAGCAGTGAGGGACAGGACACTGAGGGTATTCCTCTCCCTGGGTGCCCCGAGAGCTAAGATACTACCCGGGTGGAGAGGAATACTGCCATGGACAAAAGGAGAGACGCTCTTTCCTCTGCGCTGCAATCCTGGTTTAATGTAGAACTTATCCTTAGGCAAGGGAAGGGGCAAGGTGGCAGCAAGTACCCCTGCCAGGGAGTGGAGAGAAAAGAGAGAGAGTTCACGTGGTCAGGGGGTTTTATGCCCCCAGGGAGAGGAGGAAGCTGGGAAGGGAGGCCACCAGGGAATGGGACAAAGGGGAGAAGCCAACCTGGGACAGGTAGGGGGAAGGGGCCACCACCAGTGAGAGAGAGAGGGGGAGTGGGGGAAAATAACTCAATACAAACAGAATCTCAGTGCAAGTTAACATACACCCAGTGCAAAACAATAACTCAGTGCAAAGTACCCAATACCCAGTGTAAACAATGTAGCCCACCACAACAGGACACTGAGAAGAGCCAAGAGGAGCAGGGGACTCAGGTAAAATCCCATGATGGAGGAGCTCTGAGCTTGGCAGGGCTCTGTAGTAGGGTCCAGGCTGGGCATCATTCTGCTTTCCCTCAGGAGTGCTTGCTTATGTCTGAAATTCCTCCATCCAACCCTCCCCATGTGTAGGGTGCTGTAACAGTGCAGAGTGTACTCCCCACCTCAGAGCTGACCCCCTTACCCCAGACAGCATCAGGAAAAGGCAGTGTCAGGAAAGACTCTTCTTACCCATCCACTTTCCCTTTGGTGCCATCCAAGACTTCAACTTCACTTTCATCAGCAAGACACCAGTTCACCGATGACTCCTTGGTCTTGCCCGTCTGCCTTGCAGAGTCATACACGCTGACCCGCCCAACCTGCACAAGAGGGTTCCTTAACCTCCTTCTGCTGGGTGAGTCTCCTGCCCCTTTCATCCCTCACAGTTTTAGCTCATCCCAAACTTTCCAGAGCCACAAGGATAAGGTTCTTACTGAGTTGAAGGCTAGAGAGGCAACTTTAGTGTCTTTTTTTCCAGACTAAAACATTGCCAGTAACCCCCAAATTGGGGGTGGGGGGGGTGACACAAAGAGGGCAGGTTCTTGGGGATGTCCTTTGTAGGGCCAGGAGCTAGACCTGATGAGACATTGTGTGTCCCTCCCAACTCAGGATATCCCTTGATTGTATGATTCTGTGTTTCTGGTCACTAATTCTTGCCCCTGGTTGGAGGGCTGCTGCACAATGACCCTCCCTGCAGAGCGCCTCAGGCACCCCCAAACCCACAGGCAAAGGAATGGGGAACAGAAAGATGAAGAGGTGCAGTACCTCAGGATGGTTAACGTGATATGGAGCCTGGAGCTTTTCCTTCAGTGTGCTCCCATCCCTGTCCATGCGGCAGCAGATGGCACGGGTCAAGTGACCCTGACTGTACAAGTAACCTGTGGAGACAGAGGTAAAGGTGCTAGGAAACAGGATGGCACAGGTGATGGACTGGCCAAACCCCAGGAACTGCAGCCCTGCTCACAGGCTCCTGAAAGCCCACAGCATGTGGATCAGCACAGCTACAGGTATCCTGGGTGTATAAGACAATGGTCTACAGACGACAACATTTCTCACTGGAGACACAAACATGCAGTTTTTGTCTCCTTCTAGATCACATGTGCCTCCAAAAATCCAGAACTTTGGAGAGACACCGACTCTACCCACAGCATAAAATCCACAGACTCTCTCTGCATTTTCAAACAGCTCTGCCAAGAAAGACATTTCAGTCTGTTACACCTACACCCTCCACAAATGAACTTTGCCATCTCACTGGGAGTGAGAGGAGTTGCCACTGCAGCCTAGTTTCACCCTGAAAGGACAGAGGGTTTCGCACCGAGCGTAACAGAGTGGAGATAAACTGGCTCTAGGAAGTGTGACAGCAGTGCCCCTTGCAAGCCAAGTACATTCCAGCGTAAGATCTTGTCACTGCAGGACATGGTTCGTAACCGCTCCCCGTGCTGGATCCCGTCCCACGTGGGCACAATGTCACTGGACTCCACAGGAATGGTGCCTTCCCCTGCACAACAGAATAAGAAAGGTTTTCTGTATAGCAGCAGATATTCAACAAATCAAAACCCCATCAGCAACTGCACAAGAAACCTCTGGAAACCCAGAGTGAGCTCAGGAGTCTGACACCAGGCTCAGGGAACAAGCTGGCATTCAGTATTGGGTACTGAGGAGTAATTTCCAACATGGCTGAAGCAGAATAGAACTTTGCTTGAAAGGGAGGACACAGACCTAGGTCTAAACTTTGCATCAAACTTCAGCTCCAAACTTCACAAGCATGGCAATGCAACAGGCAGAGCTGGGAAGGGGAAGGGACTCCCTCTAAAACCTTCCATCTACCTCTTTTGGTTCTTGAATGCCTCAAATCCCACAACAGCACACAGAGAGGGGTAAGGAAGCTCAGGAGCACCAGAAAGGCTCAGAGGAAAGGACTGAAGCCACTCCATCACGCAGAAGGTGACTGCACTCACCATTCTCCACCTTAGTCCGCAGCTTGCCTTGCTTGGGGTTCTCAAAGAGAGGCTGGTGTTGGGGCTGTCCCTTCTCGTTTGCCTGATCACTGCAGGATTTATCAAAGAGTGCTCCATCTCCACACGGTGCTGTGCTGGAAAACAAACCCTCCCTGCTTAACACTGACTGTGAAGGAGACAGCCAGGCTCCAGGGCCGTGACACTACTGCTGACACCAATCATTCAAACCCCTCCCCCTGCCCCCCCAACAAACCTGACGTAGAGGTGAAAGGTAACAGTGCTCTTTATTTTGAGTTTCTCTCCTCCTGCTTGCTCAAAAATGCTCTCTTCTGCAGAGGAAGGATTAGACGGGTCATACTTCATCAGCTCACTGTAAAGAAACCTGAAAGTAACACCATCCTGTCAAAAGGCTGCTCTGCTTCTTAGACAAAGAGTGCTTCAACTGACAGGCCAGGTCCCACATCACCCACTCCTGCCACATGGAAGAGAAGAGACCAGGAGCTGTGGCTGAGGATGCCCAGGAAGCCAACAAATAATGCTTGATGCATAAAAAGGGCAAAAAATACAGCAGATTTTCTGCCATGCAGAGGACAAGCAGAAGAAAAGCAGTATCCTGTCCAGGAAGCAGAGGGAAGCACTGGCAGGAGAAAAGAAGGAGCCTGGCTGGGTGCTGCTCACATGCATCTGATCCCAGTGTGAAGAAGACTTCAAGGTTGTTAACCAGCACCTTTAGTCAGCATCAAGCTCGCATTCAAAGTGAACAACCCTGCAGGCAGCTGAATTCAAGTGGTATTAGAATGAACCCATGATCTTTTTACACTGATGGGGTCTTTTATGACTGCTTCTGGCCAGGGAAAACCCTGAGATCCCCAACATCGTGTCAAGGACTAAAGAAAAACTGCAGCCTCCCAGACAGTCCTTGAGCAGAGCCTGTGCAGGGACTGATTTTGCAAGGACAGGCAGACTTCACTCTGCTGCGCCAGAGCAGCCACCGCTGTCGAGATTAACAGCTAAAACAGACAGTAAGCAAGATGCAGTCCTGATTCATCACTTCCCAGGGATCTGCCCTCAACACTTTCTGCTGCTGAGGAATGCAGAGCACAAAGGCAGCACTCAAAGGCTTGAAGGAAGCAGCTGATTTTTTTGTTCATAACTGAAGGACAGATGATAACCGAGCAGTTCAGCTTCATCGCACTTTAGGTTTCAAAAACTAAAAAGTGCCACAGTGAATGTGGGAAGAGAGGAAGAGAGGAAGAGAATAATTTTGCAGTTTAGTTGGGAAAATCCTTTCCAGCCTCTGAAAAAGGACTGTTGACTTATCAAAGCAAACATATGCAGTATGTTCTCCTGAATCCTTCTATACCTAGAAAGACCAGAAGACCAAGCCTGGAGTGGCTTGGTGTGGCAGGAGCTGTGCTCAGGCTGAAGAGCACTTTGCACATCAGCCCAACAGCTTCAGCAGGAGGCTTAATATTAAGTACATCAGATACAGCACCTGGGCTCCTGGCAAGCCTCCCATTCAGTACTTATCTGGGCATCATTCAGGCATGGCCCTTTCTCATCAGAAATAACTTCTCTCTATTCAACAACATATGAGTAAGTCTCTGAGGATCACAGCATCTCTCAGCACAGCAAATAGCTAGGGGTGTGTTTCAGCTACACCACTCCAGAATGGGAGAGCAGCTCCTGGCAGACCCCTCTCCTTTTCCTTTTGAGTTTCCCTCTTTTCTCACCTCACAAATCCTCTTCGAGAAATTATTTCTGCATGACAATCATTTACTGTCTCCCCCTTCAAGCTCAGCTCTTCTCCTTTCACACAGCGATTACCTGAAACAAACAAACAATTAAATAATAGGGCAGGTATCAAAGTCAAGATGGCTTCAGAAACAGAGGGACAGAGTCTTATTTTTTTGGGCTCTTGAGCAGCAGCACCAGCATGAGCACCCTGCCTATTAAATCACTATCACAAGCAGTTAAGAAAATAAAGGGACACCCCTCTAGGGACAGACAGACTTAAATTGCCATGAGTTTTGGGGTACTGTACCTTCCTGAGGGCTTTTCAGCCCATCACTCCTGGTAGAAGCCTGGCAGCAAAGCAGGGAGGGAGATAAGGTACGTGCAGCTGTGAGAACCCAGAGGATTGTGTGCTGTAGCACACAAGGAATCCATGCTCTGATGCAGAGTAGGATGCAGCAATGCAAGCAAAGATTAAGAGCAACATAGCTGCAGGCACATTTGCTTTGTTCTCTCTCTCTCTACCCAGATCACTCGTGACACCATGTGAGCCCTGGAAATGTTCTGTACCCTCTCTGAAGAAGCCTGCAGCAACAGCCATTTCTGAGCCATGCCTGACAAGAAAATCTAGCACGGAAGGCAGAGTTCAGAGCGTCCTGGCAGAAGCAGTTCGTACCTGTTCCAACGCTGACCACCACTCCCAAGCCCTTCTTTCCTTTCCTCATGATGATGGCAGCCAGGATCTTGCGCCCCAGCAGGCTGTGCTGGATGCCAGCAGTGAGGGTGCTGAGGCGCCGGTGGCTCAGCATGGCCATCTGATCGTGCAGGGTGCTGCCGGTCACCGGGAGCTGGCATGGGGACACAACAGCACAGCTCGTGAGCAGGTCACACCACAGCTCGAGAACCAGCTAACCCGAAGCACAGCTTTCCAAGCAGAAGGCAGAACACGGAAAACTCTGAGCTTTGGGCAGTGCTGTGTCAAGTTCCTTTAGGTATTTCTGGGAAAACCTCACCCAAGGCTTTGAGTTCTGCTTTAGCCACATCAGAGACAGCAGCGAGCTGTCCTCCTGGCAGCAGGCGACGCGCGCTGAGGAATGGCCTCCTGAAAATGCCACGGAAAACCCCGAGCAAGAAGGAGCAAAATCAACCTGCCTGTTCTCAGAGACTCAGCCAAGGAAATCTGTTCCTGGCTTTGGAGGAATTCCTCCTCTGGCTGCCTGTGAGGAGAGCGCAGTCATTCCCAGGGCAGACCAACTCACCTCCTCCAGCACTGCTGACTGACAAATCTTCCCTGATTTGTCTTCCCTGGCTTTGCTATTTAGAGCCCCAGCTGCTGTGCCCAGTTGTGCTGCCTGGAATGAGGCTTTTCAGAGATCACAACACTCTAAGTGTGATTTAAATCAGCCCAAGTTTGGGACAGCCATCCTGACACAACCAGGGCTTTGCGTTTATCTGATGCATGAATTTTTTGAGCTGACACGCCATTTTTAATGCACCACAAAGAAATTCGGAAGAAGTAATACAAAAAGTCATGTCATTAAAAATAAGCATGTTCCTACTCTACCACAGGAACACAATTCAGTAACTTGTGGAAGAATCTGATAATAATTTAGCCCTAAAGCAGAGACCTGTAGGACAGAAAGGTATGCCTGTGCCCTGAGGAAACGTCTAAACCACTTCAGGAAAACCATATCATGTTATCAACAGCTGCAGACAACACAGGAATCACAGCTGATTTTGAAAGCATTTTTCTGCTGGACTGAAAGGAGGAGGATAGGCAGGACTACAAACACAACCCCAGCTTTGGCAGAAGATTTACCTCAGTGATGCTCATCCCTTCCATGCGCTCAATCTTCTCTGATTCCCCAATCAGGACTCGGAGTGCTGCATCAGCTGCCTCCTGCTTGCCCTGTTTTTTATTGTGTGCAGTTACAGCTGGGAACCAGCGGCCTCCAACCTTCGCCTGATAGACAAACCTACAAAGAAACCAAGAAACCTGTGGATTTCAGTTTGGTTTTTACATTCTCTAAGCAGAGAGAGCAGGGAATCAGAGGGACAAGATCTGGCAGAGACAGCCACTAGCCCTGTTGCTACCTCAAAAGGCATCAGCAATTTTGAGCTTTCTGCCCTTTACCTAGGACAACAACAGCAGCATAATATTTCCTTCTGCCAGATGCTGCTACTCACTTGGGATCATGAGGAGGTCCTGACTGGTCAATGAGTTTGAACTCTGCTGCAAACCCATTGGAACGGGCATATTCCAGCAGGCCACTGACAGGATTGACGTTGAGATATTTGATGAGCTCCCCAACACCCTTCGTTTTCACCACCTTGGACTCATCTGGAGTGGCAATATTGTGCATGGACTGGTCACTGTGGGGCTTCACAACAGGACAGAGCAGAGTTAGACAGGAGAAGGCTGTTAAACACTGAACAGCTGCATTTAGTGCAGGCCAAGAGCAGCAACAAACCTCTGCCCCACACGACCTTGTGGGGTGAAATCCAGCAGAACAGGAAATAAAAGGGGGGGAATGCCCAATTCAAAACCCTTGGGTCTTATAAAGAAGCTCTTTATACCTGTTCAGGCAAGACACGGGGTACAGACTCTCCAGAAAGAATCTTCACAGCAACTTCTGCTGCCATTTGCTTTGCTCCCTTCTTGCTGTTTCCTACCACAGCAGGGAAAATTTGGTCACCCATTTTCACACAGTAGCTGAACCTGACAGGACATTATAGTACATGAAAAGTGTTAACCATAGGTGTCTCAATCTGGTTATTATCCCAGTCTCCCACTTCTAGGTAAATCCTTCTGGGTTATCTCCAATTTATCTGCAATTGAAATCTTCTGTGATGGCCCTAAACACTTCCAAGTAGAGCACCTCTAGGTAGGGTACTGGAACCAACTCCTGCTCTGGTAGAAAAAGCAGCATACTTTCTCTGAGAAAGGGCATTGCTTTGGGTCCCTTTCTGGAACTAGATGTCTTGGACAAACCACGTCCAGAATCCTTGGCTAAGAGGAGCACTCAGCAATTGACAAGTCTAGGAATGTGGGCAGCATGCTGAAGGGCAAGGACAGTGAAGAAAATTTCCACCCTCCCTCAAAGCTGACTAGAATATGCCATACCTGGGATCATGAGGTGGGCCTTCCTGAGAGAGCAGCTGGAATTCAATTATGTTCCCTGATTTTTGACCATATTCCATTAATATGCTGATAGGGTGCTTCCCAGGAAGCAGGTTGAGGTGAGCTGCTGCAGATGACAGCTCTGGCACCAGCTGCAAGGACTACAGCAAGAAGACAGAGGAAATCAGTGTCAGACCCAACACTGTTTGAGCAGCCTCACAAAGTAAAGAAAACAGGACTCACCAGGTCTGGTTCCGAGCCGTCGGAGCGAAACGGCTCCTCACATTTAATTCCACCCTGCCTTCCATTCTCCACTTCACTCATCAGGACCTTCATTGCATTAGCTGCTGCCTCCTGCTTGGCCAATTTTTTGCTCCCTGCTTCTGCTGGTGGGAATTGGCGCCCGTTAATCACCGCCTGGAACTTAAACCTTTGAAAGAGAAAACCAAAGGGGCACATTGAGAAACAAAAGTGTGGTCTTCTCAGAGCAAGCAAGGCTGCTCTTGGAATTCAAAGGAGAAGAAACAGCCAGCTCCCAGCTGGGAGAGTAAATCCAGGCTGCCATGTGCAGAAGACAAAAATAACAAGGGTACCCAAGCAGCACTGCATCTGGGCCTTGCTACATTGCATGTCCAGAGTGGGGCCACCTTGTTAAACTTAAGACATCTACACCCAAACACTTTGTTCTGGGCTCTCTTTACATCATTTCCAGGGTGAGAGCATCTTGAGAGGCAGCCTAGAAATACCAGCTCCCCCCATATGATCAAACTGAAGGCAAGTTATTGAGGCGGGATCTAGTGAAGAAATTAACCCCATCTTTGCTGCTCATAATGAGGAATGCCAAAACTGGGCTACCTAGGGTTAAATTTTAGCCTTGCTTTATTTTTTAAGCTGATGCAAGGAATTGCCTAGGCTGATCCTTCTGAAATGAAAGAAACATTAACAGCAGGCCCCTTCAGGACAGCTGAGTGGATGAACTTAGTTGAAGTCAAATCATTTTATGGAAAAAAAACTCAGAAAAAGTAGGATTTTCTTACCGTGGCTCATGAGAGGGTCCATTCTGCTCCAGCATGATGAAATCACAGTGTTGGTATGTGTACTGGGAATATTCAGTAAGGCCACTCACTGGGTTCTTCTCCTGACAAGCTATCAGTTTCTCTACAGGCGTACATGGGAAAGCAGTTTCGAACTGGGCAGCACAACTGGGGGAAGATTGAGAATTCATGATGCATTCTGACTTATCAGGCTGCTTGTTGATAGCGTTCAGATTATCTGGGATATCATCTGTGGTCCACTTGCTGTTTTCTGAGTTATAATTACTCAAACTGGAGAATTCAGGCTTAGTGTCCTCAGATGCATCTGCTTCCGTGTCACCAACACTGCCCTGACCAGCCTGCCCCAAAGGCTGCTGTCCATTTTCTGCACTTTCTTCTTCTGATGCCATCACCGCTAGCGAGGCTGCAGTCATCTCTGGGGGACACGGAGGGACAAAGGAAGAAGGAAGACCTGACTCAGGAGGTGAGGGATCTGCCACCTGCATTACTGTGCTGGCCTTCAGCCTCATCTGCATCCTCTCACGTTTCCTGTTGGTCAGGGACCATCGTGGAGGAGTTGCATTCTGCTTGTGGACATCTCCCAGCTTTTCCAGAGCGCTGAGAAACGCGTTAACATCCTTGGCTCTCGAAAACCCAATGTTTTTGGCAAGATTGAGTGCCGTTGTTTCCACCACATTGAACAAGTAGTTGCAGATTTTCTCCTTTGTCTCAGCCATCTCTGTGTCTCCTGAGCCGAGCGTGCTCCGCTCTCCTCCTCTGCCCTCACAAGCTGGATCTGTGACACCGGCACTGTGATCAGTAGGGCTTCTTTCTCTCCCTGAGCTAGGGCTGGCAATTCTCCACAGTGGAGGTGTCTCTCCCCCTTTGTGCAATTTGCCTTCTTTGAGGAGTTTATACAAAACACGGTTGACCTCTTTCTTTTGAGTTTTAAGTTTACGTGCCAGATCATTAGCCGTGCAAGTCCTCCCCTCCCCAAGCCGCCCGAAAAGAGTCAGAATTTCTTGTTCATGGTCTCGCCCAGCAAGAGAGAGCCTCTGGAAATTCAGCCTCACAGCGTCAGAGTCTCTCCTTGAGTTCTCCTGACGATGGTACAGCGGAGGGCAATACCGAGGCAAAGCCTCAGCCTGTGGATGCTGGCTGGAGAACCTACACCCTCCAGCCCTGCAGGAGCTGGGCTGACACCTGCCTGCAGGAGCCGGTGCCGCCGCTCGCCCGCCTCTGGTGCGCGACTGCCCGCGTGATCCCTGTCCCTGCAACACAGAGACTTCAGCCTCCCGCTCTGCCAGGAGCTGCTGGGCTAAAAAGGTTTCCTGATTAGGTTCTCGTGGGGTACGAGGGCGGTTAAAAAGACCTCGGGTAGTGCTGGGGCAGTTGTGTCTCGACTGGGTAAGAAACGAGCCCCTGCCTCGCCCAGTGCCTCTGATCATAGCGCACTCCTGGGACACACGTGGAACCAGGCTGCTGACGAGCCAGGAGAGGAGCTGTCACTCACTGCACACTCTCCTGCCCTGAGGAGAAAACACACAGGAACTCAGAACGTCTTTACACAACCACGGGATTCCAGAAACGCAGTTTAAACAGCTTCCCAGCTACTGAGGCATTTCAAGCATTTTTTCCCTTGTCAGGTTTTTTTTTTTTTCAACTTTTTTAGGAGTCTAAATTAGTTCTGTAAACACAAATGGCAAACTCTGGCTGCCCAGCAGAGAACCAGCATCCCCAAACTGCAGGTGAAGCCAATCACAAGAAGCAGCTTTGACACAAGCAGCCCTCTGCTCCCGTTAGGCTTGATTCCAACACAGGGCTGGTTGGCCTGTTCAGGATGCACTCCTGAAACACAGCAAGCTCCACTCCCCTGCCCCAAAAGGAGAGGAAAATCTCAGACCTACTCTGCAACCTGAGAAATGGGGGCACGAGGAGGTAAAGGAGCGTGAGGAGGTGAGCTGGAACAGCACAAGGAGCTGGAGCAGCTTGCATGGTCACACAGAACACAGCCACAACAGGCTTGCAATTATTTTCAGATTCATGGTCAAAACAGTCTGAAGACCCAAGTGTCTTTTCCTCCCTGGACACTATGTGACCTGTAGAGTCACACAAAAGGGGAATGAAAATGATAACCTGCAGAGAAATTGGATAGGCGTGCAGCTGGCAACCGCATGACAAGTTTTTTTCGATTATAGCCCAAATTTCACTCTATCACACAAAGTCGTGCTGCCCCCCGGGGGTACAGGGGTAAGACTAAACTATTAACATGCTTTTTAAAAGTAAGGAATCCAGCCTAGTATATACTAATTTTCTGATAACACTTGCTGTGAAACTGAGAGGATAAAGCCATGGAACATGATACACACTGCCGGGTCCCCGTTCTACCTGCTCCTCCGTGACCTCCTTAAGGCACGTATCGTCACAAAGATAAGATTTTCCGATGGAGGTTTGATCTTTATAAAGCTCCCCATCCTCACCAAACACCTCAAGGCCAACTTAAATTTCACTTTCATTAAGCAACTACGCTCGGCTGCCATCACCAGAACTTATTTTTACAATAAACATGGGGAGGCTGAGAGCAGCACGACGGCTTCCCACCTCCCCAACAGCTACGGGGGAGTGCCACTGCTTCCCCCGTGCAGTGACCCCGTTTTACAAGCGCTCCCTGAGCCAAGCGCAGGGCAGAAATAAGAAGAAGGGCTTGAAAAAAAACCGCTCTTACCTCAGTCTCATCTGTACGCAAAATTATTTTATGAGAAAACACAGGGAAGAAAGAAACGCCGGCCCGCAGAACGCGTCCCGGCGGAGCGACACCGAGCAGCCCCCAAGATGGCTGCGAGCTCCGTTTCAGT
Organism: Phainopepla nitens; assembly: GCA_013400175.1. Lineage (NCBI taxonomy): Eukaryota > Metazoa > Chordata > Aves > Passeriformes > Bombycillidae > Phainopepla > Phainopepla nitens. The sequence goes on along the minus strand of VXBQ01015116.1, from coordinate 30,594 downwards.
TTCGTTTCCCGCAGCGGCCGCTCCGCCCCGCCCAGGGAGCTCGCAGCGGGGGCTGGTCGGATTTTGGGCTTCCCCAGACAGGCTCCGGGCTTTGGGGGCGATCACCAGGTTCCTTACCAGCGGCGGAACCCGGGGCGGGAAAGCGAACCCGGCGGGCAGCTCCTTCCCCCGGTCCCTGTGGTGATGCAGCCCTGACGCTCTACGAGCTGCCGCCGGAACGGGTCCTGGTCCGCGCGAGAGGAGTGGCGGCTCCCCCGGCTTAGGGACGGGCTACGGGAACGCCTGTCACCCTCCGCTACACCCCCAAAGGAGGCCCAGGGACACGGCAGCACGGCTGCCGCCCGCGCCCGTGCCACACCGCGCACCCGAGGGGCTGGCCCAGACGAGGCCCCGAGCCCGGGGCGCACGGCACGGGAGGGCGGGCTGGGACACAGGGCGGCGAGCGCCGAAAGCCGGCAGTCGAGGCTTTTATTCTACGCGTTGCGCCCTATGGAAAGCGGTCCCGACAGGGACCTTGGGGAGCCAGCACGCGGCCACGCCGCACTCCGGAGGCCCGCGGGGTTGCCTGCGCTGGAAGCCGCACTGCGGCCCGGACCCGGCGGCCACTGCAGGACACGCGGGCCNAGCGATGGGAGAGCCCGAGGTGTCCCCGCGGGATGGACCCCGACAAGGACAGGGACAAGGACAGGGACAAGGACAAGGACAGGGACAAGGACAAGGAGCCGGCCCCGGACCCGGCCCACAGCCGCGCCCTCCGCGCGCCCCCGTACCTTGCCGCCGCCGCCAGCGCACGCTGATGATGCACGCGAGGCCCCTGCGCGGGGAGCGGCGCGGCAGCCATCTTTCCGCGGCGGCAGCCATCTTTCCGCGGCGGCCATGTTTGGTGCGGGCAGCGCGGGGCCGTGCCGCCGGCCCGGCGGGGCTCGGCTTGCCCGCTCCGCTGCGGGAGAGGCGGCACGACAGCCCCGTGCCGCGGCTGAAAGGCAGCGCCGCTCCCGCCGTGAGCCGGGACATCACCCGCCACAGCGGGAGCGGTCGCCTGAGGCGGCGGCGGGCATAGGCGCTGCCGCCCGTGCGTCTCGGAGGGCGCCGCGCGTCGCTGTCCCCGCAGGGCCCCGCCGTGCCACGGTGTCCTCAAGACTGGGGGGCTTCTCTCCTCCTCCATGGTCCTCCCGTGACCCGTGGGACACCCATTTCCTATGGGCTTTCTGTGTGTGCTGGGGCTCTGCTGTGTTCTATGGGCTCCCCTTCGCCCTTGGAGCTTCCTTGTCCCCCCGTGCCCCTCACCGTGGTCTCCCCGAGCAGGGCTCCTCTTCTGCCGCGGGCTTCCCACCTCCTGTGGGACTCCCCTTGCCCCCATTTTAACCCATTATCTTAATGCCAGAGCTGCAGCAAGTCACATCCCGCCCTGTCCGAGGTTCTTTCCAGGCAAACGGAGACATTCCCCTCCCTGATCCCACGGCAGGCACAGCCCCTGCTGCCGGAGGATCCTCCCTTTCCCGGGCAAACACCACCCGGATCGTGTGAGTTGTAAAACTACCGCCAGAGAACAGATTGTTCCTGTCTGCGGCTCGTCAATAGCCGAATGTCTTTTACCGTCTGGCGCAGGGATCCCAGCGGTGCCGTCCGGGCTCTGTCCCTACGGCCCGGAGGCTGTCAGCGCCTTGGAGCAGCACTCGTCGGGCAGTGGGCTCTGTATAAGTTATAAACACTTGTGGGTATGGATCATAACCCAAAGGCTCGGGAGCCGAGCTGTTAGGTGCAGGTATGGACCACTCGTGGGGGTCGAGTTCTTGTTCGGGCAGCAAGTGACAGGACAAGAGGAAGTGGCCTCAGGTTGCACAAAGGCAGGCGTAGGTTGGATGTTCGGGGATATTTCTTCGTGGAAGGGGTGATCAGGCACTAGAAGAGGCTGCCCATGGCATTGGTAGAGTCGTCATCCCTGGCAGTGTTCAGAAATGGAGTGGATGTGGCCTTGGCAGTGATGGGAAATCAATAGCTGGAATCAGTGATTTTAGAGGGCTTTTCCAATCTCAAAAAATCTGCAATTCTGTAATTCTGCTGCTGTGGTACAACCGGTGAGCAACTGTCATATGCAGGACCATCATCTGGGAGTCCCCAGACCCTCTTCTGCCAGGGTGGTGGGCATGGAGGGAGCTGGGAGGGATGGGCATGGGTTCTGGATGAGTTTTAGGGGTCCATGAATGGGCAAAACATACAAAGACAAGCTCTTCAATCCAAGCACCCTGGTCCTCACCAGCATCTCTCTGTGTCCCAGTGGAGTGGTAGCTGTATGTGCCTTCAGGTGGGTCCATGTCCCCACCATGGCCTCTTCCCTGCAGCTTTTCAAAGGCATTTCAATGAACCTGGAGTAGTGGCAGGGTGCAGAAATGGTGAGTCAGACCCCAGAATTTCCAGGCTCAGCTGCTGCTCATTTCAGTGAACCTTGTGGATTGTTCAGGGTTTGGGTTTTTTTCTTTCTTTCAGATGATTTCTGGATTTAGAGATTTTGGGGCTTGTGTGTTGTAGTGTGGTTTTGGTGTGGGTTTTTTTTTTCTGTAATGGAGAGACTCCTTGCCTAAAAAAGAACCCCACATGCTCACTGAAGCGTCACATCTTTGTTCCTAGGAAGGTCTGGGAGCACAAGGCTCCTGCCTGGGGTGAGCTCATGGCACACCAGCAAACATGAGGGTCACAGTCACACAGGCAGTGTCTCCCATCCACAGCAAATGACTCCACAGCACACAGAGTACACAACTACCGACTCCTCAATCTGTTCTTTTTCTTTTTTTTTTTTGATTGCTGGTGATCACTCCCAAGCTTTGCTCCAGGTTTGGTGGATGTGATTCATCTTGGCTGCTGTGGAGATGGAATGGGAAGGTTCCAGCCCCACTGTCCCCTGCCTTGGTGTGACATAGGCTGCTCATGAAATCACGTGTTGGCCCACGTATCCCTTAGAATTGCAACACCCCAAACCTGACAAACAGGCACTTCATCCATACAAGCTCATTCTCCTTTCTCCTTCTTTGTGGAAAATTGGCAGACTCCCAACCTGTTTCCATAGGAACGGGCTGGGAGACCAGGAGACCTCCAGCTGCTGAAGTCCCAGCGTTAACACAGCCATGGCATCTGCTTGGCCATGACAGGAGCTCCTGCAGCCTCTGGAGAATGCAGTCATGGGAAAACAAGTCAATTTGTGGTGCAGATAAGGAGCTGATAACCAGCTCCTGAGGCTACCTGGCTGATTTTGGTGGAGGTGCAGAAAGCTCCATTACTTGCTCTTGGATGCTGGGCCTCACCCTGCTCCCCTGCTTCTTTGGGGGCTGCCCCACACCTCCCACTTTCCCCAGGCTGAGCAGAGGCTTCCCCACAGGATGGCAGCATTTGCTAAACCTCCAGCGTCAGCTGGAGATGCTTCAGGTGTCTGCTTTGATTTGCTTCCCTCTTAATGACAGGAAAAGAGAGGAAATAAATTGTGGCACAGCTCCCCCACCTGACTTTCTGCTTGGATGCCAGTTCTCAGCTCAGGTTATTGTTCTGCAGGGTTTCATTTTAAACTCCTTTATTAGACACTTTAAAATATCACTTCCTTGCTCTTGCAGACAGCCTGTTCCTACATGAGATATTTGCACTTCTTAATCAGCTGCTGGTGGTTTCTAAGGGAAGGCAGCCCTGGGAGTCACTGCCAGGTATCTCCTGCCGTGCTGGTGTTTGATCCCTTCTGCCCCAGGGCCAAGCTGTGCTCTCACACTACTGCTAAGAGGTGCAATTAGGGTTTGGCCTCCTTGCAGAAGTGCTCATCAAACACTTCAGGCTCCTCATATGTGGAGTGATGAACTGGGCTGAGCTGGTTCCCATGTCCTTCCAAGTGTTGCACTTTCTCCAGTCTGGTTGCAGATGTACAGCTGGGAACTGACATGGAAAATCTTCATTAACTCCAGAGCATCAGTTCCCCTGGAAGGGAAAACTGCTGTGTTTTCTTCCACTGGATTTTTATGGTGGCTATAAACACAGAGCAGGTAATGCATGGGAGATGCTGCCCCATTCTGAGCCTGCAGCCTTGGGATGAGCACCAGGGCCAGGAGCTGCTTCCCAGAAAGGGACTTCTCCCCCTGCTTTGCTCTCTATTGCTCCCAACAGACAGGTTCCCAGCTGGGGAAGCAGCAGAGCTATCCAGGGAATTGCACGAGCTTTTGTCTTGCTGCTGAGCAAAGGAGTGAACCTGAGCTTTGGTACAGGCCCAGCAGCTGCCATGTCTGTGGTCTCAAGACATCAAGCAGGGATTACTCATCCTGAGAGCTCCTAGTGAGGATCAGAGGGGAAGGGGGACTCCTGACACCTCTGTCTGTATGATACTGATCCCCCTCAGGCATCATGTGCTCCAGGGATGGACAGCATGCTCCCATGGCTCCAAGCTGCAGCAGAGCCCAGCAGGGAAAGGCACGTAGGCCTGGCACATCTACAGCAAAAGGAGCCAGCACGCTGACTCCCCCAGCAGCATGTTTTTAGTCTGTCTGGTACAAAAGGTACCCTTGAAAAAAAGGCAGGAGGCAGACTGTGGCTCAGCCACCTGTATGGCAGGACATGCTATGTGAGCACGGCCTTCACTTTGAGTTCTTAGATGCTCAGGGGCACTTTTCATGTAGTTTTATGGCCATCACAGCATGTGTGGCCAGATATCTGCTGGAGTGGGCTCCTTGGGCTCCTCCCTCCCAGTGTCATGATGGCCTGAAGGGGCTCCTTCAGCTTGGAAAGAGGCTGTGGGAAGGCTGGCCACTCAAATCATGCTTCAGACGTTGGTGTCTCTTTGGCGTGGCTCCAGGCTGGTCAAGCTCTCCCTTACCAAGGTGTTGACCCAGGTGATGGCCAAAGCATTGCTGCAGGAGGTCAGATGGACCCTCGACAGACCGTGAACCACCCAGCTTGTTCTTGGAGGGAGGCTAGTGAGGAGAAGGGGGTTCTTTTCACTGCTCTTAGCACATCTGATGCAGTGATTTCCAGAGAGTCAATCAGCTGAATTAATGAATCCTTCCTAAAGCCAGAATTCAAAGGTCTTCCTAGTACATATCAGTTGACACGTCATTAATACTCCCTTCTGTGACCTTTACATCACCGTCCAAGCCCAGGCTCTCCTTTTTGCCCTTTCATATTTAATATTAAATCTGATTTATCTGCAAGAAGGCTTTATCACATGCTCAGACAAGTCGAAAAGATTTCACAATCCATCCCTGAGGCAGAGCCATGGGTGGGAAAAGCTTTGATCTCAGAAGAAAAGCACTGACCTGAGGGTAAAAGTGTCACATGCACCCTGGACAGAGCTCTCCAGCACCACTCCCTTGCCACTTATCATCACTCCAGTGCCTGATTTTTACCTGTGTTGCTTGAGGTACTTGCTGACCCACATTTTTTCTTGAAGCTCAGTGTTCAGCAGACTCCAGGGGCTGCCCAATGCAGCAGCCACTGCTCTCCACTCCTCTTGATTTGTGTGCTATTGAGCACAGGGAGATTCTAATGGACCATCTCAGAGGGAAAAGCCTGGCACAGCTGGGTCTCCAAAGGACCTCCTTGCATGTAGGACTCCTTTGTGCCTCCCATGAGATTCCATTACACCTCTTTCACTTTAATTGCTGCAGATAATTTTTTTTCATGCAGCACAAGCTGACTGCTGACAGAGTCAGTGCCATGTGCTGGTGGAGACACAGGAGGGTTGGCTGGAGGGAGTAATGGATGGCAGAGGAGATGCCAGTTGCAGATCACAGGGACATGTACAGCTCTGTAACTGATTGGCTTGCACAGATTTCCTCCCAAACAGCATTTTTTAATCTAAAAGAAAGCAAGAAACTGGATCATGTCTTGCTTCATTCATGGCTTCCCTGGAGGCAGCAGCAGCACGTTAAGGAAAAAAGAGAAGGAGGAGGAAAAAATAGTCAGAAGCACCAGGTGGCTGAATATCTTGCAGCCTAATTGATTCCTCTTTAATTAGAACAAAACCTGTTGCACTCAACCAGCATTCAGTGCCAGCTTTGGAGAAAGCAGCATCTTCCCTGGCTCTGTACCAGCACAACTTGGCGTGGAGGGAGGAGAGGAACCTCAGGGAACCATGCGGAGCTGACAGTGCCTCTTCCACATCTGGGAACTGGGGCAAACTCCAGCTCCTACAACTTTCTTCAAGGCAGCAGGAGCAGAATGAAGGGGAGCAAACCATGTTAGTGTCTGTTGCACACTGAGCTGCAGCAAGGGACTTGGCTGGGATTAACTGGAGTAACTGAGACTTCACAGGGACTTCTGTGCCTGACCTCACTTGGGAACTGCTCAGCTCTTCTCCCACAAATCCAGTTATTTTTAAAATGGGAAAAAGGTCAGCTTCATTTGCAGTGAAATGACTTCTCTGCTTTTTGTCTCTTCAGTTTTGAATGGATGTCCAAAACCTTACTTGGGTTGGGGACCCCCCACCTGCAGGGCTGTGTCTAGCTCTAGGGCCCCAACATAAGGACATGGAGCTGCTGCAGAGATTCCAGAGGAAGCCATGAAGATACTTCCATGGCTGGAGCACCTCTGCACTGGAGACGGGCTGGGACTTCAGCCTGGAGAATAGAAGATTCCAGGGAGACCTTAGAGCACCCTCCAGTGCCTAAAGGAGCTCCAGGAGAGTTGGAAAGGGGCTTTGGTCACAGATCTGGAGGTACAGGACGAGGAGAAATGGCTTGGTTAGGTGGGATACTGGGAGGGAATTCTTCCCTGTGGTGGTGATGATGAGGCCTTGGCAGAGGCTGTCCAGAGAAGCTGTGGCTGCCCCATCCCTGGAAGTGTCCAAGGCCAGGCTGGATGGGGCTTGGAGAAGGCTGGGATAGTGGAAGGTGCCCCTGCCCATGGCAGGGGGGGGGACAAGATGAGTTTTAAGGTCCCTCCCAGCTCAAACCAGTCTATGATTCCATGAAAATAGGCTCTGCATTGGCTGGTACAGGTTGGGTGGCAATGTCAAACCTCATCCCCTGCAGCACCTGGCCACATCTCAAGTGCTTGTGGCAGTGCTACCTTATGGTTTTAATTCTTTGGTCCTTGTGACAGGTGCAAGGGCCTCCCCTGGTGCAGGGTGGCTCTGAGGGCTCTCCAGTCCCCTCACAGCTTCTCCCCAGCAGACCCAGGAACTGGACCTCACTCCTGGCCCTGGGTTGCTAGTTCTCTAATGGATGAAGTGACAACTTGTCTGTGGGTTTTGTAGCAAAGTCCCCTCCTCCAGCTGCCTTGTGATGGCTGCTGTTGTTCCAACACAGTGACTGCTCCCCAGCAGAAAACCCCAAAATAACCATGTAAGTAGCAGTGTCATTTTCCAGCCTGTCCCTGCTGAAAAACCTTTCTTGTGGTGCAAGCACCAGGCCAGCAGTCTCTGGGAAACCAAGATCACTTCTTCCATCCATTTAACATGTAAAGGGACACAAATGCTATTAACACTAGCCTGACCTCTCAGAAGGCAGCTCCATCCCTTGTAGCTGCTCCCAGGAATTACAGGGAGAGAAGAGGAAGCTGATATGCAAGTGCTGTGGATGAGCAGGAAGCTCAGAAGGTAAAAATCATCCTGCCAGCCCTTGCATACAGCCCCAGCCCTGCTCTCCACACTGGGCAGGGAACCTTGCAAAAGTGGCACTGTCACAGGCTCCAGTAGGTAAACTAATCCCATTGGAATGGTCTGTAGCAAGAGCTGGAGCATCCCTCTCTGCCTTGTGAGGGCTCAGGAGCTGCTTTTGTGGTGCCAGGCTGTTTGGCTGACTGCTTGGAAGGCACGATCTGGCCTGCAGACCTCACACTGCTGCACTGATAATTAACAGTAATGAATGAGCCCATTGGTGCCAGGAGTGCCGAGGCTGGGTGGATGAATTAGTAGTGGAGCAGCCTCAATTTTACCTTGGAAAAGGAGAACATCCAAGATGGAAATCTCATTCCCTCATTTTATCTCTGCAGCAAGTGCAGGAGAGGTTTCCTGAACGTTTTTCTTCCCGGGTTCAAGAGCTGGGGACCAGATCTGGGTTGCCCAGCTGGAAGTCACATCTCCTCCTCACTCACCACCCACCCCATCCCCTTGGAAGCAAAAGCTTCTCTGCAGGGAGTGAGACTCCCAGCTCCTGACTGGGGAGATGCCAGCATTTAGAGGCTGTAGCTCAGCATTAGAGCAGTTGCCTGCCTGCAAAGGCAAAGCCCAGTCCAAAGCCCCTGTTCTCTGCCTGCCCCTCCTTGCCCCCAGGAGTTGCCTCCCACATCCTGCTCCCTCCCAGCAGGCAGCTGCTGATTCAGACCTGTGCCCTGTGGAGCTGTTTGCTTGGGGTTTTCCTCTGCCTTGTGGAAGGCCAGTAGTTCCCCACTGTTTATAGAAGTTCTATCTGTAAGGAACTGTTTAGCAAAACAATAGCTTTTTTTTTTCCTTCTTTTTTCCTGCCTTTTTTTCCTCTTTTCTTTGGAAGTGCACTTCCCCTCCTGTCCCTGCACATTCCAGAGCTGATGCAGGCACATTGCACTGGGTTGGGTAAAGGTGCCCAGACCTTCACAGCAATGGCATCCTCCTCCTCCTCTCTCCCCTTCCTGGCACTGGGAAAGCAAAGGGCAGACACAGGGAGGTGAAGATCCACCATGGCCATTATTACCTTTCTCTTTGGAGAAACCTTAATCCTGAGCCATTTGTAAAAACAGATTTCATGCTGCACATAAAGATTAACACATTTTTCCTTGCCTTCATGGGCAGTATCAGAACTACAGCTGCCTTTGTATGGCAGGGCTCTGCTGCACTAAACCATTAATCCTGGAAATGAAGCTCCAAGGGTTTAATCACCTATCAGAGAGCCCCCCAGACTGCTTGGAGGTATTTTGGGGATTTAGAGGTATTAGCTCAAAGCTAAAAAAGCCCAATCTGTCAATTCATCGCAATTCAACTACTGTACATCACCTTCCTCTTTCTCCTTCTCTGCTGGCTCCACACCACCATGTTTAGCTAGGAGAGTTCTTTCAGTTGGCATCATCCTAGCCCACATATAAGGATGGAATTTGGGACGCCGTCCTCAGGGGGAGCTGAAGCCAGCAGTGCTCCATTGCCAGGCTCTCAGCAGGGCTCAGAGTGGTGCTCATTGGGAAAGGATCCAGGTTCCCCTTATCTCAACCAGTGCATTCACTTTGGGAAAGTTATTTGTGTGCACCCCAGACAACTTTTATCCTTGTTTTTTTAGTGGTGAGGGATGAACTGGAGGGAGCAGCCCAGCTCTTTTGTTGGAGCAGAGTTGGGTGAGCACGGGAAGTCTTGTGCAGAGCCAGAGGAAAGAGCATCTGCCATGCCATCAATCTCCTACACTCCTTTCTTGAGCTACAGTCCAAGAACATGGGAACCAAAAACCCTTTTTGGGAGCAGGTGTCTGGAAAACCCCTCATTGCTCCCATAAAACAAGATACCTGGGAGTTCCTCTGGTTTTACAAAGTGCCAAGCAGCTCCTGGCATGGGGGGTCCAGAGATGGGACTGCAGCCTCAGCTTCTCTCTGCACAAGGGAACAGGGATGTATCCTCTTCACTGGGGTCTTCCCAGACTGTGCAGATGGACCCTGAGAAGCACAAAGCTGCTTCCCAGGGATGAGCAGGACAGCTCAGCACTGTTGAGGGGAATCACTTCACCCAGCACAACCCTCGTGGCACAAAGTTTCACTTCTCAAGGGGTTAATGTGTCAGGAATGCCTCCAGCATCACTCCACTGTTGGCCCCAGTGGCAGGAAGAAAAGAGCTCTCATGGCTTGTGGAACAGAGGGTCTGAGGCACCGATAGCTGTACGTATAGATCATATATTTGTGTGTGTAACTCTGCACAGAGAGCTGCATCCTTACACACCCGCACAGGTAAATACTTCTAGATACTGACCTCTTCAGATTAAAGTCCAAGGCACTTTTTACAGTGAACAGGTTAAAGCCATAGTTTAAAACATGCCTGTTTCTGGGTACAGCTTGGCTTTATGGCAATGCTGTGGGGACGGGCTGTTGTCATATGGGCCAGTCCCCACTCCTGTCCTCCAGCTGAGAGACTGGCCCTGAAGGAGGAATGTAAGCCTGGGACTGGATCCTGACCACAGAGACATGCAAGCAGCTCCCACTGGCAGGTGCATCGGCAGCGCCGAGAAGGGAGAAGAACACTTTGGGCAGAAGGAGGAGCAGAGCTGGGTGCACAGCCTGCAGCACCCCGAGCACCAGGGCCCCCAGCCAGGAGCATCCACGGGGCAGGTGGTTCTGGAGCCCTGCCTGGTGCCTCATGGGGCTCTGAGGTGGCTCATCCCATCGGGAAATAACTAATACCATGGAGAAGCTTTTCCTCTCTCCTGCAAAAGCCCCTCTCTACAACCTCGAACCCTTTGGATACATTTTAGGAGGGAGCTTGGAGTTAGGTGAGAAGAAGCTCAGACCAGTATAGAGCCTGGCAGCAGAATCTTCCCAAACTGCTGAGCAATCACTGCCATCACCCCTGCCAAACATACCTGGTGGCCATGGCACAGGGTCCTGAGCTGCCTTTTTGATGCTGGGCAGGAGAAGCCCAAGGCAGAGTGGTGCAGAGGACCAGGAATCCCCTGGCAGCCCCAGACCTAGCTGGCAGCAACAGAAGCTCAGCCTTGGCCTCTCAGAAGAACCAGCCTCTTTTCTCCATCAGAGCTGGTTTCTGCAGGGAGATTTCAGGTCTGGGGCCCAGCAAGGAGCATCCAGATCTCTTGGAAGCTCATTGCTGCTAGGGCTCCACTGGGTTGGACTGGCCTGGAAGGTGAGACCAGCTCAGCTCTGACAGTGGTAACAGTGACAGCACGGCAGTGACTGCAGCTCTGATCAGGATGCACTAGTGTAGGGACTTCTAGACTTTCTCTGGACAAAAGCAGCAGGAATTGGTCCCATAGATGCTGCTCATTTCCGGACACATCATGCTCTGTGAAGACTGGCCAGGACAAAATGTGGCTGCCAAAGAGCCTTTTAAGACTTATGATCCAGTAGGGATCAGGTCCAGCAGCTCAGTGGTTGGAGATAAGGAAGTGATGCTCTCTGAGGCTCAAGGAGTCCACAGATTCACAGAATCATGGAATTGCAGAATAGTTTGGGTTGGAAGGGATTTCCAGCTCATCTTGTTCCACCCCATGCCATGGGCTGGGACACCTTCCACTAGACCAGGTTGCTCCAAGCCCTATCTAACCTGGCCTTGAACACTTCCAGGGATGGGGCAGACACAAATCTGGGCAGCCTGTTCCCAGCTGGAAGGCTGAGCCAAAGCAGTCCGTGCAACCTCATCTCATTTCTCTTTCAAGCTCGGGGTTTTATCCTCCTATGCCATCATACCCTGAGGCTGAGCAAAAGCTGCAGCTCCCCAGGGCAGGCTGTGAAATGTGCACTGGACACTGTCCCAGTCTCTTCTCCCAAGTAACAAGTGAAAGGACAAGAGAAAATGCCTGAAAGTTGTGCTAGAGGAGGTTTAGGTTGGATATTGGGAAAATTTCTTGCGTGTAAGTGTGGTCAGGCTCTGGTACAGGCCCAGGGCAGTTGTGGAGTCCCCCTCCCTGGAGGAATTTAGAAGATTTGTGTATGTGGCACTTGGGCACACGGGCTCGGGGTGGCCTTGGTGGTGCTGGGCTAACAGTTAGGCTTGATGTTCTTGGAGGACTTTTCCAACCTGAACAATTCCATAATTCTATGAAAATGTGCTCCACATCACTACTTTCTCAAGAGCCTCTGTCCTGGAGGAAAAGGAGAAGTTTGACTCTTGCAGAGCTTGTGCCCAGGGAGCAGAGTCCCTCCTTCTCCTGAAGGAGACAGCCTGGGGGGAATGGCTTTCCAGAACCTGGGAAAAAAGGGGCGTCTGACCTTTCTCTAGGGAGAAGCAAAGCTTTGGTGCCATTGGGCTACACACAGATCCAGTTTTGGGTTACACCCAGATCCAGACCTGCTAGAGGTCAGCTTCCAAGTAATGGGAATGAGTGCAAGGAGGATAAAGGATAACGACTCGGGTTCTGCACCTCTCCCTGCCTCCCTGTCCCCCATCCTCACTGGCAGTAGTAGCTGTACTCAGAAACAGACATTTTTGGCAGGAGCCTGGCATTGCTGCCTGCTAACAACCATATTGGGTACAAAACCATAATTGAAAGTTACCATAACCATCATAATATAGCAATATATTTCATAGTTAAAATAAACTATTATGCTTTCCCCTATCATTAAAAAAGAAGCAAGCAGTACAGAGGCAAGATGCAAACCCAGGTCAAAGCTCCTTTAGTCTGGACAGAAACATCCATGAGTTTGCAGAGAGACCATGGAATTTTTCTGGTATTTCTAGGATAGTTCCTTGCAGGTGGTGCAGGAAGGAGAGTCGTGGAGCAAAAAAAGCCCCCAAGGCTGTGCCAAAAACGGGACTGGCTAGGTTAGGTGGGTCCTGGAGGGACCCTGGGGACTGGCCTCATTGGACTGTGGGATCAGGTGCTTCCCAGCTGCAGGAGGTTGGCATCTCTGCGATTTTCCTCTTGTGCTGTTCCTCCACCTTGGTTGCTGATCTCGGCTCTTCTCTCTGTTTGTCCTGATGTCCCTTAGGGTATCCAAATAATCATCTCAGGTGTGTGGGCAGGACTGACTGGGGAGCATTTACTGGAACTGTTTAGAGGGGCTGTGCCAGCCGAGGCTGCCGGTGACCAGGAGCTGCCGTCAGGGAGCAGGGCAGCAGCTCTGGGTGGGCACGCCGGGCTGGACTGCACTGGGGGCTCCCACCATGCCTGTCCTCCCTGTGGGTCAGCTCTGCAGCCCTGGCAGCAGGGCTGGAGCGGGGTTAGTCTTGGTGCTGGCCACGGTGGAGTCCGGTGCCAGGGGTAATGGATCAGGGCTACTGGCACCAGTGTTGAAGAACTGGCAGGGGTGTGGGTGAAGGGGTGGGATAGGTGCTTTGGGGATTGGGATGGGGATTCAGGGGTGTGGAATGGAGGTGCAGGGGTGGGATAGGGGTGTGAGGGTGTGTGGGATGCAGGGTGCAAGGTGCAAGGCATAGGGTGCAGACCCTGGGCTGCCAGGCAGAAGGATTGTTGCAGTGGAGGTTGTGCTGAGGTGAGGCCAGGGGAGGGAGTTTGTGGGGTGCACAGGGATCCACTGCCACAGCCCTGTTGAAATCCCACTCTGCCCTAGAACAAAAGTCTCTTGCTCCAGTTGCAATCCCAGCACTCTCACTATGGTCCTTCCCACCTCCAGCCTTAGGGCCTGTGAGCTGACAGCACCTGCTGCTGTCTCACTTGGCTGGATTTCCCAGACTTGATCATGAGCATGGCAGGGAGGTTCCTGGGTTCCTGCTGACAGTATTGATCTTTAAGAATCAATACTTCCTCTGGCTCTCTGATGCCCCAGGACACGTCTTCACATCTTGCCCCATGCACAGTGCCATTCCAAGGGCAGTTTGCTCCTGAGGCCCAGAAAGCATTTTTCTCCACTAGCTGCTTGCAGGCCAGGGAAAATGCTGCATTTCAGGCTCTTTCTCAGAATTTCTAATATATTCTCAATTGCTATGCTGGGAACTTACTGACAGAGATGAGCAGGAGCTTCTGCTGGGCAAGATGGATGGGGGGCACCCATAGGCAGATGGGGAGCAGCAGCTGGGCTGAGAATACATCATGGGGGGCTTCCAAGGCAGCAGTGAATTCCCAGCCATGGGATATCAATGATACTAATTAACAGAGCTTGGAAGAGCAGCTGATTCCCAGAAGCTGCATATCTCCCACTGACCAAGGACCAGTAGCATGGGCACGTGCCTACCCGAAGGCAACAGGGATGACTGTGGTCCCCTGCTACCTGCAGCACAGGGAGCTCATTTTGCAGTGCTCCTGTTGTTGCCTTACAGCCTTCTTCCTCCTCCTTCTCCTCCTAGGGCCAGTGTGGGCGCAGGACTCCTCACTAACTACTGCTTATTTTCTCTGTAACTCCAGCTGCAGGGCACAAGGAGTGAAACCACCTCACACCACTGGCAGCAACAAAATTCTTCAGCATTAGGGGCGTAGGGGTGGTGGTGTGGGAGGGTGGTGTATCTCTACCCCTACGTGTGCACGAAATCCAGCATTATTTATGGAAGGGAAAAAGTTACAAAGGAGAGCATTACAGGCTGAGTGCACCTGGAGTAACACAGTGACTGATTACTATTACTGACACTGCTGGGTAAGGTGTAATTAATATTGCAGAGTAATTACATAGTTACTTCATCTGTTTAAAAATATATAAATATTCTCTGCTGAGTTTTCATGGAAAGCAGCAAACACCAACCCAAAAGTTGGAGCCTGGCACGACTCCGTGCAAGGATCCAGGAAAGCCAGAACACGATACTGGGGAAGAACTGAGAAGGGAAAAGGGAGAAATAGTGAAAGTAAACCAGAAAGTGGCTGGTTCCAGAAGCAGCTAAGTGATGCCAAGGGTACCTCAGGAAGCTGAACACCAGTGAAAAAATATAATGGAGTCTGAGGTGCTGCGTTTTGGCAGGCATGGGCAGCAGTGCCATTGCCGAGACGGTGCCAGAGAGTGCTGCTGCCCTCCACCAAACCCAGCAGAAGTGGCATGAAGGTGGTGGACTTTGTTTTAAACAGATGAAGCACCTGCCCCTGCTACCACATCACTTGCCAGTGAGTTCCTGCTTGATCCTGGTGGATTCGACACTGCCAGCTGGGCTCAGGCATGGATGTTCCCAGCACAAGTGGAGACGGTTGGAGCTGATAGGGTGTTCATCCAGAACTTCTGAGACTGCTGCAAAGAGCCCACTGGCTTTGCAAAATGCTGGGAGGCTTCCAGCAGGCAGTGATATGAGCACCTGGAGACGCCCTCAGCGCCCAGGCTGGCCTGCCAGCCCCATCACCGGCCACCAACACATCGGCTGGGGGCAGCCCTGCGTGGCCCTGCCCGCTGTAGGCACTGCTTTCCTGGCTCTGGCATGCGTCTCCAGGCAGGATATGACACTAAAGACCAGAAAGAAGAAGTGTCCATTGTTCTTCTCTGGGTAGAAAACACTCACAGCTCCAGAGAACTCCCCAGGAAGTTACAGCCAGACATTGTCACCCAGCTGTCAGTGTGAGGGGGCTGTCCTGTGGGTCCTGGCAAGGAGATGGGATGGAGCACAGGCAGCATCAGCCAGAGCCTGCATAACGAACCCCCCCACGCTGGCATCTGCCCGGCGAGGTTTGGCAATCATGAGAAGGGCAGGGGGGGAGAGGAGTGCCCCAGGGAGAAAAACTCTCCCTCCGGTGTCTCCGTTGCTTCAGTGCTTCTGACTTGGTGTTTTGTTTTGTTTTGTTTTGTTTTGTTTTGTTTTGTTTTGTTTTGTTTTGTTTTGTTTTGTTTTCAAATGTGAAGACCTGAGATTGAGCGTGGGTTTTCCATCTGCCACCGGACGCCACGGCACAGGCTGGCCCAAGGCATCACCTTCTGTCCCCTTCCTTCACCACGTGTAGAGGCACCTGAACGGGGATGCAATTCCCGATACCAAGGCGTTGGCAAAGCTCCGAGCGTGGCTCGGCACTGCTGGTCCCACTGGCTCCAGCTGAAGGGTCCTGCAGCAGTTCAAGGACCAGAAGAAAGTTCACAGAGACCTCACGATCTGTGTGGAAATGCTTCCCCTGTCCGTGGTGGGGCTGAGGGGCTGCATTTTAGCAGCTGCTTGAGCTCGTGTAGGGGGTGGGGAAGGAGGTGGAGCTGACCCCAATGGGGCTCTCCGAGAGAGGTGTTTGGGGGGTGCCCCCCGGCACACCGACCCCCCGGGCCTCCAGGACGGCGGTGAGCAGGCGCTGCTGCTGCTGGCGCAGCATGTCGGCCATCAGGAGGGGCAGGGAGTTGAAGCTGGCACTGAGCTGCTCCAGCTTGGATTCCAGGCCACTGATCTGCTTTTCCAGGTCCTCACTGCGGTCATTTAGCTCTGTGATGAGGTCGTACATCACGTTCTGCATCTGGGGAGGGGACACAGGGGACAGTGGCGGGGTTAGTACCATGGCTGGAGGGGTTAATGCCACTGCTGCTAGCAGAGCTCACCCCTTTACCCCTTTCTGCCCTGAGATCTGCCCCATCTCAGCCCACCCCAGGTTCTCCAAGAGTTCTGTGACTGCAGTTTGGCTCATCCCTGGCCATCAAAGCAAGGAAACTCTGCTGGCCCTGTGCTGCTGAGCAGTGGTATCCCTTGCAAAAAGGGTTGCAGGGAACCTGGCTCATGTATGTGTTTCTCCTCCTGCTTTGCAAGGGCAGCCATCCCACAGCAGCTTGTTCCTTGCTGACATTTAGCGAGTCGGAGCGTTTTGCGGTCAGCCAAGTCTGCTTTAGTTTTTCCTAGTGAAGAAAAACACTCAGTCTGGCCAAGCCACAGGGTCCCTGTGGGACTTGCCTTCGAGAGGTCGACAAGGGTGTTGGCTTGGTCACTCAGCTTCCTCTGCTCCATCTTCACACTCCGTAACCTGGGGAGAAGGAAAGAGCACATGGCTGTACTCCCTCCCCTCTCTGAAACTTCCTCTAGAGACCTGCCTGCATCCTGGGCAATGGAAAACTCTGTCCACGCCCCTGCCAGGGACAGGATCCTGGTTTATCTGGAGCTCAGTCTGCCCCCAGCCCACAGCACAGCCTCTTACTGGTGGATGGCTTGTAGGAACTTCCTCTGGTGCTTTCTGACTTTAGCATGGTCGATCTTCTTCAGCAGCTTGGTGTGCTTGTAGATAAGCCATGTTTCCCTCAGGACATTGGCTGCTGCGTTCTTGATCTGAAAAGGAAGAGTGGCTGCAGGTCACCAGCCATGTGGGATTTCACAGACACACTGGTCTGGCTCTGCCATGAGCCCATGTTGCAAGAGCACTTGACCTGCCCCAGCTGGAGCGAGGCTCTTGGCTTTGCAGCCTCCTGGACTGTTGTGGGGATGATGGGCAGTTCAAGCAGAGTAAGGGAGGGCAGAGCTGTTGACCCCTGGTACACTCACATCCCAGTCCTACTCTGCACTCGTGCTCCAGCTCTTGGCTCTTCCTACACACAAAGTTGTACTATAAGCCTCAAGAGAAAAAAATCCCAAAGTTTCTCTTGATTCCTGCACCCATCTGCCAATCTTGGCAGGTTCCATTTGTGCTGCCAGCACTGGGACATGACTCCTGCAGCCTCTCCAGCTAAACCACAGCTCGGCTGCTCATTCCAGGAGGCACTGGCTGCCATCTGCCTGGCATGGAGCCTGCAGATCCATCTCAATGGCCAGTGGAGCGGGGCTGAGCAGCTGTTTTGCTTTCCCAGCCTGGTCACACCAAGGCCCTGACTATTCCTGGGGTGTCAGGACTTTGTCTGGGGCTCTGCCCTCTGGGGTGAAGTGGGTGCCCTGGTTGCATCCCACCACTGGTTGCCTTTCCAAGGGCTGCACTGATGCTCATTTTGCCACCATCCCCTCTATAAAATATTCTAGTGTGCAGAGCCCGCTATATGACATGCCTCTGTTGGTTTGCTGATGCTTTGCCATGATGGGGCTGCCAAGACCAGCGACCTCCTGCTGCTCCTGCATGCCACCAGGGATGTGACACCAGACCCTGGTATGACAGTGACCCCATGAACGCCCCACTGCAGGCTCTGGGTCCCTCCTCAAGGCAGCCTCACAGCGTGGTGCTTATCTGTGGTGGGTGCTGAATCACTGAAATCCACTTGTCTTCCTGACAGCAAGAGAAGTAAGATCATGCTCTGGAAGAGGAGGGAGTATGCTCCCAGAGGGAGCATCACCTAAATCCCTGGAACAGAGCTGGTGCTCTTTGTCTCAGCATAACACTTGTGCCTGTGCTGTATCCACAGCACTTGGACAACTTCCTCAGCAGTGGGACCTGCAGGACCCACATCCAAAGATGACAACACCTTCCTCTCCTGTTGTAGCCTCACTCAGAAATGCTGACACCTTCTTCCACTGTGGTACCCGCAGGATCCAGAGGTGCTGACACCTTCTTCCTGTCATGGTAGCCCAAATCCCCAGCTCCTGGCACACAACAATGCCCCCACTCTTGCTGTCCCACATGGCACCTTACCCGCTTTGTCAGTTGTGTGTCCATCATGAAGTTGTGGACGTGCTTCTCAGCTTTGGTGAGCTCCAGCTTCCTGGCCACCACAGCCACCACCAGTGCTGTACATCCAGCACCCTGGGCAGGGACATCAGTTGGGGAAACAGTTTGTCACCCTCTTGTAACGCCAGCACTCCCACCCTCATCCTTGCAACCCGCTAATTAACTAAAGGTATGTGTCCTCCCCATTGTCCTAACAAGAAGATACAACAAGAAGAGCCAGGGTGTCCTTGAGTGGCTTATGATGGGCTGTGTAACTAATGGCAGAGGCCAGGGCTATCAACAAGGTCAGCAGTGGTCAGTGGTGAGCCTGTGCCACTGTGGGCCAGAGATCTGCCCTGTGCCAGTGCCCAGTGGGATGGGGAGCCCTCCACTCCCACAAGAGGTCTGGGGTGGGAGAGCAGTGGGGAAACACCAGGCAACATGAGGGTGAGAGCAGAGAAGGAGCCCCAAATCAGGATCCTTCAAATTGCCATGTATCCCAGCTGGACCAGCTGGGAACTCACTCATCCCTGCAGTTAGGGCCAGATCTGTGTGGCTGCCATCCTCTCCAGTGCACATCTGTGCAAGGTGTTCTTTCCAGAGCCTCCCTGCTGTGCTCCTGGGCTCTGCCTGCTGCTGCTCATAGCAGCTGGGTCACTTCCCCCTGGTGCTCTGGCAGAGTGCTGTCAGCCTGGCAAGCTCTCCTTAGAGTCATTAATTAACCTGATACCCTGAATCCTTCAGCATCCTCAAAGGTCTTGCTGCACGTTCTCGACTCCCACCAGCTCTCTCTTCCTGGCAGAGAGACTGCCCCTGGTGCTGACTGGGGAAGCCCAGCAAAGCCTCCAGCCCCAGTGGGCATGGGGGCCTCCACTCCCAGGAGTGGGGGGCTGTGCTGGCTCTGGGGGAACACTTTGACAGATGGTGTCTCACTTCAAAGTAATCACTGGTTGAGGAAGAGCTTTGGGAGCCTGCAGCACCAGGATCCCCTCGGCTGAGCCAGCAGCTTCTCCTCTGCTGGCACTTGCTGCATCACCCCCATCCATAGGGATTTTTCTCCCTTGCTTGGCTCCCACCAATAATACCAGCCTTGCTGTGTCTGACCTCATCCAAGACAGATCAAAGACTTGCAGATAATATAGAATTAATACCTCTTGGTGGAGCCTGCTCAGCAGATGGTCTGATGGGGTGTCAACTTGGTCTGCCCTAGCTGGGAGGGGGGATGGCTCCATCCCCAGGGCCTGGAGCTGAGGTGGGCAGAGCCAGGGTGCTGCTGCTTGGGGTGGATCTGTGGAGGAACCGTGACCACAGGGCCCCCAGCTGCTCCTTCAGCAGCCCTGGCTGGAAAGTCCCACAAGCCAGGAGATTTCGTGGTGGGCTCCTTGGGGCAGGTACGCTGGAGGCCCTGGAGAACGGTGACCTTTTGGCCAGAAGGAAAGGAACCCATGGCAGATGAGCAATGGAAGCCATATGGTGTGGACCAGGATGGCCAAGGGATGCTCAGGTGCCCTTCTGTTCCCCGGGGACATCACTGACTCCACCAGAGGCCCTTACTGAATGTGGGTTCAAATCCACCCCAAATTCATCAGCTGAGACAACTCCATCAACTTCCAGGCTATGAGACCTCAGAGCTGAAGTCATTAGGCCTTGTACATGGACAAAACAGCTGAGAAACAGGTCTCTGTAAAATTCCCCACCTCTGCAATGGAGGCAGGCAGAGCCCACAGGGTGGACAACCAGCTTGGCACGGCTCTTACCATGATGCCAGTGAGCAGGCAGACTCCCTTCCCACAGTAGGTGTGTGGGACCATGTCACCGTAGCCGATGGAAAGGAAGGTGATGGAGATGAGCCACATGGCACCCAGGAAGTTGCTGGTTACATCCTGCTGGTCGTGGTACCTGCCAAGGAGACACGGACATCAGTGTCACAGAGGGGACGGGGACGGACGCGGCAGAAACGGGGGTACCTGGGGACAGCGGCTCTCCTGGCACGGGCTGTGCTGGGGTCAGGACTGTACACAGTAGGATGTGCTCTAGTAGCAGTGGTTGCACAACTTCTGGCTCTGGAAAACCCACATGGACAAAATGACAGCAAAAACTCAGTGGAAAGGGCTTCTGCTTTCAGTCAGACCTGTCACCACATCCCAGTCCTGTTGTGTCCCCAGTGTCATGCGGTGCTGCAGCAAGAATTGGCTGATGGCAGAAGGAGCTGTGGCTCTGCAGAGCCCCTGACCACAGCAGCTCACTGTTGCCATCTTCCCCTGCATCCTGCTGGTGCTGCAGCCTGGGCTGTAGAAGACAGTGCTGTCAGCTGCCCCAGCAGAACTGCAGGGGATGGATCCCATCGAGCTTCTGGCATGTGCTTGGCTTTCAGGAACAGAGGAACAGCTCACACACTCAAGACACAGCACATGTGGAGTGGCTGCAGCTTTGGAAATGCTGGAAATTTTCCAGGTCCCCGCAGAGATGTGAGGTCAATGACCACTCTGGCTGTCCCAGACATTGGCTGTGGCTCTTCCAGCAAACACGCAACCAGGGGCCCCGGCTGCCTCCAGCTCCCCAGGGCTGGTGCAAGCACAGCCAAGCCATGCAGGTGTGTTTCCCAAGGGATGCAGGGCTGACTCCTGGCAGAGGAGCAGGTCCTGGCCCCGTCTGCAGCGGGATTCAGCCCTAAGTCGGCAGGGATAGGCAGTGCCTTTACCCCACCATGAACAGGATGGTTGTTCTGCCTCCCCGGCAGGCTTCTCCCAGCCTCTTCACAGAATTCAGGGAGGGAAAACAGAT
This sequence comes from Phainopepla nitens, assembly GCA_013400175.1. NCBI lineage: Eukaryota > Metazoa > Chordata > Aves > Passeriformes > Bombycillidae > Phainopepla > Phainopepla nitens. The sequence goes on along the minus strand of VXBQ01015116.1, from coordinate 9,763 downwards.
GGAGCTTTTGGCAATCCCAACTCCAAGATCATCACTTGCAGAGCAGTTGGGTTTTCTCCTCTTCTGAAATGTTTTTCCCTCAGCTGGAGAATCAAACGGTGAATCTCCTGGTGTGGGAGAAAGCACCCTCAGCCATGCTGAGGCTCACTCTGGGCAGGGTTGGCCAGGGGAGCTAGAGCCCATAAACCACAGTGGCGCTCCCCAAAATTCCAGCACCAGCAGTGGGGCACACACACTTATCCCATCCAGTGAATTCTCCTGAGGGGAGCTGAGCCCACCTCATCCTGCGGGATGGAATGTCCTGAGGGGACCACGCCGGGAGCATCGTGCTGGACAAGGGGGTTAGAGGCCCATGCACAGAGGGACATTTTCTCTTCTGAGTAGCACTTTGAGCAAGAATGGATAAACCAGAGGGGCTGGCACACGCCACGGCCGGTGTGGGCAGGAAGAGGGGGCACCTGCTGACAGGCTGCCGCAATCAGTCAGACACCAGCACCACTTCGTGTTGTCCCCTCGTCTGCCTGCCCCCACTGAGGCCGCAGCCGCCCTCACCTCTGTGGCAGCTGTGAGCATCGCCCCAATGCCCTGCCGCGTGGCAGCACCGCCTCGGCTGGCCCGAGGGCACCGCGTTGGCAGCCCGGTTCGTGCTCCAGGCCGGCTGCAGCCTCGTCCCCGGAGCGGGCTGGCGGCACGGACCGGCACACGCGTGAGCACCCGGGCGGCCCCGGCGGCTCGGCGGGCGCTGTGCGCGGTGGCCGGTCGAGC
>VXBQ01015109.1:44349-57705 GCA_013400175.1 Phainopepla nitens | reverse complement strand
CCCGGTGGTGGTGTTCATGAAGGGCAGCCCGGCGCAGCCGCTCTGCGGCTTCAGCAACGCCGTGGTGCAGATCCTGCGGCTGCACGGCGTGGAGGATTACCGCGCCCACGACGTGCTGCAGGACCCCGACCTCCGCCAAGGTCAGCGCCGGGCCGGGCCGGGGTCACCTCTGGGTGCCGCCTCCCGGGGCCTGTGCAGCCCAGGCCGGCCCCCGGTGGGGGCAGCGCCGGGGCCGGTTCCCCTGCGGGGAGGGCCCTCGGGAGCTGCCGGAGCTCGGGCTGTCTCAACGCCCCTGGCCTCGGGCGCTGAGGGAGCGGCCCCTGCCCGCTTGTCCCGCTTGTAACTTGCCCCTTCTTGCTTTGTTGGGTGGGCTGAGTTGGGCTCTGCTCTTTTTTGACGGGGCCACCATCGCGGGGAGAAGGGCGACGGGGCTGGGGAAGGGTCTGGAGCGCGTGTCCTGCCAGGAGGGGCTGAGGGATTTGGCGGTGTTTAACGCGGAGGAGTGCCGTGGTGCGTGGCACGGTGACCTTCTTACTCTCTACGGCTACATGTAACCAGGTGGGGCTCAGCCTTTTCTCGCAGGCAGCAAGCGACAGGACGAGAGGACGGTCGTAAGTTGTGCCAGGGGAGGTTTAGGTTGGATGCTAAGAGGAATTTCTTCCCAGAAGGGGTGGTTAGGCACTGGGATGGGTTGCCCAGGGAGGTGTGGTAGTCACCGTCCCTGGAGGTGTGTAAGGAAAGACTGGACGTGGCATATAGTGCCGTGGTCCAGTTGACAAGATGGTGTTCAGTGATGGACTCTGATGATCTCAGCGGTCTTTTCTAACCTAATTAATTCTGTGATTCTGTTTGGCTGTTAGTAGAAATAGAAGTGTATCACATAGATGTGCCATTGAGGTTGCTGGCCAAGCACCGTGGTTTGGTTTTTGTGACCCTCCCTATGTTCAAGAGGTCTCAGTTATCAGCAGAGCGCAGCTGTGTGTGCAGGGTGATGCTTGGAGATCAGGCTCTTTGTGCCACGCTGCCTTGCCTGGTTCAGAGATAGAGAGCTGCATTAAAAACCTCTGAAATACTTCATTATCAGGCATTGTCTTCCCCATGAACAGTATGGTGAAATGTCATGTATGGTTTGGACTTGTACTACTTGATTCCCAGCTGGTACTGCCTGCTGGGATTCTCTTGATAAAGTACAAATTTATGCTAATCATTTGCACAAGAAATACGTAGTAATAGTTTCACCATTATTGCACAAGTGGTAGTAGCTATTCTATATAAGGGTTTTCTGCCAGTTGTGGAAAGCTAGTAATCTGTTCTGGTAGTGCTTTTCATCTTTCCCTCTTCAATGTGCATAGCTGACTCTTGAGGTTCTATGTGGTTATTTGAGAAAGAAAACAAAAAAAAAATATACAAGTACATAGTAATTAGTCTTGTAAGTGTGTGGCATTAACAGTTCTTGCCCAGAGTACACTAAAATGTGCTATAAAGCCACATGTATCAGCTGATTTTGTTCTGCTTTCTTTTTGGTGTCATCTGACTAACTTAGTTTTTCGTTAGCTCTTAGCTAAAAGGCTGATTTTTCTAGTCCTTGTTTGCTTTTCTATTCACAACTATATTAGTTGGTATGATATAAAAGCTTAGATACTAGAATTTCTGTGTAATGACATCTTTTGTTGATGAAGGTTCATTTTGTTCAAGTAAATCTTCCTCTGCCTTTGGAAATGAACAAATCTTGGTAATTTTCTGAACTTCGTTTACGTATCTGATTTATTAATTGTACTGTCTACTAGAACAAACTCTTATCTCTTCCCACAACTCATAAACTAAAAAGGAGGAAACAAAACCCTCAAATTGAACCATCAGCATTTCACTTTTGGTTGAGGGGGCTTTCATGAGCCTCTGAATGGGCAGTGCATTTATAAGTTAAAGTCTCTGAGCACTTGACCATGTGAATATTTTCTTTCTGTGTAATTTAAATTTTTCCTCCACATGAGCTTGAGCTTGTGCTAGGGAATGAGAGAGGTTATTGTCCCCCTGGCTGCCAGAGCTTTACATTGAAATTAGTGTCTTGATCAAGCCCTCCAGTGTCTAAGCTACACAGTTACGGAGTGTACCCTTGCACAATATCCTGCTGGTTCTCAGGTGCTTAAAGAAGTTGTTCTGTTCCTTTCCATGCACCAGCTTTGGCACCTGTCCACCTGTGCAGAGGGCTAGCTCAATTTATTAACTGGATCACTGGGCTTGCAAGTTGAAGCAGCAGTTTGTGCTGTGAGCTGAGCGCCAGAGCCAGCACGAAGAACGAAGCCTTGAAGGGTTGGGGAACAACACAGCCATTTTCAAGGGCAGCAGAATTCTTGTACTGCTTCATCTGTATTACCTACTGCACCCTAAAAAGCCAGGATGGGCCTGCTTCTGTGGGTGGCAGTCTCTAACAGAGGAGAGGACGGCAGCTCAACGCTGGAGTTCTCTGGGTTGCCAGCTGTATTTCAGCAGTGACTGCCTGAAGGCCAGGATCTGGCCTCAAGTGCCAGACAGTTAAATATGGAGCATGTGAGCCTTTCCTAGGCTCTCTCTGTGAACGTAATCTGCACTGCAGGCATGGGGGCTAGTGAGGGTGTGGAACCTTCAGCTGTCAAAGTATCAACTACGTCAGCAAAAGACTGATCTGCAAGGAGATTGCTGCGTGAGAGCTGGCCACCAGCTTTGTGTGCACTTGAACCTAACTTCATTGTTTGAATAGATATGTGTGCTTATACTTTTGTAATAGGGGCAGGCTGTTGGAGAAAAAGTAATTCAGGCATGTCTGGATTGCTTGTTGCTTTCTTGCCTATTGAAACGCCTTATTTTTAGCTAGTTATGGTTCAATTGGTGAGATGTACCCTGTGCTAAAATACGGCAAGCTGTAAAGCTAGAACTACTCCCCTGTTTGCCTCTTTACCTAAAAATTCAGATCTGTGAAACTAAAGTTACTGGTACTTCGTGTGATCTATCTGAACTTGAGCTGAAGATACACTTCCCTGACACAAATCCTATCAAAAGTTCCTGTCAAAGCTGGTTTAAGAGACCTTGGCACTCTCTTAGCCCCCATGGCAATTCAAGTTTCTCTAAGTCGGCTCTCAGCTGATGGAGAGCGTTAGACCGGCTCCAGTCACTGAGGCAGAGAAGTTTGGGATTGTACACTGGGAACTTGGTGGTTTAAACTGTCAGGGTAGTTCACCCTCAGATTATTTTCATTATTGTCTCCACATTATCTAAGCATGGGATGCTGCCAAGCAGGTGTTCTTGGTCCTTTCTCCCACCCTTGGCTAGCCTTCCCTCAGTAAAGCTTATATCAGTGCTAATGCTACTCAGGCTTTGGAATAGGTTGCTCCATCCCTGGAAGTGTTTAAAAGGCATGTGGATATGACACTTGGGGGTATGGTTTACTGGTAAATGATGGTGCTGTTAACAGTTGGATTCTATGATCTTAGAGGTCTTTTCCAACCTTAATGATTCTGTAATGTCCATGAAAACGTGTTGCTTTTCTGGAGCAAGTGTGGTAGGAATGAGTGTTGCTTGATTCAGTTCTCTGATGTGGCCCATCCTTCATTAGTGCTGCCAAGAGAGGCTGAGAATTGGTAATTGGAGTTGGGGAGAGGGGTGGGAGTGTGCTGGGTACCTGTTCCAGTAGCTCTTTGCACCAATCCTGATTTCACAGTTACCTTAAATGTGCTACCACAGCTGTCAGACTCCTTGACCTGGGGAGTGTTTTTCCAAAGTAAACAGTGGTTCAGAGCAGGAGCTGCAGCTTCTGAAGTACAGCAAGGAGCCAGTCTGCAGAGAGGGGGGATGGAGATCCCCTGGGATGTCCAAAAGAATCATCACAAAGCTGCATCCGAGTGCAGCAAGCACAGCCCAGGCTAACTTGCTTCTGCAGCGCTGCAGCAGTGCCGGTAACTGCTCCCTGAGGTGAGGCTGGGGCGGGCAGTGCAGGGAGCGTTCAGTGTGTGACCTGGGAGCGCCCCAGCACAGCTGCATTCAGAGCAGCTCGTCCAGCACACAGGGCAGCTGAGCTTGATGGCATTCTTATTTTTATCTGAAGCTGGATAGGTCCTTGGAAGTATTATCAGTGCTTGTATGTGTGTGCAGTTGGGTCCTTGAAGAAAATATTTCTGTGAAGGAATTAACGGTGCAAATATTACCTTGGAATGCTCGTTAGCAGTAGGTTTATTGTGCAGGGCCCTTGGTTCTCAATTCATGTTTAGCATTGCAGTATCTTAAGAAAAATGAGCCCTATTTCATATCTGCAGTGGCTCTTTGACCAGGGTCATCCTTAGGCATGCCTTAATCGTGGAACACAGTTTTTCATTGAAACTTTGATGGGTTAAAAGATATTTAGGACAGTTTAAGCAGTTTTGAGTACTCAGAAGCCAAAGAGCATTTAAGAGCAGTATTGCTAAGTACAAGTTGACGATTTAAAAGTTTGGCAAACTAAGGAAGAAGTTACAAGTGGTGATGATGGAGTTTAGATGGTTATGTGTTCCCTTTGGCCTTGATTTATATGCTTTGTATTTTCGGCTTTGTATTTTGGGCTTATGAAACATTGGTTGTCCCTGCACGAAATCTGAAGTTAGAATAAAATCTCTTAGCTGATGTCTGTAGTGGTTAGGAACACTTAGTCACAACAGTCTTTTTTTCTAGGTGACTATTATTTTAGTGGATTTTTTAAGCATGTTGTATTTTGCTAAGGGGAATTATTAGCTATATTGCATCTTTCATGCATTAAAGTAACAATCCCACTGTGTATTTTTGCACTTATACATATTTACTAAAAGATAAAGTGGTCTAAGTTCCAATAAAGGAAGCATAATTTAACCCTTACAGGGTTATTTTTGTACTTCAAGTATTTTGGGTTTTGCCTTTTTAGTCTCTAGAGACTGAAATGTTTTCTAAGGGGAAAGCAAGTTCTCTTGTGCCATCAGCCACTCAGGTCTACTGTTTGCTGGGGGGAGTTGGCTTCCAAGGTGAGTGGGCTCTGGTGTTCTGAAAAGGTACCTCTGTAGGCTTAAATTTGCTATATGGGCTTTCATGCCTTTGGTGGAAAAATTCCAGGCACTTGAATGTTAAAAATATGTAAAAATGTTGAATTCAAAACTTGTCATCTAATCAGATGCTTGTGGTTGTGTTATAAAAATAGGCAGCAGTAGGTTTTAGTTATTTCCTCTACTACACAAATAATGGCTTTGTATGAAGGGTCATTTAAAAAGTGGCAAATTAGATACAAAGATTCTTCTGTGTAAGAGGAATCTATTTTTTTTGTGATGTCCGAGTGCAAGCTGGTTTCAGTGTGTATCAGCTGATCAGTTTAAATTTTTGGGTGGTCTTATATTTGCCTTCTGTGAAGTATAGTTTTAAACTTTAATTCTGTACTTCATTATTGTGACTTGAGCTGTGTTTTGTTAAATGAGTACTCCTAAAGAGACTGCAGCCTTTGTGCCCCTCCCATGTGCTGTAAGGTCTGGCATTGAAAGATAAAGCAATTTGAAATTCATAAGGCCTGTGCAGGGGCAAATGTATCTTGCAATTGAAATTGCAGGACTAAATGTAACTGTATGAGTTCAGTAAGAACATAAAATATTTTAAAGTCCCTCTGGGAAATATAACAGAAAGTAAACAGCTCTCAATATTTTTCAATACTTCTCATTTCTGTAATTGATTGAGGGAGTTATGCTTTCTTGATGGGAGTAAAAAGAAATGTGGAGTTTTTCCAGTTCCTGCTTGAAGTCAGTATAGGAGCTGACTCCACATCTTTCAACCCACATCTTTGAGTTGGGGTGAGAAACAAACCTAACTCTAACATAGTTTTTTTTTTTTTGTTTTGTTTTTGGTTTTTTTTTCCTGATAGTGCTCCTGTTACGTTGATATCTTTTTGCCTTTATGGGAAAGAAATTGAAATATCAGTGGTAGAGTCAGGTGGAAGTAATGCATTCCTTTTAAAATACCATTCTATTAGGAGAAGGGGGAAACTGCTAATATTTTTTTTTTCTTATTCAGGAATAAAAAACTACTCCAACTGGCCTACCATCCCACAAGTGTACCTCAATGGTGAATTTGTTGGTGGCTGTGATATACTCCTCCAGATGCATCAGAATGGAGATCTTGTAGAAGAGCTGAAGAAACTGGGAATCCGTTCAGCGCTTCTGGATGCAGAAAAAGACCAAGAGAAAAAGTAAAATGAGCAAAAAAAGGAATGCTGTGACAGGAATAAAGCAAATCTTTGATAAGAACTTGTTACCCATAAAGCCTTACATACTTTAGGTCAAGGAAGGCATCTGTTTGAATTGACACTAAGTGAATGTCTCTTAGCTCATGGTAAATGTGGTGATCTTGGTACTTTGATTTATGGGTATCGTGAAAATTTGAGTACAACCACTGCACTGTAAAGCAAATGTTTGTGAAAATTTGTGTTTTGAAAAAGTTCACTTCTAAAAGCACTCTTCTTCATTGAGGTGGGAGTAAACCAAAAGAATTAATAATATTTTTATGGATTTTCCGTGTGTGATTCTCTGTTCTTTGATACATGAACCTATACAAACAGCATTTGCATTCCCTTGCTTCTCTTGAAAAAGCATTAAGTAATAGTGTGTCTGTTTTTCTGTTTAACTCCTGGTGATAAGATTTCCTGAGAGCCTGTAAAACTTGTGTAATCACATACAATATAGGAGGAAAAAAATTTTCCAACAATATAGGAGAAAAAAGATTATATGAGAGTGCATGAAATATACTTTTACTCCAAAGGGTGAAAATAAACAGAACTTGTACAAATACATATATAGTGGTCATTATTACTTTGTAACTTTCTGATGGCTTTTAAAACTGCTAAGAATTGTGCCTAAATATTTTATAAAACCTTTTCTACCTCCTGCAAAACAGCTTTTCCCCCTGCTTATATACTTTATGTATGGCAGTTCTGTGTCACTGGTAAAATGTGGGAATTGTTTAAGGCTTCAGTATTCTAGCTTGAAAAAGTACAGGAGAATACTTCAGTTATTACTGTAATCTTGTATAATTTGCTTGTTATCTTCTTATATTTGTTGTATTTCCAAGTGTTTTCTCCTGACTGATTTGCTCAGGAGAATATAGTCTTCAAAAATGGGATTTACAGATTAAATGTTCATGTGGGTAAGATGAGTACAGCAGAGAAGTTACTGAATAGATAAATACTTCTTCATGGAAAGTCTCTCAAGTGTTCAGTACCTACCTAACTGTATTTCTCTAAATGAAAACAAATTATATTAACCAGTGTAGCTTCAGCTCTATAGCTCTAGCAATACTGCTAAGGTTAAAAGCTAACCAAACTATTTTTAAATGCAGTTTAATTAATATAAACCAGTCGGCATGTGAATTAGGCAAATGGTTGGAAATAAACTGAGTTTTATGTTGATTGTCCACAGTAGTTGCTCTTTGTTTTAAATGTCTAATAAAACTAATGCTGCTTTTGATTTGAAGCCTAAGATGTTTTCCACTGCATAGGATATAAAATGTGTTCTGGAGAAAGAAAAAATTATAAATGGTCAGTGGAAGACGAGAACAGGACTGGAACCTGTAGACAGGAGAGATTTGATGCGAGGTCTGGTTCTAAATCTCTCCTGCCCACTTGAGCAAGCAGTGGAGAAACTGTACTGGAGCGTTCTGCACGGGATTTGCCAAAGTGGTAGCAGCAAGCTTGCTGTATGGTTGTAGTGCAGTCAGGGGCAGCAGGATTAAATGTAGTGTGTTGTGTGTATTCACTTGGGCACCACAGCAGGTGTGTGGAGGTCACTGTGTGACCCCTGTGGAGGAGGAGGTTCCCCTCGGGGCAGTCACTTGTGGCTGTAAGCCACGGAGGTGTGAGTGCAATATTTTTTCTGTTTGTGTGCCACATCACGTCATGCAATGCTTAAGGGATCGATGAAGGTTTGTTCTGAGCATTTAAATTCAGATTAAACGAACTTTCTTATGGCTAATCACAAGTAGCTTTTGCCATTCTGAATGTAAAACAGTGTTTTGAAAAAGAAGTAAATTTCAGAAGTCTTGGGTTATTTGTGTCAACCTATAGAAATGAATGTACTCAGTAAACAAAAAGGTAATGAAGAAAATTTAATTATTTTCTGCTTCAATAGTTAACTGTTAGTCTGACGACTAAATAAATCTATTAAATAAAGAATCCCCCAAATTTGTTGTTTCATAGCTCTAGTTTTCTGCACAAGCTGAATATTTTTCAGTAATATCTGCCAGCAATTTAACATAAAGGGAACTTCAGCATTGTCAGGTAGTCTATCCTCTATGCAGCAAAATTTTCTTCCCAGTATGTGTTCCTGCTTTTAAAAAACATGGATTTTTTTCTACTTTCTCTGCTTTCTTCCTCTCTTTAGATTTTAATTACTTGATTAAAAAAGTTATACATATAAAGTGTGTGTGAGTGACAAAGCCACAGTGAGGAATGAAACTGGGACTTCTGCTTTCATTCCCATGCAAGCTATTGTACATTTCCAGCCAATGTGTGCATGAACAGTCATTCTACATTTATAAAAAAATATAATTTTTTTTTATAAAAAAATCATTTATAAAAATGATCATGTTAAACCAGCTGAAATAAAAACTTACTGTCTATTTAAATTGTAAATATCAGATGTTCACAAAGAGCTTTATTTTGTTGTTTGAGAGTATTTTCCCCCAAAAAAATAGTTCTAGGGGATCATTTTAGAAGATGGGCAGTATTGTGCAGTCTGCTCATCATCCTCTGCTGTCCCTCAAACTAGAGGCAAAAGGGAGCATGTGCTTCCAATCCCAAAGGGATGCCACAGATAAACTGATTTTTTTTTTAGGAAAAACCCCGTGCCTCTGTTGAGGAGAGATTTGCGCCTGCTTTTCTCATGATCTAAGGCAGTGGGAGAAGGCACCTGATAAAACTGGAGTGTGNTTTTTCTACTTTCTCTGCTTTCTTCCTCTCTTTAGATTTTAATTACTTGATTTAAAAAGTCATACATATAAAGTGTGTGTGAGTGACAAAGCCACAGTGGGGAATGAAACTGGGACTTCTGCTTTCATTCCCATGCAAGCTATTGTACATTTCCAGCCAATGTGTGCATGAACAGTCATTCTACATTTATAAAAAAATATAATTTTTTTTTATAAAAAAATCATTTATAAAAATGATCATGTTAAACCAGCTGAAATAAAAACTTACTGTCTATTTAAATTGTAAATTTCAGATGTTCACAAAGAGCTTTATTTTGTTGTTTGAGAGTATTTTCCCCAAAAAAATAGTTCTAGGGGATCATTTTAGAAGATGGGCAGTATTGTGCAGTCTGCTCATCATCCTCTGCTGTCCCTCAAACTAGAGGCAAAAGGGAGCATGTGCTTCCAATCCCAAAGGGATGCCACAGATAAACTGATTTTTTTTTAGGAAAAACCCCGTGCCTCTGTTGAGGAGAGATTTGCGCCTGCTTTTCTCATGATCTAAGGCAGTGGGAGAAGGCACCTGATAAAACTGGAGTGTGGGGGGACAACCAGGGAGTGTGCTGAGCTAATACTGGGGGGCTGGTGCCAGCTGGAAGGATCCCTGAGGAATCCTTGGTCAGGAGGGTGTGACAGGTTCTGTGGTGACTTTTTTTGTTCTCAGGAGGAGCAGCTTGTCAGAGGTGAGGGATGGGGATGGGGGAAGCTGCTACAGCTGCTTGTGCTTCCTGGGTTCCTTGGCCATAAAGTGAAGACCAAAGAGGTAACAGTGGTCAAGAGCGTGCCTTGGGAAGGCTGACTGAAGTTGCTGAGGACAGCCAAGAGCAAAAATGGGGACCTGCCCTTGGCATCTTTGGTGAAGAGAGAGGCAAAACTGCCTGGTGTCGAGTTGGGTCTGCTGTGGTTGGGAAGGGCAGGCAGCAGGGCTGTGAAGGGGCATTGCCACCTGCGGGGCTTCTGTGGATCAAGGTTGGGTGTGTGGAGCTGCCAGTCCCATTCCTGCTCTTTGTGTTCTTGTGTGTGGTGCCAGGCAGGAATTATGGCTGGCTGCTCTCCGGTGAGATGCTGCTGGATCCATCTTGGTTGGATTGCCCTGCTGAGACCTTACAGTGAGATACTTGTGAATGCATGTCGACTTATGTGGGATTGTTATTTTATTACAGGGTTGTACTATGAGTGTTTGCCAAACTGTAAACCATTACCTTAATTATTTACATTTTATTCTTAGGATGCCCTTGGTGTTGCTGCTGTGCTAAAAGGCTGAACTGAGTGGACCAACCTATCCACCAGATCATAAATTAAGATAATCTTTTCTATTTACTGACATTTCACACCTCTTTGATATGAAACAAGGTGCTTTTGTTTAAGCAAATGAGATTGTTCGTATTACAAAGCTGATCTACTGTCTTAAACCTTCTCCAAAGTGGGTATAAGGTTTCTTTGCTCTTCTTGAACTGGTCCTGGTGAGGAGCAAAAGGAAGCAGGTTGCAAACACTCGCTCTTGTGCTGTTAATTTTATGTTGGGAGCATTAAAATCAATTAACACAAAAGTTGTTTTCCTGAGAAAACAGCTGTTAACAGCTCAGGGCGTATTAACAGGTTACACAGCAATTGTGTTACTCAGCCCTAATGACTTGCCTTAATTTTGCTAGCAAATGTTTGGACATGGTCAATATTCTTCATTGCTCGTCTGCTGTGAAAATAACTTTATACTATCTAAATGCCCTGAAATACTTAAGTGCCTTTCTTTTAGGTCTGACAAACATGTAGGCTTATTTTTATGTTCTCAGGAAGTTCTCTGGTTCTCTTTAAAAGGTAGGCTAGAAATCTTTGGCAGGACTTTTCTGGGAGTCTGTCAATACTAACAAAGTGCATAGAAAACAACCAAGTTTGAGAACAAGAAATCGAAGAATTTTACCAAGGAAAATCTCTCCTGAGCTGTCACCAAGAATCCCAGTAAGACCCTGGAAGTGCCTGCATCTAAGAAGGGCAATATTAAAAAGCAGAGCTGGCAGCCTGATCAATAAATCCCTGTCTAATCTGATTTGCATGTCCCTTCTGCAGAAACCAGATCTTCTTACACAGGGTTGTTCAATATCCATATTGCAGGACTGTGGAAGAAAAAACTCTCATTAGTTACAAGATACGTGTCACCTGTAAGTTCAGGAATCTGTGAGCAAAGGTGGAAAGACAATGAGGAAAGGTAAAGAACATGGAAAGAGTTTGGATTGTTAATGGTGCTGGGTGGTAGGTCAAGCTTGCTTTTTGGCTGAAAGAGTTGAGATGAACACACTGCTCCCTAAAGGGCTGTGGCTCATTATCTGGTTTTGGCTTTTTCTTTGGGATGCTGCTTGTTGTGTTTAATAGCTCTGTCAAAGCAGTGGTGTCTCTGATGTGACCTGATCATGGCTATAGAAAGTCTTCACTGATTTAACTACTTGAGGCCTTTCCTGGAGTCTCCCAGGGAAAGCAGATTTTTAATTACACAGAAAATAGGACTAAAATGGCTAAATGGATTCAGGTTTTATTTTCAACAATTTTTTTTCAGTCATCCAGCCTCTTGTTTCTCTGGAAGTAAGGGAGTAGGCTGGGAGCAAAGGGTTTTAGTTAGAAAGACCATGGTACTCCACAGAATCCATGGCAGTCATAGGGTGTGACTGAGGTGAATGCACAGTGCTGTATGTAATCAACAAGCATTTGTATCTTTCCAGTTTTAAGGAAATCACATCTTGGTCGGACCATAGAAATGCTGGCAGAATAGCAGGCTGCTGGCTTATACTCCTCTTTCAAGAAGAAACAAAACCTTTTAAGGGTGACTCTTATTCTCAAATGACATTAATGTTTTAGGACCTTTAGAATCAGAGTAAATAAACAAAGTAAATATCCTTAAAGATGGAAGGAGTCACTAGAAATGTTTTTCTAGCTGTAGGAATACACGTTGTAATCTCCAAAGGACCTTGTTTACCTTAAGTATGTGCAGATGGTGATGGTTTATAATTACCTAAGAAGAATCCAAAGGCCAAGTTCAATATGAATTTTGAAACAACTTTGCCACTAAAAGATGTTAATTTAGCAAACAACAGGGAAATTTTTTTTTCTTTTCATTGTTGCAGCAGTTTTACATAAAAAGCCATGTGACTGCTCCTGCACAGGTGCAGGCATGTATCTCTGTATTTATAGTTACCTGTTGTCCCTCCTAACTTAAAGCTTCCATGAGAGACCTACTTAGCATCTTTTAAAGATGAGTAAAATTCTGTAAAATTTTTCCAGGCATTTAAAGGTAAATTAAGTTAAAAGGGGCTTTGGATGAGTATTGAATTAGAAAAAAATAATTGTCTTAAAATTGTTTGGCTTATTATATAAGCACAGCCTTCAAAGCGTGAAGGATTTTATGTACAATTTAGCTTCAAAACAGTGAAATAAATCTTCACTTTGCAGACTAATGAAAACTGAAATACAGAAGTGATTTGTTACTAGTATGGTAATAGCTATAGAGAGAATAAAGTTTTGGAGCCTTTAGTCTTAAACCTGTGATCTAATGAGTGAAAACCACACGCTTTTAGAGGATGTATCTCAACCAGCATTTTAGAGCTTTCAAATATACACTACAAGGAGTATCTTTGAAATACTACTTGTCAGACAGGATTCCCCCATTGAATGGTAATACTCTGAAATCTACCATTTCTGCTCTTTTCCATAGTTTCACTTGTCTAAACTTTAAACAGCTCTTCAAGTTGATTTTTTTATTGGAGAAAACATACGCATTTTCTGAGAAGCAGCACTTTTCAATTACTTCGAAGAGAATGTGCTCCATGAAGACTGGGTACATATTTAAACCTTCACAGCTCAGGAAGGGAGCAGATTTAGGTCTGGTATTCAAGAATGTCTTGTACTGCTGATTTTAAAAAATAGATATAGATTCTAGAATTCTTCAGTATTTCATTTATTTACTAATCCATCTGTGATACTTCAGGAGAGACAAGCAATAGGATGTGAAAGGAAACAATTGCAAAAATATTGAAAGGAAAGCAAATAAACTAAACACGCTGATGGCAGAGGAAAGCTGTGGAGGGTCTTCCCGCGGGGATGCTCTGGGGCGAGCTGCCGGCAGGCGGGCGGGCGGCCGAGGCCACCCAGGAGATGGTGCTGTTGGACCGGGGAAGCGGCACAGCCCTGACCCAGAAGCATCTTTCAATGCGGTCCTCCCTGTTTTCCATCTGTGCTGCCTGTTACTCTTTGGGGTCCTCGTTTTCTTTCGGGAGAAGAAGGTGCCGGCGTTAAGCAGGCGCGTAGGGCGGCCCGGCGTGCCATGGCATTCCCCGCCGGCCAGCCCCGCGCCCCCGCTGGAGATGACGGCAGCGCTTGAAGGCGATGCTTTTC